>JAFHBV010000003.1:0-301906 GCA_019022785.1 Pseudomonodictys pantanalensis
ATACTATAAGTACTAAGTAGATCTATCTAAAGTTCTAGTATTAATAGTAAAAGATATAGAGATATTAAGAAGTCGTCCTATAGATATAGTAAAGAAACCTACTAGTTATAAGTAAAAAGTTTTCTAGAGTACTATAAAATAAAGTTATAAGTAAGTATAAAGGCTAGTATCGCCGTTTTAGGTAAGATATATTAATTTAAATACCTGAGATATATCGTCTAATTCTCGTAGGTATAGATAGTTTAAAAGATCGCGAATATAAAGCTAGGTTAGATAAAGAGATCTATATATTTAGATATTATAAAGTAAACGGCTAGCCTATTAATAATAAAGATACTAATAAAAACTCTAAGCTTTAATATATATATTTTTTTATATTTAGTTACTATCTTCTTCTTAATTATAATTATAAGTATAGGCTAAGCTTTAATATACGTAGGTTTATTAATAATTAGCTCTTAAAACTACGTAGACTTATAGTAAAACTTAATAGTAAAAGTATTTTAATAGTAGATAAGATAGCGTTTATAAACGAGATATTAAAGGAGTAATATAAGGAGTAGATTTAGTACTTAAAGGCGAAGAGATTAGAGTTACGGGACCTAGTAGGCTGTTAAAGAGGTAGAGTATAAAACGCGGGAGTAGGTAACTTTAGTAGTAGATTATAAAGAGATAAACTACTTAGAAGCGAGATAAGTATAAAAATTAATAGAGGATAGAAGATACTTAAAATATTATCGCATCGTTAGAATTATAATTAATTAGCTTCTGCTATTAAGAAACGTTAGGTAAACAAAGAACGTTACTAAAAACACAGTAAGTAATACAGTAAAGAAATACCACTCTAAGAAACTATTATAAGATAATATTATAATAATCTATTATATAGATATTTAGAAATTATAAGAATAATAGAATTAATCTAATAATACTACGCTTTTATAAGAATAAAAGATAAGATTATACGCTTTATTAATAAATACGTAAATTACTAAAGGAATAAGTACGATATCTATATATAATATAAAGAAATATAATCTATTAAACTACTATATAAACTATAGACTAATATTATAATAGATTTTATAATAGAACTACTTAAGTCTACTAAATTTACTATAGAACTAAGCTATAACGCTATACTAATAATTATAGATTAATTTACTAAATACGCTAAGATAATACTATTTAGAAATAATTATACTATAAAATAACTAGAGTACGTACTAATAGATAAACTAATATAATAATATAGAATTCTATAAACTATTATTAGTAATAGAGATAAACTATTTATATCTAACTACTAGATAATACTACTAGTATAACTAAGAACTAAAAAGAAATTATTAATAGCTTACTATTTATAAATAGATAGATAAACTAAAAGAATAAATAGAACTATAAAAACTTATCTAAGATTATATAATAATTAGTAATAAAATAATTAGATTTTACTATTACGTATAGTATAAATAGCGTATAATAATAAAATATTAGAGTTTATAAGACGAATATTATTCTACGTAAACTATAAAAGATATTTAAATCTCTTTAAAGTTATAATACTAAGTATTAAGACTAACGTAGTAGTAAAAAACGTAAAATAATTAAAAAAAACTTATAAGAAGATAAAATAATATCTAAAAGTAGCTTAATATAAAAGTATTTTATATATTAACTAAAAATAAAAAATAGTATCTTAGCTAAAAAAGAGAGATAAAGTATATCTTCTTATAAAAAAAACTTATAAATAAAGTAATTTAGTAAGAGATTAGATTGTATAAAAGTTAGATTATTTTATATTACTAAGTAAGTAGGCTTAGTAAATTATAAACTTAAACTATCTAATAACGCTAAAATATACTTAGTATTCTATATATCTCTTCTAGAATCTATAAATTTAGAAATACTTATTTAAAAGAACTTTAGCTATAAAATTAAGAAAGATAATAAATATAAAATAAAAGACTTATAAGAATATTAAGAGATTAAATAATAGAAATTCTAAGATAATAACTTCTACTAAGAATAGTTAATAAAATAGAAGAGCTACTTAGAATTAGAGAATATATAGAAATCTAAGGCTAATCTATAACTAAACTATAAATAACTTCTTAAGAAATACTAAAATAAGTATAATCTATACTTTTATATAAAAAGAACGTAACTAAGAATAAAAAATAATATACTTAGCTAATACTTAATATAAATATTTCTATAACTTTATAAACTACCATTAGTTTCTAATATACTACTACTAAAACTTTAGAAAGATAACTAATTAATAATATATAAGGTATTTGTGCGTGCTATATTACGGGTAACGTAAGCACTGAATATAGTAAAGAATATAGTAAGCTATAATACCCTATAGTATATAAAATTATAAAGAAGTTATTTAAATAGTAAGCATTAGTAATAGTAGCTAACTAAATTAACGTAATTTAAGAGATTAGTTTAATAATAGATATAGATAGAAGCTGCTACTTTTAAATATACTATAGATACTAAGTAGATCTATCTAAAGTTCTAGTATTAATAGTAAAAAATATAGAGATATTAAGAAGTTATTCTATAGTTATAAGTAAAAAGTTTTCTAAAGTACTATAAAATAAAGTTATAAGTAAGTATAAGAGCTAATATCGCCGCTTTAAGTAAGATATATTAATTACTTAAGATATATTACCTAATTCTTAGAAGCGTAAATAGATCTTACAGAAACTATAAATATAAAATAAGTCTAAATAAAAATACTTATAAGATACTCTACTATAAAGTAGATAGTTAGCTTATTAATAATAATAATGCTAATAATAATCTTAGGCTTTAACGCGTATATATTCTTATATTTAGCTGCTATTTTCTTCTTAATTATAACTATAAGTATAGGCTAAGCTTTAATACGCGTAGATTTATTAATAACTAGCTTTTATTACTATAAGAACTTATAGTAAAACTTCTTAAAAAGCTAAGTAAAAGTAAGAGCATAAGCGATTTTATAATAAAAAAAATAGCATTTATAAAAAAGATACTAAAGAAGTAATATAAGAAGTAGATTTAATACTTAAATATAATAAGAATAGGCTTACGGGATCTAGTAGGCTATTAAAGGGGGCAGGACAACTTCAGCGGCGAGTTACAGAGAGATAAACTACTTAGAAGCGAGATTAACACACACATACACATATATACAAAGATTGATAAAGAATAGGAGATACTTAGAATATTATCGCATTATTAGGATTATAATTAATCAGCTTCTGCCGTTAAGAAACGTTAGGTAAACAAAGAATATTACTAAAAACACGGTAAGTAACATAGTAAAGAAATACTACCCTAGAATATTATTATATTATTAGAATTATAATTGATTAGCTTCTGCCGTTAAGAAATGTTAGGTAAACGAAGAACGTTACCAAAAACACAGTAAGTAATACAGTAAAGAAATACTACCCTAAAACTAATTAATAATAATAGTACTAAGTAGAGCTTTAAAATTAACTAACGTAATTTTTAAGTTTAACTATTCTAGCTTCTTTAGCTATTCTAGCTTACTAATTATCTTTATACTTTAATTAAAAATCTTTTATTTCTCTTATTTTAATAACTTCTATTACTAGTAGACTATCTATAAATACTTATAAGTAAGATAGACCTATTATAACATTATCTTTATAATTTCTTCTTTTATTTATAACTTAGCTTCTTTAGCTTCTTCTAACTTCTTTAACTTTTTTATCTCGTAATTAATCTTAGTATAATTTAGTAGAGAGATATTCTTTAGATTATATAATTTTAAGCTTATATGTATATAGAAGACGTACTTCTTACTTAGTAAGTTAAGTTTATATAGTATACTATAATAAATATACTATTTATAAGTATTTATTATAAAAATACTATTATATTCTAAGTAGTTAGCTTAGACGTAATAAAAGTAGATTATTCTAAAAGATATTAAAGCTAAATAATAAAAGTATAATTTAAGAGAAGAGAAGATAATATTATAAATCTAAGAATAAAGTAAATTAGTAGTTATAAATAATAAGACTAAATAGCTTAACGTAAAGTAACCTTTTACTAAAATATTATATTAGCTATAAATTATAAGACTTAGAAAGTTATATAATATTTTATAATATTTTAAAAGTCTTAGAGTACTTCTTAATACTATAAAACTTATAGAAAAGTATATATAATATAAAATCTCTTATATATATATATATATATAATTATAATATATTTTTTAGATACTTATAATTACTCTCTTTAGTTAATAGCTATTATTTAGTTAGAAACTACTTCTTATTTATCTTATTAACTATTACATATATAATATTATAAGAATTAACTAATAAGAGCCTTATACTAATATACTTATAGTATTCTAGAGTTTATTAGATGCGAAGATATTATATAGAATCTTAATAACTTATCTAGAATTTAATTTTATTAAAGTTATAAATATTTTTATTATAAATCTTATACTTTACTTTTATATTAAGATAAAGTCTAAACTATTTATTAATAATTTTAAGATTTTCTTACTTTAACGTACTCCACGGGCGAGCGACTTAACGGGCGAGCGACTTACTTTTGCTAAGCCCCTACTAAACCTACCCTATTTTAGCCTATAATAACCTACTCTAGTACTATATAGTACAGTACGGCCTGAAATATTATTTAAAGACTACTTCTACCTCTTACTTATATATTCGCGTATTATACTTAGTCTAATTATACTGTCTATAGCGTCTTTAGAATAGCTTATCTACTTTAGTATATATCTACGTCTTTACTTTCTTACTATTATTACGCGCCTAAAACTTCTTTAGAGCTATTAATTATTAGCTCTCTTTAACTATTAGAGTCTCTTCTACTATTATCTACTTTCTTTTATATAATTTTTAGCGCGTAGCAGCCTTATTAGCTGCTTTAAGCTTAGTAATTTATTTCTTTATAAGTATAAGCTTATACGTTACTATTACTACGCTCTTTATATAATAATTAAGCGCGCTTATTATAGAATTTAGCGAGCTGCCTTAATATTTCTTAAACTTATCTTAAATTAGAGTAAATTACGACCTAAATTCTAGAGTATTACTTAGAGTTTACGACTACTAGAGCTTATTATTAATAAAGAGTAGTAATAATAGAGTACGTAGCTTTATATTAAGTTCTATTATAACTTATTATAAGTTAAAGAAAACTAATCTAGCGCCTTAAAACTCTCTCTAAATATTACTAAGAGTAATTATAGCGCTATAGGCTACTTTAAAGTATAGTAAGAACTCTATCTTTATAATATAGGTAATTTAGTTATATATAAGGTTTTTAGCTTAGCGCCTATACGCCTTCTTTAAAGAGGTAAAATAATCTATATTAAGTAGCTATAGAAGGTATAATAAGTAAGGCGGTATATAGATAGTAATAATCTTATTACTCTTATAGTATTACTAGAAGTTAAGTAAGTCGTAGCTCTTATAGCTATTAATAACTAGTAGATAGTAGGTACTAACAGTACGCTCCTTTATATACGCGTTAAAGTACTTTAACTAGTTAAGACTAAGCTTATTTATTATCTAGCTATTCTTAGAGACCGCGATAATCTAATTATATAGTAGATCTTTCTCTTTATATTAGTTTAAGAAGTAATTACTAGTCTTAAAAATAATAAAGGGTAGAATCGCCTACTTAGTTATATTAATATCTTAGATTACTATTATTTATTTTTAATTACTTAGCTAGACTATCTTTAGGCGTCCTTATTTCTTTAAAGCTATAATAATTACTTTAGTAGATATCTAGCCTATTATAAAGTCTATCTTATTAAAGTTATATATATCTTTATCTTAGATACTATACTTAGCTTTAATATTCGCTACTAAGCTAAACTAGCTTTAGATTATCTTAGAATCTTTATAAAGGGCTTTCTTATAGTTATACTTATAGTTAAACTTTACTTTAAGCTTTAGCTAACGCTTAATAAACGTATTAGGCTAATTTACGCTAATATAGTCTAGATTACGCTTAGTACGTAATAAATTAGCTATATTAGCTATAGCTATTAGCTAAGAGAGAAATTCTCGTATAACTAGCTTAAGTATATACTTAATAATTACCTATTTTTTATTATTATCTAGGTTCTGTAAGTTAGCTATAGAATTAGCTCGTAAAGGTCGTCTAGCGCGTTATTTATTTAGTATAGCTTAAGAAACTCTATAGATAGCTATAGCGCGTTACTTAGAGAGATTCGCGTCTTATTTAAGAGCTTAATATATAAGCTATATCTAAGCTTTCTTTAACGCGTCTAAGTAGTATTATTAGGGAGGCATTAGTATAGTAAGGTTATTTTGGTAGAGGCTTAGTAAAAGTGAGTTACTCGCCTGTTAAGTCGCTCGCCTGTAGAGTACGTTACTCTTTAATAATCTTTAGCTGAATTAAAGTATACTTTAAGCTCTTTTAACTAGTTAATAAAGTATCTTACTTAGTTTTTACTAATATATCTCTAATTACGTACTTTAAATAATTTATTAACTATATCTTTTACTTTACTAAATATAAAAGTAAATTTATATATATCTAACTTAAGAGTAGTCTAAATAATTATCTAAATTTTAAAATAAGTAAGCTTAAAGTAGTTTAACTAAAAATTTCATTAAAAAAAGTATCTAATATATCTTTAATTTAATATTATATAATTAATATTCTAGACTTTAGTAGCGCGTTATATACTTTAAAAAAAGATAAAATACTTTCTACTTTATTAGCTTTTTAATTATATTAAATTTAAAGTTAATTCTAGTTAAAGTAGTTAAAATATTATATATCTAGATAAAGTAGTATTTATCTTAATAAAAGTAGCTTATTTAGTAAAGTAGTTTACTTAGTAGTAGAATACGTTATTTATTATATTTATTATATTTATAAGCTTATAGTTTACGCTTAAGCTAATTAACTTTAGATATTTTAGTATTATAAGTAATTAGAGTAAGTAAAATAAGTAGCTTTTATATCTTTATATATACTTTATAGTAGGTTAAAGTAATAAGTTACTTATAGAGTTAGTAACTTATCTATAGTATTACTATTACTTATTACTAAATTTATAGTTAACTTAGTAGCTTAGTATTTTAATCTAGTTTAAATTAAAAGTTTATATTATAACTATATTATCTATAATAGCTTAGCTTAGTTTAGTATAAAGTTTTTCTACTTTCTAAATTATAAACTACTTATAATATTATATAATTATCTTATCTTATTATATATATTATATAATATTTTAAAGAGCTTATATATATTATTTTATAAGTCTTATATAATAATAATAATATAATTACTATATAAGATAGCTTTTTATCTTTTATAAAAAAAAAGTTATATTCTTTTAAGAAGAAAAATATTATTATAGTTTAAAAACTAAAAACTTAGTTTTACTCTTTTTAAAGTAATATTAAGTAAGATAAAAAGAGTTTTAATATATAAATACTTTTATAAGTTACTTAGAAGAGATAAGCTTTTATTTACTAAATTTCTCTAAGTTATATTTATATAAGGCGTAGGCCTTACAGGGTAAACCTCTTAGATTATTACAGTAAATTAAAACTATTCTAAGCTAAAGAGGTAAAAGAAATAGAGAAAAGAAAGAGATTTATAAAGAAGAGATATAGACTAGGCCTAATTAGGCTTAGCGTAGTAAGAGTAGAGTCTTATAATTTAGCTTATTTTAGAATAACGTACTTATTATTTTTTATAATATATAAATACCTTATATATAGATAGATAATATAAGTACTAAATATAGTAAAGAATATAATACTCTATAATACTCTATAATACTCTATAATACTCTAAAGTATATAAAATTCTTAACTTATTATTAAAAATTTAAAATAGTAAAGTTTTATTATTAAAGTAATAAAGAAAATTAGTCTATAATTTAGAAAGAAAAGAAAGAAATAGTTATAAAAGACTAATAACTCTTAAAATTTATAAAGATAGCAAATAATATTATAAAGAAATACTATCTTATACTAGACTCTAAAATATTCTTATAATTAATCTAGTAGAGAATAGTATCTGATAGAGTGGCTAGATCTGACTTATATTTCCCCACCTGCAGCACAGGAGTCCTCGCCGGCCAGGCCATTTGGCCCCAAATATGCCGCCGGCCTCTCCTCTAATACCTGCAGCGTGTAACGGACGTTAGTTCAGAATTCCAGAGTGCCGATCCTGCTACCTGCGCTCCCGCCAACACCCCAAGGCCCTTCATTGACCCTCTTGTGCACCATGGCGAGCACGTCCCGGTGCCCCCCTTGCTCTTCCAGCTTTCGCCCAAGTGCCTTCAGGACGTCGAATTTGGCCATAGCAACTTGATATGCAGCGTCCTCGGCATCTCCTCTTCCACCAACCAGATTCGAAAATGTGGTCGCCGGATTGAGCAATAAGGGCAGAATGCCTCCGCTTAGCGCAGGGTCCAGAATGAGGGCGAGACCAGACTTGGGGAAGTCCTGAAGGCGAGCAAGGGCAGGATCATATGAGGGGAGGTCTGGGATGGATCCTGTTGACCATGATGCGGTTATGAGGGAGTGGATGAGCGCCAGTGCTGCCAAGGCGTTGTCCTTCATCGCGATTGTCCCTGCGTGTGTGACGATGTCCGAGAACATGGATGGATGCTTGCTGTAGTATAGGGCGGTAAGAAGGCGCGCGAAAATAGACTCGACTTCTGTTCGTTTGATATCTGTGCCGATGCTCTCGACTTGGGGAAACGTCAATTCTGTCTGCTCCAGTTAGCGCACCATTGAGGTTATTGGGTGGAGTCAGTAGACTCACCCGCGGCGGTCCGTGGAACACGACGGCCAGAGTTTTGAGCGCGTCTTGGTGTGTCCGAGTAATCGGGACACCAAGCAAAACGCAGTCGTCCCACGCAAATCCAGTCGAGCGACGCGGTACGAGCGATGCGCGTGGCATAGATGCGAGAAGGCTGAGATCATGGGGCTCACACTTCCGAATGTTACGGTGCACGTAATCCCGAATCAACTGGCACTCCGGGCTATTCTCGAAGTTATCCGGGTAGGTGCTGGCATAGTCGCTGATATATTGCGCTGTACGTGGGCTAATCAACGAGTGCTCCAGGCCAGGACTGTCAGTCGTGTGAAATGCGATGATATCCCTGTGGACGCCTAAATCCCGAAGGAAGTCTAGAGATAGACTCGAGTTGTATGCGCTGGGCTATGTTAGATGCGAGCCCAAGAATACTACTCTTGACTGCAATGGACAAGTACGTACCTAAGGTGCGGTTTCGTCCTTACGGTGACTAGGAGGTCACGGAAGAAATTGACCAGCGTCATGTGCATCAAGATGTCGTTATCGGTGTCTACCATTTTCAAAGCAGCGTAGTGCAAGAGGCCTTGATCTTCGCCCAGCCCAACCTCGTGTTCAACATGCAGACCATGCCCTATGGTGACGGTGTTCCAGTCCAGAACGGCCACACTCGGCAGCCAGCTCAACAGCCTTGCCTGGGAAATGGTCTTGTCGCGTTTACTGAGGCGCGGTGGTGGAGCAGCCATCAGTGGTTTTAGGGCGGTATAATGGTAGTAGAGCGCATAAATGTCACGGTCGTTGAAGAGCCGCTTCCACATGGGCCCTGTTCCGTATATGTGCAGAGGGTCGTCTCCTGGTACCGCAGCCGGTTCATTCTTGGAAGCCCTCAATAAACCAGTGAGAAGATGCTCGGCCTGAGTGGCTATGCCAGCATCCGGAGTGCATAGCCAGAGACGTACAATGGCGGCTACGGCGGTCGGTCTGTTTGCGAGCGCCTGGGCGTCGTTGTCGCTCGCAGTTGCCTTGCCAAGAAGATTGATAATGAGAGGGTGAACAGGACCGGCTTGCAGATCTAGACCAGACTCAAAGTCGATGTGCTTGATGTCCTCGAAGCTGTAGGGCTCAGCCAACTTGGCGGCGAACTGGGTGAGTGGAGAGGGATCTTGCTGCAGCTGCGGCAGGAGATGTGCGATCTGGAGGAATAGCTGTCTCGATTCGGTTTCGCGCCACTTGCCGAGGCGGTAGTCTGACGTGCTCGTGAAGAGGCCGCATTTCTCAAGGAGGTCAGCATCTAGGGCAGTATTTGGGTGCTGTTCTACGTCTAGTAGGTGGGTCGACAGCTCTGACAGGACGGCTGAGGGTGAAGCCGCCATGCTGGCGATGTGTGGTGTGGGTGTCTAAAGCGACCGGCTCCAAAGGGTTGGTGGAGCATCCAAGGGCAAACATGGACGGTTTGAGCTTGGGAGGGAGGGAGGGAGGGAGGAATGTTCTAGCGCAAGCCATGTGACTGCGCGTACCCAGGGCGTGTGCCTGCGTCATTGCGGCCGAGAGCTGGCGGTGAGGCTCGGAGCCGGTGCCCCACGCGTTTGAACGACCCCGGCCATTTTGCCCCCTGCAGCTTCTGCAAACAAGACAGACGCCATCCGTCACCTCACACGGCTTGCTTTCGACTTCGACCTCGACTACTTCCACCGCCCCCGCAACACATCCCCGGCAATGGCGCCCGCACGCGGCGGGCGAGGAGGAGCACGTGGCGGGCGAGGCGGGGCCTTGACTTCGGCGCGAGGGACCGTCACCATCGCCGGCACCGAGCTCAGCTGGGACCTCTCTGGCCTCGAGATTCCGCGCGCGCCGGCCGAACGCTTCCCGGTAAGTTGCCCCTCTGCGCCTGCCCTCCGTGACGAGCTGCTCATTGCCGTCTGCTAGGAGGCGCCCCCACCGCACGCCCCGCCGCCCTCGGACCACGACCGAGCGACGATGCAGCACTTTCTTGCCGTGCGCGACCGCATCCACGAAGGCCCCTTCTACACCATCCTCAACGACGGCATGAGAAGCGGCCTGAAGCCCAAGGCCAACGAGCCAGCACCCTCCAACGCCGCCCTGTTCAACCCCTTCACAGAGAACCAAACGTATTCGTCCAAATACCTCAAGGTGCGACGGAAGGTCCCCAAGCTGGACTCGCGCCCATATGGTGAGTGGGCCTGGCCCATGCTGGTGTGCTTCGTGCTCATGCGCTTCTTAGTCGTCGACCTGTTTCCCCCCGAGCTTCGCGGCGTGCTGGACAAGGACTCCAAAGGCGAGACGAGCAAGAGGCGCAAGGTCCTGACCGTCTCCAGGGGCACGGGGAAGACCCAGCTTGACCGCTTTCTGGAGAGTGCAGCAGATCGCCTCAATGAAGCCGTGGCTCGTGCCGAAAACGACGAGGAGGGCGACGAGGACGAAGAGGCAGCTGATGAGGACAAACCCGAGGCCATCGAAGAGGAGGACAATTGGTCTGCCGTCTCAAGCGACTCGGAAGAGTCCGGCGATGATTACAACGCAGAGCAATACTTCGACAACGGCGAGGATGACGACATTGATGACGCCGACCCATACGAGAACACATATGAATAGAATAATGCCTACGAAGGTTGGCAAGCCTCAATATGACCTGAAGCGCCTGAGCCCATCCTTGGCTATGTATATGCTCCTACCTTGAAGCCGACGACGGATTGATAGCATAGCAAAGGCTTGCGCAGGAGACAGGTACATGCGTTCCGCCCCAGTTGCGGACGAGCGCCTGATGGGCCATGTACTCGTATAAGCTCTCGCCAGTCTCACAGCCCGGCATTGTGGAATTTAGCTGGGACAGTAGATACATGTTTCCATGCCCCCGGCGAGCTGGAGCATGTCCACAATACGTGGCGGATACAATATCCTCGTTTGCATACAGTGCCTTCACAGCATCGTATATTAACAGGAGACGCCGTGTCCACGCCTTTTCAATGTTCAACCCTGCATCACCCCTATGACACTTCCAATCACTGGTATTCGACTGCCAAACTGTCACACTCGTCCTCCGTTAATCACCNCGACGGCGCCGGCGCCGACGGGTCTGACAAACCAGAGCCTAGCTCCAGCCATACACCGGGCGGGGAGATACTTGGCTAAATTACTACCCATCTCGGAATAGCCCATCCAAATCGCCTGAACCGGCTTTGGCGGCTCGACTTGATGCCCTTCGCGAAACCCTGACAGACACCAAGAACTCCGTAGACAGCAGCAACTCGCTGATCAAGTGGTCACAGCGACGCCCTCATAAGTATAAGCCGAACTCATCTAAGAACCGTCGATGGCTGACGGATGTCGACAAGGATAGCCGCGCTTACCATCGTATCATGGCCGACATGGAGAAAGTGGGAATTCTGCTAGGCTCAGCCAAATTAGGGAGTGGGAGGATGAGGTAGAAGGCCTGCGCGAGAATACTCTGACGTTGGCCGAGCAGATCGATGACGAGGACGGCCGGGGGGAGTTGGCCGGTAAAGGAAGGCGTCTTCTAGACGGACTGGGAGTGGAACACGGCGTATGGCAATGGCCCAGGTTCGGAGCAGCTGGAGGTCGTCGCGCCCGAGGAGAGGAGCATGAACCCGAATGGAGATGTTGGTCGTCAGTACTCCAATCATTACAAACAAATAGGGAAGTAGCTGGGCCAAAGGCTCCGGGCAGCAGATGAAGGGGCGACACTACTGTTCGCGGATACGTCACGACTACAAAGTTGCGAGCGTCGGCAGTAGAGACCCAATATCAGTATATACAATTACACACTGCGGTCATCGCATCTTCGGCGGAGCCGCTAGTACCGAGACGTTCGGATGGGATACATTTGACAGAAGGCCTATGATTACATGGTTTTCAAAGAGACGCTGGAGTATGTCGCCTTCTCGAAGCATGCACAATCACATGGCAGGCGGTACGGACTGTTCTGTGATTTGAGTTATTGTGCTGTGTGCCAAGAAAGAATATCCTATACCAATTACAGTAATCAATAGCCTGTGCAGTTATGTCCTAGGTATCATATAAAGGCAAAAATACTCCGAGCATATGCAAACGCGCAATAAAATATCGTGTCGTGTCATCCAAGCTCCTGGACTCATCGCTAATATTGCTCCCAAGTGCCGATTTGATGGCCTTGCATGCGCGTCTTGGTCCAATCAACACCATACGCATATGGCGCCAGGATGGGCTCTTCGTCAATACCGCAATGGTCATCTCCATCCCTCCCTTGAAACCAGCCCAGTGCATACGTTTTCCCCAAGCCCTCCAAATGTTTCGTCATTTGGTTGCTTGTGAGCTTCTCCGTATCGACGAAATTGACCAGGAGCTTGCTTTGGTGGATGAAAGCAAGCACCGAAGCCATGGTGCCAATCTGCCGTGGCATAAACTTGTGCGATCGCCGCGTGTAAACGAGCACGGCGACGCCGACGAGGAAGAAAAGGATTCCGATGGAAAGAGCAAAGGAGGACCAGAAGGAGCGGAAAGTCTGATCAGTATTGTATCGATCGTGTTCGTCCTCGCCGTCTTTTTTGTCGTCGCCGCCCTGCCCAGGCAAGAATTTCCTCCCATCAACCTGGAAAGAGGACACACAGACGGTGAGAATTTCAGCTAGTATTGACCCAAATCCAACCAAGGCAACCAGGTAATGCCGGTTCATGAGCGCCTTGAAGGGCAAAAATATAGGGTTGGTGCCGGTGTAGTCTAAAGTCAGAATCTTTGCGGGAGCTCTTCGCTGTGCGAGGATATAGAAGGGTTCGAGCATTCGAATATCGCAATTCATGGTGTTCCACAGCAACCTGACAATGGTGGCCAAGGCCGTCAAGAGGAAAGGGAGTTTCTCGGTTACGACCTGCACCCCATCCACAAACAAGAATACAGGTAGGGCGACAGTAAGGAGTACCAGGTAGCAAATGTAGGGTATACCTGCACGGAGACGCAGCATCAGCGGTCTTGGATCAGACCCTGTCTCTGGAATCTTCTCAGAGTTGTTGCGGATGTATTCTCCTTGCCACAAGGAACTCTTGTGTAAAATATAACGGCGATGACGCAGTTGCTTGTGGATCTTTTCCAGTGGGGCTGTGTCGAGTCCGTGAAAGTCTGCCAAGATGTGGCTTCTTGTAGCCATGGCTGCGACCCCAGCAATGCCTTTAGGGTCTGAGAGAAGTCCACTCTTGCGCCGCATTTCGTACATGAGTACGCAGCCACAGGCGGCGACAAAGACCAGACAGGAAGTAACTGCGCGAGACCACGCTGGATCGATTCGAATTGACTTGGGCTGGTCGGATTGGCGTTGACTGGGCGGCGGATACATGATGACTGAAGCTGATTGAAGGACTGGAACTAGGCTGCTAGCGATGAGGGTAGCGAGGGAGACGTAGATGACTGCATATTGCTTATGGCGCAAAGCCCGCAACGGCACCAACCAACTCATGAAAGTGAGGTAGTCCATGTTCAAAGACTCGGCGGCGGTCGCTCCCGTCTTCTTGGAGAGTTGATAGTAGGGCTCCAGCCGTTTGACTTCAAAGTCGGTAATCTGCCACAATATGCCGTATATGACGAAGAACAATATGGGAGCGTACTTCCAAGTGAAGTACTTGAGCAAAGATAGTTCCCCAGCCCGGGTGAAGGTCAACAGACCACCGTTTCCGTCCTTGTCTTCTCGAACCTTCCTCATGGACCACTGGCATAGAAATTCCTGGAGGCCGGCCAGAGCGAGAGCGATGACAACAAGGAAGGAGAGCCACGGCCAGCCCATGGAGAAGGGCCGCCAAGATGGCATGTCGGGATCTAGAACCAATTAGGGGGGAGTCAGCTATCAAGAGTGGGATGACTAACCTGGAGGAAAGAAGTAGCTCGTCTGTGCGTCATTGGTAGTGTTCATGGTCAAGACACTTCGAGTATCGAAATCGTTGGCTCCGCCCGCCAAACCCGCCAGATCGCTGATGTCGACGGGGATCTCTGCTACCGCTACAATCTCGCCGACTTTCTCTGCCTCTTTTTGAGCATCTCTTGCCGCCGTGTCGGCCGCCTGGGAATTGGACAGGACGCGCTTATGGCCAGTGGCCCTATTTGGCTCCAGCTTGGCTTCCTGGTAGGTAAAAGGCACTTCGACGATGGATGCCATGCCGGCGCCGAGTTGTGCCTCGAGCCGCTCGTATTCGGCCACATAGCCGCCCTCGTGCAGATTCCGCTCTTGCTCCATGGCATCGGCTGCGCTGGGTAGCTTCTTGGGAGGGTGGTTGAGCTTCTTCATTGGCAATGCACCGTCGAGGCCGCTCAAGTCATATCCGGCGTGCTCGTCCGCCTCTTGTACATCGTCCAAGCGCACGCGTCTGGGCCCCGACTCTTCATCTTCTATTTTGTTGTACTGGCCTTCTCTAGCCCTTGCGGTGCGCAGCGAAGTGAGCCGGCTCAACAGGCGCTTCGTCCCGCTGCCGCCCTGCAACGATGGCTGCGCGCCCGTTGGGCTGAAGGGATCCGAGGCCGGCGCGTACGACGTGTCTTCTGCGAAGGAAGGAGGGGCAGGCGCGCTCGGGATGCGGTACGAGGGCTCCGAGGCTGGAGTGAGAGGTGACGGAAACGACGTCCGTCTCGAGGCAGGCGTGTCGGCAGGGCTGACGGAGGCGACCGAGGGGGGGCGCGACGGAAAGAGCTGCGAGAGTCTGTCGGACCCTGACGTGCTCTGCCGCATCAAGGGCGGCCGTGACTGTAGAGTGCGCGCTCCCCGCTCGACGGCGGGCGAGAGGGCGGGCGAGAGGGCGGGCGAGCCGGCGCGCAGAGCTGTAGGGACCGAGTCGACCGAGGGCTTCCTGGCCATGGCCGGAGAGCCCACCCTGAGCGGGGTAGGGACGCCCTCCATGACTTTCTCTTGCTGCCGGCTCGCAGAGTGTCGTGGGTTACTCGATGCAGATCAGGCCCATGGGAGGAGACGGCAGGCGCTGAAGAGGTATTTGGCGACTGGGCGGGCCGCAGCCCTGAGCTGTCCACGCCTCAGCCTGGCGCTACCTGCAACCTCGCGCGACACCACTTGCAGGCAGCTCCTGACGTCGGCTTCGATGGCAGAAAGTGCTGCTGGAGCTCTCGCGGGTCCAGTCGGGCCGAAGCTGACGGGCGACGAGGAAGCAGCCCACGACCCGGGTCGGCGGCGCCAGGGGCAGGCACTACGGCGGGGTATCCGCCGTCCAAACTTCAGAAGTGCGCGCGACGGGAGACGCTGACGGTGAATGTTGCTGATGAATGCTTGGGGGGAGAGAAACGGAGACAGACCACACGCCGGCAGCAAGCTCATGCGCCCCTGGCCGACCTGTTTTCTGTCCGTTTCCTCAACACAAGCCATCGTGGTTGGTGCTAAAAATACGACACAGCCGCACTCGAGGCGTTCGCCCGCCAAACATTGCCTTTCCCAGCAGGTACGACGAGGCTTTGGGGGCGGAAACCACCAGGCAGATGGCGTCTTGGAGCCGGCTTCGCGAGAATCGATAAAGCCGCGCAGCATGTGGATTGTGAGGAAGGATGCATCTGGGGAGCCCAAGGTCGGGAGAGCAGGTACCTCAGGTGAGGTTCGAAGAAGCTTCCACGCTCTTATTCCCAATGAGCGTAGTCCAGTCAGCCCTTCGGCACCAGTATCCTTCCACCTCAGGCTCAGTGCCATCACGAGGTCAAACGCAACAAGCGAAACGCTTTTGAGCCAGATGCTGCGCCTCAGCTGCCGTCATAGCCAGCGCCAACAGCGCCCTTTGCTGTCGACCGTGTCTTCATCAGATTCGCAGCCTCGCAACTATATAGTTGACATGTCGCGCAGTAGCCCGAGGCCAACGGTGCAGTCATGGTTCCATTCCGCCAGATCCGTGCCAAACACGACGAGTCCAGCATCACCGTTTATCAAGCTTACAGCGTCGGAATCGCCAGCGCTGCTGTCGCTTCTCAGCAGCTCGATGTGTCTCCACAATTCAGCACCACCCGCATGACCTGGATCAAGCCTTCCTGGGCTTGGATGCTCTATCGCAGCGGCTACTCGTTCAAAGATGCCGGGCAGTCGAGCATCCTCGCCATCACCTTGACCCGTCAGTCCTTCAACTCCCTCTTGCAGCAAGCAATGGTTACCAATGACACGGAGCGATCCCTGGACAAGTTGAAGATTGGCAACGACAACGTACGGGTGCAGTGGGATCCAGAACGCTGCGTGCGACTGGGAAAGCTGGACTATAGGACCATCCAGATTGGTATACCGCCTGGGCTCAACAAGCAGTACTTGCGGGGCATTGTTGCCATCGAGGATGTTACTGCAAGGGCGCGGGAGTTGAAGCGCGTCCTTGATGAGGATACGGAGCAGAAGCTAACGGTGCATGATTTGAGGACGATGGACCTTGTGCCCGAGGAAACTGAGGTTGTCGTGGAAGAAACGACCAGGAGGCTATTACGCATGCATTTCAGTACCTAAGACAGGGGCCTGGGGCGCCAAGGGCTCGGGAGGTGTGCACGCCTACATACCTTACAAATTCGCGAACCCTCGCTCCACCTCCACGCTCGCGCCATCGGGTTAATTCATCGCAACCATCATTTCTGGGCATTCCAATGGCAAGTCTATTCTTTTTTTTGGTCGTAAAATCGCCTTCCTCTGCTCCGCGCTCCGTACATCGCTGAAGAGTGTCATCATCGCTTCCCTGTAAGCCCTGCAATCGAGTGACAGACACGCTTTGCGCCAAAATGGAACCCAGAACCGACCATTACTACTGTTTCAATGCGAAAAGCCATGTGAAAGGCCATTATTCCAGTGCCAAGTATCTCCATTCACTTGGAATCTGGATCGGCTACGTCGACAACGACAAGCACAAGAAACGCTACAAGGACCTCCTGTCTTATGTCGACCTCGTACAAGCAAAGAAGTTGGAGGACCCGTTCGGAACCGCAGTTTTGACTGGTTCTGCAACCGGCAACAAAGTAGTGGCTGTCTGTCGCGGTTGCTTCAACAATGACCCCCCACCTGAGGCAGCCATCGAACTCAAAGAGGTGGTCTACCATAATTCACAAGTACGGTCGCTCCTCTATGTAGAGTATCAAAACTAGCCATCAATAGAAGTTGATGGTCATGTTGCTTGGCGGCCAGGACGAGGCGGGACAGTTTTGTATCACTGTCCCGGACAAGAGTGACAGAAGTCTGTCCGGCCTCCAAGCATTCTGACCTTTCGTGTGGCGCACGGAAGATGGGAATTCAAAGGGCCACCAAATCCAACTACTTTCTTTGTGAAATAAGAGCCATTCTTGGAGTTTCGACGAGTTGAAAGGGACTGTCAGCAAGGTTTTGGAGTTGCTCATTGGCCTTAAAGTGCCCACGTTTGATGCCGCGCCCACGGCCAGTGGGCATATAGAGACAACCAGTTACCCACCTGATTCCGTTCCGGACGAAGCAAGTCTCAATTCGGTAATGGAAGCCGCGTCTAGTTCCAAGACACGTCGACATACCCCCGGAGCAGAGGCCGAGCGAGCATCTAAGCGTGCTACCAAATCCCCTAAAACATCGCCATCAACTCCAATACCAGAACGCTGTAATCCACTGTCAACTGCCCGGCAACGCTTCACGCCGGCGCTTCCAGCTCTACAGCGTCTAATACTGATACTAGTCGACGATCTCACGAAGCCGTTGGAGTGGCTGGCTATCCTTTATCGGATGCGCGAGAGAGAACAATACGTTTAATCTGGAGACTGGAGGAGACTGGATGTTTATGGGGTAAAATATAACTTGGCTTGCAAGCTAGTCTCAGCATCTGAGACTGCCTCAGCGCCCTGCGGCGGCAGGCTGATTACGTTTCTGAAATAAAGAAAGAGCCCAACGGAGCTAAAGCTTGGAAAAATGACGTTTCATCCATCAATGAGTTCGCCGGAAAGTTTTATTTTCACTATGAGCTCCGACCATGAGGAGGGGCTCGAGCCATTGCAGAAATGCCTCAGTGACAAGGTCAAAATCGAGATCGAGCTCGAAGCGCTCCACCTTGGTCGTGGACGGTAATCGTTTATTCTTAGCCCTCGTGCGCTTGATGTGTTGCAAGCATTGGGCGTTCACTGTCAAGATCTGTAGGATCTAGCACCGGTCGCCTCACACGATATACTCATCATGGGTGGAAATGATTTTACAACGTCTATCATCCTCGTCGTTTATTGGGCAGTGAAAGCTTTCACAGTCGACTTAAGCACGGTTCGATGCTAGATAGACTTTTTAAGTTATGGTGGCCAGTGTCGCATAAGAGAGACATGCATACACCTCTCTTTGTGATGGCTGTGCATCGTGGCAATCTACCGAGAACGCATGTATTATTAGGGTGCAAGGCAGCTGTCGTCACCGTTACAACCTGCCTCGTTTGTTTGCTTGTTTGTCTGTTTGTTTGGAGGGCGGTGTGCTCCTGCCTCGCCTTCCATTGTTGGTCGCAACTTGCTGCAGCCTAGCCCTCCTCTTTAGACACACGCCCTCCATACATCTGTATGCATGACTTTTACCTTCCGGCGCCATTAGCAACCAAGCACTTGACCTCAATCTGCTCTCAGAGTAACGCCCCACCTGCACGAACCTCCAAGGACCGCCCCTTCCGCTCGATGAGGCCTATTGTAGGATTTCGAGACACCGTCCGCATCGGGGCCACACGGGACCTGATCCTATCCAACAGTCTTAAATCCAAGACGGCATCGGCCAACCGGCCGATTCGACAGGCTCTAGGTCTTCGCGAGTATGGTAGAGGCAATCAGCCCCAGTTTAACTCAGTTTACGTCACCCAGATGTACAAAGAGCTGGACGGCCTAGCAAAGACACTCCCTGTGGCCGACCTAAACCAGATACTGGAGGCCTGGACCAACTGCACCTTACGAGGAAACGTGATCAATCTGCTAGCTAAATATGGCCCCAAGATCTGGACGGAAGCAATGGACAAACGCGCGCTGGAGCGCAATCCCGCCTCACAGCTGCTAGTGAGCCGTGAAGGCGTTGATTACTACGCCACAGATCTCTTCTATGAACTCCGACCCCATCGCGAGTTGTAAGTAATTCAGTATGCATACCTGGCAACCTCTTACAAGATAGCAGTATTGCCTTGCAATTGGAGCATCTGGCTTTCGTGAAAGCCATAGCGTACCACAACAACCATTACAAGGGCAAATTACCCGCCTCCTGCGAAATGCTTGTTCCTTTCTCCCTTGTCGTCAAGCTCTGTTTGCCGCAAGATAGACTTTACCAAATTTGGGAGAAGTATGAACCGCGTGGTCTGAAGAGAAAGAGTGGGCAATCGAGCCGAGAAGATTGGGACGGAACTCGTCGCAATGACAAGAACCACCGGAAACGGTCCCGGGTAGTAATGGATAGCGAGGACGATGAAACTCCAGAACCGAGACCGACTCGCGCCCGCGCATGGAACACTAAAGTGGACCCGATCGATCAGCATAATTCAGCTTCCCTCACTCTTATTAGCCGAGACTATGAAGCAAATACAGGAGACCAACTCAGTGGCGATAGTGCAGACGATGACGCCATCGATCACTTCGACGAGGCCAGAAGAATGCGTACAAGGAGTTGCACAAGAGGAATTAATCAAAGGCCGCCATCACAGACCAGGGCTACGCAAGAGAGGGTCCAATCTGGAGTTGTACCGGAATACAATCTGGCGACCATGCGGGAGGATTTACTCGAACTGCTCCTCGAGGAGTTCCGTGACATGCTATACTGCAATATAGATAGCGCAATCGTCTTGAAGGCGTGGGAGAGATCATCGAAACTCGACAACCAGCTCAAGGCGGTTTGGAAGGCTGAGCAAGAACGAATTGCAAAAGAACTGGGGGCACAATATTCGTCTGTCGACCAAACGCTTCAAGCTTGGTTCAAAGAGCGTGAGATAGGCCGCTGGTGAGTAAATCTGCAGAGCCCGTTTTCGTATTGCTGAGGCATTCATCATTAATTTGACACCTAGGTTAGGCATACGTGCGAACATGCACCCTGCTAATGGACAACCGACTTACCATCCCGATGCAGCTTGGTGGGAAGCAAAAATCGGCGGAGGACGAGCGTGTCTGGATGCAGAAATCTGGATTGCTCAATTGCGGCGTCAGGTACGGGAGTCCAATGCGTTCGACGACATGGAACTAGCTGCAGAGAAGCTGGCGAGAGCTTTTGCGGCGGCTCTGAAGAAACCCGACAACGTGAGATCCTATGAGAAGAGATTACTGGAGTTCAATAGGAAGTTTTTCGCCTGGGGCTTGAAACTTCCAGACCTCTGAGACAGACGGTGCATACCCTAGAGGACTGGGTGATCCGACGTCGCGGCTGGTGGCTTTGATCCGGGCGAAATGGAAGGAGGTCGAGATATCATGGGCTTTATCTTGTGGAAATCGCTCCTCGAGCAGCGAGGTAGGAAAATTTCAAAAGTTGGCAGGCGTCTGTGTGGGTAAGGAAGTTGCGCTAGAGGTGGCTAGTGGTGTGGCATGTGGCTGGCTAGCGCGAAATGTAACCATGGATGCGAACATTTTGACTCCCGTTTCCTACCTCCAACTCCAGCACATACCATGAACCTTGATCACGCCTAGTCGTATCCAAACAAATTTTCAGCGCGCAGTAATGAGACCTCACTGGGCCACTCTCGCGAACACACCCTCTCCGAGTGTTTCTTCAAGGTAGTATCCTCTGTCAGGGTGGTGAGACTAGCCCTAGCTGCATGTATGTCATCCACAACTCGTACCATTGCGCGTCATCTTTGACCCTCCCTTCTGACTGGGGATCGCAGATTCGTAGCAACTGGGACCACAAACCTCCGCCGTTATGGATGGCACTTCGGTCGACTATGCCACGTCGAAAGACTGGCTGGATATCATGAAAAATCGTTCCAAGCTACGAATGCATGAACTGATCGAGCGGCTCGGTCTACGCGCAAAGTGGAGCCAGAACAAGCGCGGCAAGACGAACTTCGAAAGTGCACTTGTTAGGGATTTGGTGACGGATATGAGCGACGTGGTAGCAACACTGCCGAAAGAGTCGGATGAGCTAGTCAAGTTCTTATCCGAGAAGGACAGCATGCACGACGAAGTCGAAGGCATAATGAAAAAGCACGGATCTGCAATCTGGGGAAGAGTCGGTGACCGGGAACACTTGATTAGCGTTGGGGAGCCGGGTGTTGAAGAGGGGATATATCCTAGGGATCTCTACTTCGAGAACGAAGAGGACCGCCAAGTGTGAGTTCTTAAAAAGAAGAATAAGGTGAGTTTATCTGTACGCTGACGCAGGCTCAGGATCCGGATCTTGCTGCATTGGTGGCTAGGCATGAAAGCAATTAATGTTATCCTTGCGCGCGAACGGTTAGATCGGGAAAGAAAGAAGAAGGAAGAGAATAAAAGGAATAAATGGGAGGACCAGGTTGGGGGCCTGTCCGACATAGCCGCTGCTCCCCTCGTTGCGCTCGCGCCGCATGGGACTTCTGTCGGACCACAAGCGCTAGCCGCGTTGAACACCAATGTCAACTCGATTGAAGCAATCCGACACCTCCAGAGCTTGCAGGGAGACGTCGGTTCCCGCGGTAGCCCGATGTCTGGTGTCTCGCCACCAGACTCGAACGAAAGTCCACTCGTCGCGGGTAGAGGTAGTATTGGTAGCGGCGACGCAACTCAGTTTACTGCAATAAACTCACAGGCAAGCCAACCTCCATCAGCCGTACTTCGGAGCGGCAATGAAGGTGCGTGGGATCGACTAGGAAATGAAGGCTTAGGCGCCTCCCGACAGGGTAGTATATCTTCACAGCACGTCATCAACCCGTCCTCCTGGGCAGCCGTCCAGGCCGCGTCTCAAGAGCACGTAAGTCGAAGAGAGTCCTTGGCTGTAGAGACCGCAGCTTCTCTGCCAGCAATGACTGCAAAACAGTTGGAAATGAGGCAATTGCGGGTTGAACTGTCGCGGATTGCGTCCAATTTGACTCCCGGGATGCCTGCGCTACAGACACCACCAGAAGATGGACACCGCAGCGGTAAGGTGTATCGCGGTTTGGATGCCCAGACACTCGGCGCTCTGCGAGCCTATATCTATCAAGAACAGGGCAGCTTCGTGTGTGACGAAGATGAACTTCTTCGTCTGCTGGAAAAGGCGTGGCGAGAAGGCGTGAGGGAGGACTACACGCGAATGTTGGAGAACGTGCCAACCTTCATCGCGCGAGAACGTGCATTCCTCACATGGATTGAGCTCAAGCGGCATCTGGCCGATCTTGAACGTGCGGGCAAACGTGAGTCTACGATCTCTATCAACAACTTTACCACTATCGCGCATACATGCTTATTGAATATACTAGGCTGGGGTGAACAGGGCTCATCGCCGCCCGAAATTGCTAGTCGCATCCAGGAACACAAGACGCTCATGGGCGCGTCCCGCGAACTTATTCGCACATGGGAGGAATTTACGCAGCAGGGCGATGACTCAGACGAGCTTCTTAGGCAGGCGTTTGTGGTGCTGGCGGGCGAAAGGTACGCGGTGGAAATGCAGTGGCGAGCTGTGGACTTCACGGCGAATATGCGGTGGCTAGCTGAGCACTTGGATATGTTCAAAGAGCAGGATGACGAGGAGGAGCCTGTGTATTCGTTGGCGTGACGACATTGCTGGCCAGGAGTTTGGTACTTTGTGTACAATTATGAGTGGATCCCTGTCGTGCATTGCCGAGGTAGTTCTGTAATAGTTTCGATTATGGTTTCGGTTTGGCGTGGATGTGGGCGCCATTCGCCTTGGACTACCTGCGCAGGATAATAAGATCGATAACGGCGCTGGGGGCCTGACGCAAACGGTGTCTAATGAGTAATGGCGTACGGAGCACTTACCACATGCCGATAATCTACGGTACCTTGGGTGGCTCTGCTCTGTAGGTAGATACTTGTAGCACCACAGGTACGCATTTGCCGCATCCCTGCATAGGTACGGATATGAGACCGACACCGACGGCAAAGCTCCCTAAAGCAATTAACTTGCGAATAGTGCACCGGCGTGGAGGCAACGGCCAAACGAGGATCGAGTCACATTTCCAGCTTGTGGCATGACAAAAGCAACCATCTATGGATGGCAAGGATGGGCGGAAAGCCAAGCGTCGCCATCACATTCTTCTTGCCCCAACAAAGCAGCCAACCAGGTCTTGACGTGCATTCCTTGGATGGGGATTGGCCTTTGTGAGCTTTGTCTCTGCGCTATGTTGGGCGTTGCAGCTGGGAAGAGAGGAAAAGTCTTCGAGTGCAGGCCATGTCGCGGTCGAATGAAAAATGTTACGGGCAGGATTGGAACATGCGAGAGTGGGGATGCTTCCAAGCCTGGTTTCAGGGCCAGCTGTAGCGGCAAAATTGGTAAAAGCGCGGTCGTCTGGGGCGTGCACCAGATGCACTTCTCAGTGTAATTACAAGCGAACATGCTACCTCACGTCGTATCGGCGTTTCATGCTGAGGGTTACAGAGAGAAGATGGACAGCGTGCCGTGGGTACAAGAGTCAATACAAATACGAGTGGTGCGACCCAAAAATGTGCAGACGACGAGCGCAGAAGACTTACGAGATGACATTACACATCAGCCGGCTTACTCGGTGGTCAGACAGGTTGCCAATAATGATGGTGGCGATGGAATCATGGGATGCTTAGATTGCGCGTAGCCCTACGGTGCCGTCGGATATTTTAACCTGCGAAAGGATAGACTAGGTGCATCGATGGATAGCATAACGAGCATATAATCACGAGCGTCGTACACGGATCGAGCAAGGGGCGCAACGCGTCCAATAGCGTCGTCGCCTTAGTAGTAGCGCGAGTCGTCGCAGGGCCCAATCTGTCTCTGGTCTCGTAATGAGCGTTCGACGCTCTACCGCGGACGATGCTCCTCTGATGAGTCTTCTCTCCTACGCGTTGCAGCACCCTCTCCTGACGCCGGATCCTGTACCAGTGTGTCTTGTGCGGTAGAGTGACTGCGGCTTCGTCACTTCGTCACTTCATCACTTCAATCAACTTCCCATCTAGCACCGCTACTGAGAGGTGTCAGGGTCGACCACAGTGCCGGCCGGTGGCTTCCCGCAGTGGCGACGCAACCTCACCACCTAGCCCATTGGCATCTGTTGTCGGCAGAGCGGCAGAGCAGCAGAGCAGCAGAGCAGCAGAGCAGCAGAGCAGCAGAGCAGCAGAGCAGCAGAGCAGCAGAGCAGCAGAGCAGCAGAGCGCCTCCCCCCCTCCCCATTCCCCGATTCTCCCATTCTCCCATTCTCCCATTCCCTTCCCCTAGACGCCCGTTAGGCTAGTGCTCGTGGGCGTAGACTGTCATTTTCCCCCTTTCCCTAGTCGTCGCCTGGCCTTAACCGAGCGACGTACCCCAACAAAGCACGTTTTGGCTGCAACGCGACATTCCTCTCCGTCTCGTTCCACGCAAAAAGTCATCGCGCGCCCGTCCTGCCCATCACCACCCCCCATGCGGCCGGCCAGCCATGACGTTTGGGAGCAACAGGGACGCGCTGGCCGTCGACGATGGCGGTGTGACGCGCTGGGACCGGCAGCGCTGGATCTCTGTCTTCAGTAGCCACAACCCGACCATCCGCGAGGTAACCGAGTGCCTGGGCCTGGGCCTTTCGGCCTCGAGCTCGACCACAAACCGCGGCATCCCGAAGTTCGACAACCCCGACTACCGCAAGCTGTCGAGCGAAGTCACCCGCCTGTCCAAGGAGCTGCCCAAGGAGCGCGATGCCCTGCTCGACTTTGCCGCCGACCCGCGCAGCCTCGACACGGAGCTCGAGGAGCTGCTGTCCACCTTTGGGCCCGCCATCTGGGGTCGGGACATCGATCGCTCCTGCCTGCTGACTCCCGACCCTGCCAAGAAGACGTATCCCAAGAGCCTCATCTACGAGGACCCCGAGGACAAGGACATGTACGTCTGCTCTGCCTCTTGCTGCATCCGTCGCCTGTCCCCCAATTGTCTTTGCTGACCCACCTTCTTGCCGCAGCCTCAAGATCCACCTGCACCGATGGATCATCATCAAGGCCTGCTACTACATCAGAAACATGAAGCTGAAGCGGCCATCAGCAGCAGCCGACTACGACACTCTGGCCGATATCGAGGCCGACGGCGATCCCATGAGCCCGTCCATCAAGGCCCAATTCGTAAGAAAAGCCACCAAGCCCCGACGGGATGATCCAAAGCATGCTCACCTTCACGCAGTCTCCCAATGGCACGTCCAACTCAACCACCCCGCCCACAGACCGTCTGGCCACTACGGCCGGGGCAGAGTCTGGCCCAAGGATCCCGAACCTCAAGAAGAGAAAGAGCTCTGTCTTCACCTCCGTGTCGGACGGCGAGGACATGGGCGCCACCCCTGCCAAGCGACTGTACCAGAGTCACACCCTTCCTTTGAACAACAAGAGTCCACGCAAATCGCTCAAGTCCTTTTCTTCAGACAGTCCCATCTCGGAAAATGTCCCGCCTCCGCCGACTGGTCATGGTCAGAATGGCCACACCCTGCCGCACCTGGCTTCTGTCTCTCCCGCCGATCCGGCCAGGCCGCTGCTTACCCCGCTGTCCAACAATGACCTCAATGGTACTTCGAGAGCACCGGGCATAGCCCCCGGCCCTGGTGGCTTCACTGCTGTCAACGCGAATGGGTTTACTGCCGTTAACACTGCACTATCCGCTCGAGAGAACCCACATCAACCCTACCCCAATCCTCCAAGCCGACCTCTATCGAACCCGCGCAACTATTCTAGTCCCTACGATACTGGGCCTCACAGTGCAACAGTAGCCCAACCCACGCCCAACGGCCCAAAGGCGCCTCCGCTCAACACTGGGTCAGCAAGCCAAGGATTCCAGGCTATCAATTCACCCATCTCCGCGAATGGCGCAAATGCACGCAACTCGCCGCTCGTGCAGCATAATACTCATCAGCCTGTTCCTCATTTGCAGTCTCAAGGGCAGTCTCAGCAACCAGTAGTGGGTCCATCACACATACAGGCTCAGACCCCACAACCACAACACCAGTCTCAGACAGTCTCTCAAACTCCCGTTCAGGCGCATCCTCAGCAGCATCAGCAACAGTATCATCAACACCAGGCCACGCCGCAGACACAACATCATCCGCCACCCCAACCTCATCAACATCGGACAAGTCGCTCTAGCACTCCTGTCACTTTCAACCCACGAGCTTCGGTCTCCCACCATGTGGGAAGCAGATCCAACACACCGATTGCGCCCATTGTTGCCCAACAGTCTGCGCAACCACCCCAAGCCCCACAGGTTCCAGCGCTCATGGCGCAGATCTCCAGCACTCCTGCACCATCGGCACCTCCATCACAGCCGGCCATCGGGCACCAGGTCCAATCGGCTCCAATGCAGCAATCCCAACATCATCAAGCAGCTCCGGCGCCAAGTACCACTTACTATACCCCGCAGCAACAGATTGTCCTAAAAAGTCAACCGGTAGAGCCCACCCCTGCCCCCCCTGCCGCACAACTCAAAAAGCCTGATGTGTCGGAAGTTAGTATGCTACAGTGCGAAATCCTCGGGCTCTTAATGCAGTTCCTCTATCCTAGGACTAGGCCACGGCCCGAGGAAGGTGCTCTACTTTACAAACTGGAGCAACTATGGCACGTCAACGGCCCGGTATTTGCGAAACAAACCGGTTCATACTTCGACCTGCAAACGCAGATCCTCTTCTCGTGGATCCATGAGCGCCGCAAGATTGCCCAGCTACGGCACCTACTGGCTTACACACCCAGCGGGTCTGTCGCGGAAATGGTGGAGCCGCTGCTTGCCATGAACGACATCAGAATGCTACGATTAAAGTGGAAGAATATGAGTAATGCGGATGGTTTCAGCGCTCAGGATTTGCTCTGCAAAACCTTCGAGCTCGTTACCAATACGGAGGGTACGGAATATCTTTTCAAAGATGGGCTCGATAGACTAAACGATGGAGTCTTCGAGTTCCTAAAGAATGAAGATATGCGAATCCTGATGCACAAGAAGGAGCGCGTATAGCACGCGCCTGCAGGTGTAAATTGTACAGCTCATTTTCAGAGCAGCCCAATATCGGGTGGCACTCGGTTTACTCGACCTTGGCCACGATCAAAACTGGTTCGCCATTGTATTACCCAGACTTTGGCCTTCTGTTTAGGCTTTTCCTTTGTTTCAACGTTGACTTGGCATACATCAAAAGAGGTCCTGCTATTGTACGATTACCGCGAGGCTTCAGATGTAATCTAGGTCAGGGCTGCTCAGTCTGGTCGCTCAGCGCTGGCGTTTTGTTCTGCGTTGCTTTCGTCAACGAGGATTTGGGAATTTTGGAGCGGCATATTAGCAGTTGCTTAGCTAGAGCACGTACGCCGTCATCGGCAACCATCGATAGCACCTATGTACCACTTGCTTAATTGATTTACTACCATATCTTTACCTGCCGGTAGTCTTTCCCATAATTGCTGGAGGTGAAAGCACTCCTGGTGCATGCCTTTTCAGGAGGAAGCCGGGGTGCTTTGTGCCAGCTACACCAGTGTAAAGGTCTCAGCGCCGAGTTGAGCTTCAAGGTTGAAAATCGGTCACGTGCCGCCATTCCGCTGGCTCTTCGTTCAAGGGTCCAACCGTCCCATTTGCGGTTCCTGTAGAAATTATGCGCCCCATCTACCGCTGCATTACCCAGGCTGCCGAGCTTGGAGGATAAGGCTGGCGATCGCGGCTAGGCGTGACTGTACCTCCCACGCGTGTCCGTTGCGAGGCTGCATGCAGGTCCTCACCGGTTCCCACACCCTCAATGCCTGGCCCCATCCTAGGCGCCTTATGAGCGGCCTCAGCCCTCTGCCTTTTTTCTTTTTCTTTTTGAATTGTCTCTGGATGTTCTTTGCTATTCTTGAGTAGCGCACGGAAAGGTTCGTTGCAGTGCATGCATAGACGGACATGGTAGTCCGACTCTTCATTCCGCCCGGCAAGTCAAGACTCTGAGAGTCGTAGAGACGAGTGCGAGGACTGATACATTGACTAGGAGAGGGCCAACACACCTTAGTACCCAAACGACCGGACCCCCTCGGTGCCAACGCGACGCTTCAATATGCTGTGGTGGGCTCGACCGCCGTCGCGGCGGGGTACACCTCCTTCGCCGCCAACGCTGCGCGACGCCTTGCGCCGACCTCGAAAGTCTCCCGAACCGCGCTGTTCCTCAAATGCTCGGGAAGAGTAGGGCCGTGGGCTCTTGTAGTGGGCGCCGCGGTCAATACATACTATCACAAGGCATTCACATCCATCGTGGTTGCCGACACGCTCAAGGACCCCACGCCCGCGAAGCTGTGGGATAGAACGGAAAGCTATACCGTCGAAGATGGATGCCTAGCAGGCGCTGGGCTCGGCCTGGTCGCGTTCCTGCCTACGCTGCTCATGCGGCGGGTCAGCATCCCATGGTGGACGAGGTGCTTGGGCATGGTGAACGCGGGAGCTTGCGCTGGCATCGCGGCATCGCATGGGTATTTCCAATACACCGGGGAGAGGCAAAAGGCTCTGGAGATTCTGGACGCCCAGCGGCGGCGGCGGACATTGGATTTCCACAACATCTTCTGGGATAAGATCCTCATGGCGCGTTTCGACCCCATCATCCAACAGTACGTCCGCCACAATGGCATCTTCCGCGCCTACCACCTCCCGCAAGAAGTCTACGAAGCGCCCGAGAAATACGGCCTATCCACGACCGCGACCACCGGTAGCACCGCATCCGCCGACTCGCCCACTGCCAACGAAAAGACACCAGCAGAAGACAGATACTACCTCGTCGCCCCCGATCATGCCAAACATCTCAAGGGCATGAACGTAGAGGCCGTGCAGAAGGAAACGGCATGGTGCGAAGCAGAGCGCATAACCGTGCTCAAAGAAGCGGATTACCTTGCCTACGAAATCGCGCGCAGACAGTACGACTTCTGCCATAGCGATTACTCAAATCCCGAAGACCGCCAGACTCGCCTCCGAGCACTCCAGTGCATGAATATCGCATACAATCGTCTACGCGCCGCAGCAGACGAGCTGGACCGCCGCGCGCGCATCGGACACTCTTGGATCGCGCAAAAGGCCGCGTGGGAATCGGAGGCTGATGAAATGCGCTCCTGGCTTCCCCAAACTATGACAGTGGACCCCGAGACGCATGACCCGAGCATTTCGATTGCGGAGATGAAGAAGCTGCAGGATCAGTTGGTGGGCGAGATCAAGACTTTCGAGGATAGGGTCAGAAGCAGGGCGAGGGAGGATACCGAAAAGAGAGAAAAGTGGAGGGGTGATTTGGACGATGCGCGCATCATGCTGAAGGCAGTGGACCAAGTCGTCTGGGAGTGGGAGAAGAAGGTCAAACCGGCTGATGGGGCGGCGGTCAAGGTGGGGAAGGAGGTGACACCGCCTGACGACGCCGTGCCCGAGAAGCCATAGGAAGTTAATACTGCAACCCGTGATACTCAAAGTTACAGGCTGTGGATACGAGCAGGCTGGGCCATAATCATATACCATCCACCCTCTGTCTACAAGGCGTACCAGATTGGCGCATATCCGTGTTTGACAGAAGGCTAATGAAGACAGCGTAGAGCTAAAAGCTGCATCGTCGGCGAAATACATAGCATGATAGACAGCGTATGTTCAAGACTGAATGGATATTCAACCGTGACCCGCATGGGGTCCTCCTGTTTGTAAAACGCCATCAACGCCGCCATGCTGGTATAACGAACATCAAGCGCGGTACCTTGTTTCCCAATAGCTCCGTGGTGGTCCCAAACCAATGCAATGGTGCTATGTATCCGAGTTTACAGTTTGCTGTGCGCATTAGCCTTTACGCTTAGAGAGGGGACGGAGCACTTACGACCAGCCAATCCATGCCCTCATCTACACCACGGCCATCGACTGCCGAGCATGCAACAATGCTCCAGTTCCTGTCCTTGAGCTCCCCTAACCGCAGTGCTTCGCTGATCTCCCCTGCGCCCTTTGCCCCCGGCTGGTCCTGCTTGTTGGCGAAGACGAGCAGCGCCGCGTCGCGTAGCTCTTCCTCGTTGAGCATGGCAGAAAGCTCCTCGGAAGCGGTGGATAAGCGGTCGATATCCGTGCTATCAATGACGAATATTACGGCGGCCGTATTGGCGTAGTAGCACCGCCAGTACGGCCGAATGCTGGTTTGGCCTCCGAGGTCCTGCGAGCATGGTTAGTGGAGGCAGACGTGAGGGGGGGAAGGAACGAACCCAAACATTGAAGTTTAGATTCTTGTACGTTACCGACTCCACGTTGAAGCCTATTGTTGGGATCGTGGTGACCACTTCTCCGATCTACGGCTTCCATGTCAGCCCGCTGTCCTGAAACCTGTATCATAGGCTTTTGTTTCCATACTTTTAGCCTGTAGAGGAGTGTCGTCTTGCCCGCATTGTCCTGTTCACAGTTGCCATCAGCTACAGAGGCTCTTGACCAGGCAGACAGGTGTCTCGTACTAGGCCCAAAATCAATATCCGAATTTCCTTCTTGGACCATATCAAGGCCGCAAACTTGGACAAGTAGCCGCCCATGGTATGCTTGTGGTGCTTGTTGGCGACGCCGTTGTTGTGTGGAGTATTGCTGGTTGCAGCCGCGGGAGTGTCGCCCGCTGTCTCGAGGGGTGTGAACGGCTATGGAGAGCGGAGGGAGGGCGCGGCTCGGACTTATGGTCGCAGGAGTTTCGCGTGGGAGTTACGCAGATTGCGAGTACCGGAAGGCCAATTTGGCTTGTACGCGGCGTGCAGCTTGCAGCGTGTGGACAATACGATCAAGAAGTTCGGAGCGGTGATCCCAACTATCAATCAAACACGGGCTGGTCCCGGATATACCTTCTTCCGCACCGGACACTACCGACATCGCTTGCGACCTTATAGAGTACCAAGGTTCACTTGCAACACCTTCGAGCATGAATCCCGGATGGTCATGCAGATTTCTCTGCAGGTAACCACTTACAAATTTTGCATTCATTTTTTGTGCCCTGTAACGAAGTTTCCCAGGCATGTGGATTCGGCCACAGAGGCTAGGCGAAAGTTCCTAAAGGTTCCCAAGGATCCAACAAATGCCTTCCCGTCCCCACAATCGCCTCATCCGATGAGACATGAGCTTTTATTCATCTTGCAATGACCAGTAGTCCCAAATGCAATCGCACGTACCTGTCCGTATGGGCAAATCGCAGTGCTTCCCGATCCATTTCCCCACGCCGACACGAGGATTATGAATCATGTAAAGCGAATGCAGCACCAGTGAAGAGTTATTGCAAAGTATGGATACCATAGTATGCCGACTTGGGGAATGGAAATTACTCCCAGCGAAGAGGTACTGGACAATGAAGCGGGTCAGCCGTGGTCATGTTTTTGCACTACCGATACCTTGATCTACAGCTACGCTCTACCATGTTTATACGTTCGCCAACCTCTCAGTCCAACGGCTTGTTCATATTCCTATACAAGCCTTCTCCTTTGTCTGAGATTTCCTCTCTTCTGCATCACGCATCCTCCAACATCACACATCTACAATACTCCACTAGCACTCCACGCCCTCTCATCACTCCACTCCCAGCCACATAATAAGCTCTTCTCGGCGTCTGACACCCCATAGCGACCACTAAGAGCCAATCAACACTGCTGTCACCCTCATCTCCGTCACGATGCCACTCTTCGCCTCCCCGACCGTCTGCCCGGAGCTTTCCTGTCTCAAGCGTTCCACAATCGACCAGCTTATGGCCACCAGCTCAACTATCTATGCATCAGAGCTGGATACTCTACAAATGTCACTGCAAGGCTTCCTGGACGATACCGAGTCGGCGCCTATTGAGCCGCAACTGGCGGAGCTCATCTACTTCCGCAAGGGCTCGCAGCTCGCGACAAATCGACAAGTCAACCAGATGAGTCGGCTCCAGATGGAACACGAGTATATGGTACGTGGCCTGGGCTCCATGGACAACATCAAGCACCATACCGACTTCCAGCTGCGAGTGCTGCTTACGGGCGATCAGATGGAGCTTGACAATGCACGACGCCAAGCCACCGACTCACCCAGCCTCCCGACAATGGCGTCTTCCACGACAGCAGTTGCAAATTGAGGAGATATTTTACCGGCCAGTGGATATCGTTAATGTGGTTTGGAGTAGGGATTCGAGATACCCTAACGAGCGTTGTATCGTTGCGTATTTTCCCGTCGATTTTTGGTGTTTGATGACTTGGTATTGCAGGAGGAGTTTGTCGCCCTGGGATCCTGATCTTCTTGGACTTTGTTTTTAGAGGCATTCTGCACAATTTCTCCTTACGCTTGTTTTCACTTTCACCGAGTCAGAGCGGGTCACTCGAGGGGTACCGTCCTAACGCCAACATACATTGACAATGTTGTTCGATCAGTCGAGCAAACTCTATATGAAGGCGAATTTTCATTGTGACTGCTGGATAAAGTACTTTTAGGCTGAAAGCTTTCACTTCTAACCCAGGGTATTTCCCTCCCTGCCTCCGGTCCCGGTTTTATTCCTTTCTCCAACCACGAGTACTGCATTGCAACCATCAAGATACAACCCAGACACCTTTGCACTTTGACTCAGGTCGAAGTGCACTCTCATTCCTAGTCTACACCCGCATGCATGTTTCCGCCACCCAATGCCAACACAAGGCGACGCAACCACGAGCGTGCCTCCTTACAACACCATGCCGATTAAAGTCTCTCTTGCACAGTAAGCCCAGATGAAGAAGGGCAAGTCGGTATGTAGCCTCCCTCACCCCACTCTTCGCCCAGCGCAGTCCCAGCTGACACTAGTGGAGGTAAGTAATACCACACCCGACTCATTAAATTGCGCCACAGGCGCGAAGCCCCAGTACGACAGGCCTGCAACAGGCCGAGTCGCTCCCCACCCTATGGGAGAGCTCCCCCGAAAGCACACCGCCTCTTCTGTCGTTGAATGCGACGCATCACATCGCCCCGAACCAATGACCGTCCGGAGCAGCACCCGAACTCGTAGATGCCAAGCGAATTCATGAGTTTGTGCCAGAATTCAATACCTGGGAACACATACAGTCGGCAGCGCATCAACTCCACCACAGGGGTATCCACTACCGAAGAAAGAGTATTCAGAACAATTGGCAAACACGTCACCCCTGACCAGTTCCGCCAAAACACAATATACCGCGGAGACGGCAGTCATCCCCAAGGCGAATCATCATGCAAATCCCCTGCCTAAAGGTAAACACACAGACCAAGGTACGGAGCCAGCAGGCGGGTTGGGTATTGAGCAGGGCCACGGAAAATTGTCAAACAAAGGCGCCGCAAGGCCAAGGAGAATCCACCACTAATAGAGACGGAGCCAGAGCGACTAGTCACCACGAAACTCTCTCTGGGTCCATTCAAACTTCGAGGCGCTTCGAAGAAGGTAGTTGGTATTGTGGCAAATCGTCGTGAGGGTCCCTCTACCGAATACAAGCTCGGCGTCGCTCGAGTTATCAAAGGTTTCACTAAGCGCAAGAGTAGTGATAGTTCAGAGGCCTCCAATAGAGAAGAAGAGGACTTTATCGTTGGTGACGATGAGGTCCGGACGAGGAAGAATAACCGCCCAACTATAACAACCAAGATGAACAGTGGACTGATCGCTGGGCTCAAATAAAGATTGGGATCGAAAGAAGTAGCTGCTCAATTTTCCGGGCAGCGGTTGAGTAAGATTCGCTCGGAGGGCAATGCATTAATCACCAGATAGCTCTTGCATATCCTCAGCAGAAATTTCGTACTGCAGAAAGATTTCATGCCCCTCTGACTTACTGCGCGTAGCCGCCGCGTAATTCTCATATTTGCCTCCTTCGGAGCACCTCGATCGTAATCTCCGTCACCTGTACCTGTTCCTTTTTTGTCCCGTCACTCCAACTAGGACGGAACACAGAATGGGGGAATTTATTCTAATTGCTACTGTCAGAACTTACGGGCTCTGAGCATAGCGAGTGAAACGGCAATTGGGGCGAAGGTTGCGCCTTCCTCGGGCGACTGTACGACGTCATAGTCGTGTGTTTGCGCCTTCTCCTAGACTTTTGCGCCAGCTTCTTGCTTTCCTGATCTTAAATTTCCATCTTCTGCCCCCGCCTCGTTCCACAAGACTTTCTCTCAACGTCTCTGCTCCCCCAGAGCCACCAGAGCTACTACCAACGCATTCTTTCTTTGAGTCTCTTGACACCTCACCATGGCCGTCGGGCCCAGAGCGAGCGCAGCCAATGCGATGCCACTGGGGAAGCGAAATCGGCTTGCAGTTGCAGATGAAGCTCCTTCGACAGAAGAAACTCCGCCAGCACAGAAGCCTTCTCACGGAAACTACAATGCCCAGCTAGATACCAGAGAAGAGCCATCCAGCGACAGGATGCGGGAGACGGCCGAGCAGGATCGCCGCTTCACCGAGCAAGGTCGCCAGGTACCGCAACCAGGGGAGCGCTCCGTGCCCAAACTTTCTGCGGAAGTGCACAACCTGGACGAGGCAGAGCGACGCAGACTGCGCCAGGAACGGTTCGCAAAGCCTGCACCAGCAGACTCTACATGTCCAACGACTCGTGACTCAGACAGTCCACATGCAAATGAGGACCACAGCCCCTATGCAGCGGATGGGGCGACCTGCATCAACGCAGCCCAGGCGCTTGCGCAACCGCAAGAAGCTCTGTGCGAGGAATATGCATTCCTGCGGGAGCAAGTGCACCAAGAACTCTGCCGCTCGCAGGGCCAACTGCATAAGCAAAACTACGCATTACTCGATCGATACAATACTCAGTCACTCGAGCACATACATCCCGACCGTCTCAAGCAACTAGGGCAGCCCACCAGACCCGACAGCCGAAATCATCCAGAGCGAGTGGACGGGGCCTCGACACAACCAGCACAGGACCATACAGGTCGAGATACTGACCTATTCAAACAAATCCACCCTGATCGCCAAGCACAGCTTGGGCAGCTGCTGATCGAGCAAGAACTCCATAATTCGACCCTGAGACGTGACACGCGAGACGACCAGACTCAAGGGCACAGACGTCTCGAAGTACATGTTAGGGAAGAGCGAGATCGTGTTCAACCAGACGAGGAGCTTGGTAGCTGCGAAGCACGCGGCCGGCAGGGTCGCTACGACAGTCTAATGGAAGATGGTCACCATCGTGGACGACATCACCAAGAGAAAGACTGGCACGAAAGGTATGGCCCGTCTCGGAATGGCGGCCCTCACGACGGAAACTCTGGCTATGGTGGGAATTTATATGCAAGGCATACCGAAGCCAATCGTGGAAGGAAGAATCGGGATTCGAGACGCCGGAACAAAACCCAATCTCCATCTTCTTCCAAGATCGAGGTGTCGAACACTCGTCGAAATGGAGATCATCATTATTTGGAGGATGCAGGTCGTGAAATCGGCCGCTACCGAGACAGAGTCCCGTCGGAAGGCAGGGAGAGGTCCCGTTCTCCAGCGAGGCGCTGTGATTTGAACCGTGGATCTTACAGGGCATATAGAGAGCGCGATGACTACGAACGTCGCGAGAGAGACGAGGCGCGTTGGAACCGTCGATACCCTCCCCCCTCGCCAACTCCTCGTCGCGAAATCCAGATTCCCAGCCAGCAGACGCAACGAGCGGATCGAGACGACTATTACCGTCACCATAGAAGCGAACGTCCGACCGGCCGACATCGGTCGTGGTCTCCACACTCCAGCCTTGGCAATCAACCCGATATATATCGTCGACGGGACGAGTCCAAGGTTCCTGCGGATGAAATCCACTCTAGGGATCAAGGCAAGTCCCCAGGTACACGCCAAATTCCCGCTACGTATCGTTATTCGGATCGACCCATCTACAAGGGCAGAGACGAGTACAACGATGGTTACAAATACCGCTCGAGGAGGTACAGCAGAAGCGAGCGACCTCGGGGCCGCCACTATGGGTACAAGCATGAGCCATATATTCGCGATAGAGCAAACAGGCATTAAGGGACGACACAGGTGTAAGCAAGGATTGCCGCTAATAATACTTCCAAATATGTTTGCCTGCCTCCACCAAGCAGGCTACACGCACGACTTGAAGTCAACAATCAACCCCTACTAGAAAGTACCATTTCGCTGGTGGTCACAACAAAGAAAGTTGCACGATGGCACCGAGGGAGGCGCAAATGTGGGCAATGCGCTCCTTGGTTGAGAAAAGAGGTGGTTTCAAAATACTATGAAGGATAGAGTGACAGCTGGGAGCGAAAGTTGGCGTACGATTCCTTTCCCTCTCATGGTGCCGCTTACATACTGACTGTGGCGCCGAGATAATGACGCTCTGCACTTTCGGGTCGTATTTGTGTATATCGGCAATGCTAAGGCCAGAGGAAGCGAGTAGATTTTCAAATGCGGTCTTTGTGCGCTCTACGCCACCAAGCGCAGAGGTCATAGCAAAATTCACTGTTCTTCGTTAACTATACTCTTGAATACTAAGAAATCCGCCTGAAACTCACTGTAACTGACTTGCCACGGTTGATTGCCATTAGATACCACCAGCTCGTCGACAACAATGCACCACTCCGGTCCCATGGACGAGAAGATGAGTTCCAGGATACGCACACAATCTTCGTCTGTCCACTCGTAGAGGATATGCCGTAGATAATAAAATCTTGCTCCCTTGATTGGTTGTTCCTTGAAAAAGTCTTTTACCAAGAACTTGACTCCTTCAACCGCCTGTTGCTCAAGCCAATGTCTCGGGAATGTCTTGCACGAAGATCCTCCATTTGAGGCCTGGAAACTTGTTCTTGAAGCCTACTGCCTGCTGGCCAAACCAGCCACCAAACGTGAACGAGCAGCGCTGACGTTTCCGCCGGCACAAACCCTCCCACCTCTTCCACGATAGGGTACGAGTCAACCCAATGCTCATTACTCCGCATCGACATGCTGTGTCCCAAGGTTTTGAGTTGCTCTGGGTGTTGCTTCATACATTAGAGTGGTAATAGATTCGCCTCCAAAGCTCGGTGAAATGGGAGATCTGAACTGTTGGTAATATCCTGATACTTCTTCTCTTGGAGATAGGCGGGACGCGCAGAGAAGACGGGCATATGATCGTCGCGTATGTGTGGCCATGCACCGACGGCATTGGGGTTCGCGAGCGCACAGGTCAACGTTTCGCCGCGTAAGAGGTCGGGACCGTCTACTTGATTAGACCAAAGGAGGACAGAGCGCCAAGAATGTGGGTTAAAAGGGTTGGAGAGGCTTCCGACCTCTCCTAGATTTGGATAAAGGTAACCGAGGCAAAGGTGGCATTCAGTTGAATAAAGATGGAGAGATATGCCGATATCAATGAGGGCAGCTTGTAGCGGCTGATTGATGGTCAGACGACTGCTTTGGAGCTACTGATGAACTTACACCAGTGCTCTGGCTAACAAGCATGTTCCATTGTGGGGTGAAGGACAATTGGGGGTTCTTGAAGGTCATCTTAGAAGTAGCGACGTCCCTCTTCATGGGCTTGGGCATAAAGATTCTGAATTTGGGCGGCAATGGCGTCCATAGTGATGGGTGCTATGGATCGTGGACTTTGGGAGAGGTAGACGAAAAAGTAGAGATGGCCGGGCTAGGGCTTGCTTTGCTATCCCTTGCATGACTGAGGCACACTTCTTTTATACACTACCGAAGCTGAAAAACGCCCTCCGTATTCCAGGGTAGCCTGGCTTCAAAGCTGGACCCCAGGAAGGAATTTTGCGTTGCCCGGTCTGCCTTCGCACCAGGCTCAGGGACAAAAGAAGACGAATTATCTGCATGTGGGATATACTGTTTTTCAATCAAGTCGTTGATTGGACGACGAAGGACGGATGTCGGTGACGACGTCTCGCGGACTCTTGCGCTACAATTGACCGAGGTTGAGCGAGAGATGCTGGTGACGAGGGAGATCAGAGAGAGCCGTACCGCCCATTACTACCACTTGCCATGGACTTTTCCGAGGGCTCTACCGTATCTCGCTCGCATTTGAGATATCATTCCGATATCTCGGCAGTTAGCCCTGAAGTAAGCGTGCGTTATCACGTGGCAATTACCAAATCAGTGCGCAATTAAGATATTACCGACGCCCCACAACTACGTCGCGGGACCGTAGTCAACCTTCTCTCTACTTCCCTCATCAAGGAGAACACGACCAAAATCCGCATGATATCTACAGCATCAGCTCCTGAAGGCCGGAATGTCGCCAAATCAAATTATCCTTCTCCCGTCCTGAATCTGGAGTAGCTGGGCATGTACCGCTTGGCAGACTCCTCGTCTCGGCCACAATTCGCCCATCACATCCATATCGAGGATCCAGGTAGACTATATTAATCTTTACCTGCCTTCTTTATCAGCCCTACATCGAGCTGTACCACACTCTCCCATCCTGTCGGGCGCTTGTTCCCGTCGGGTACCGGATATTACTGCAGATGAGGTACATATACGACCTCGAGTCTGTAGCTCATATTCATGCCAACACGGCCTATCAGCGGAATTCATATGGATAAACAGAATTCGGATCTGAGTACCGCATTGTCGGGATTTTGGCATTGGTTTTGGTTGATTTTTGTAGTACGACAGGCCTGAGGTGTGGTTGCGTAGCGCACGCGTACTTTTCTGAGGTCTGATCAGAATTGCGCCATGCTTGATGTGGATGGTTGAGCCGGAAGACCTCGGACTTATAAATAAATGGAAAAGGTGGTGCATTATATGCACATGGTGTTTTGGGACGACGGAGTGCGGGGGCGCGGATAGTGTGGAGACTGATCCTCTCATACATATCGCTCGCTTGGTCTAGACAAGCGCTCTGATGTGGATCAAGATCTTTTCTGTCTCCGCCACTCGTGATGACACCCTCCGTGTACTTTTCGCCTTCTGGCTTCCTACTCTCGGTGGTTTTCATTGCCCGATTAATTCATGCCTACAATTTTCCCTATGAGAGCATACAGCTCAAGGATTCCGACGCTGCTAACAACTCCGACATCGCGTTCGGCAAGCTCCCGGGAAGCATCACAGCAAAATGCAAGAGCTTCCCAGGAGACTCCAATTGGCCATCAGATGAGCGATGGAGTTTGTTCAATGAGACCTTGGGAGGAGTCCTGATCAAGGGCATCCCGCCTGCAGCAGCGTGCTATGAGGGGCCTTATCAAGATGCAGCGAAATGTACACTTGCAAGGCAGAGCTCCTTCAGTGCTATCGCAGTGTATGCTTGCTATTGACTGGATCAAACACGGCGCTGACAGCAAGACAGTGGCAATGATCCTATTGTGCCTTTCGAGCAATGGACACTGGGCAATCCCTGTCCCATGCCAATGCCTCCAACACCTGGCTTTCCCAACATGACAACACCCCAATACACGTGCAACATTACGGCCTTTCCTGCATATGCAGTCAATGCGACGACCACGAAGCATATACAGCTTGCTGTCAATTTCGCAAGAAACAACAACATCCGAGTAGTGATTAAGTAAGCTTTCCGTACTCAAGGATAGCAACAGTATTGACTAGCCAAGGAACACTGGACATGACTTCACTGGAAGGAACACCGGTGGAGGTGCGCTAATGGTGTTCGTTCACTACTTGAAAGACTTCGAATACCTACCGTCCGTCAAAATCGCCAAGTATGAGGGGAAAGCCGCCAGGGTGGGTGTTGCTCTGCAGCAATTTGAACTTTGGCCGCACATGGAACGAGCGAACATCACTCTTCTGGCTCCTGGCTCTTCTACTGTGGGTGCATATGGAGGGTTCATGCAAGGCGGTGGATTCTCGTATTTGACGTCCAAGTTCGGCTTAATGGCCGACCAGGTGCTGTCTCTAGAAGTCGTAACTGCAGATGGAAGATTTGTTCATGCGGATCCGGAAGAAAATGGGGACCTCTTCTTTGCTATCCGCGGAGGAGGGCCGAGTAAGTCTTGTATTCCGTTTCGATTGACTTACTGACGTATGTCCACCAGGCAACTTCGGCATCGTAACATCAGCAGTGGTAAAAGCTTATGACCCCATTTCAGTGGCCGTCTCGGCCTTCAGCTTCGGTACTGGTCGCGTTTTCGGCAACTTTTCCGGCAACTTTTCCAGCAACGCCCAAGTGTCAAATAGCATATTCTGGGTTGGTGTCAGCACCTATTTCTCCCATCTTGTCCGCACGGTTGACGCCAAAGGCATCATGTGGAACTATGTCAACACACAAGCGCCCATGCCCATATTCAACATTACCGCACGCACTTTCTCCTTCCAAGGCGAAGTCCGTATCCCCGGCATCTCGGTTGCAGAGATGAAAGAGTTTGTCGCTCCCATCATATCAGATCTCAACAAAGTCGGTGTCAACATTGCAAATCCGGAACCAAGATACTACGACACATATGCAAAGTACATCTATTCGCCAAACCCCAACGGTGGGGTAGGGAACAGTCGGTTCGTGTCACGTCTATTCCCGCGTTCCAACTTTGAAGATCCCGAGTCCGAAGAGTTCAATGCGACCATGGGGTCTATACGTGCTTTTGTAGAAGAAGGCGGTTACTCGTTCCACAGTGTTGACTACTATCCCTCTCTTGAGACCGCAGGCTATCCGGGCTCGGGGTCTGCGGTGAACACGCATCTCCGCAAAGCTATTATGCATGGTACAGGCTTTGGAGGTAACTACGGCCCTGGCACTACACCAGAGGAGTGGAAAAAGAGTCACGCACGCCTCAATAAGTATGCGCAAAAGTTGAGAGATGCTACGCCCGGTAGCGGAGCGTACATGAACGAGGTACGCACTCGTTCAGTTTCTGGATTATCCCGGCTAAGCGCTAACGGACACTAATAGGCCGACACTGAGGAGCCGAATTTCCAAGACAGTTTCTATGGTGGAAATTACGATAGACTGTACAACATCAAGAAGAAGATTGATCCATGGGGTGTATTTTACGCAGTCACTGGTGTGGCGAGTGACGAGTGGTTTGTTGAAGGTACTATGGGCCTGCCTACGCAACAGGGGAGACTGTGTAGAGTCGATTGATGGACGATAACCTTAAAATTACTAGGGAGATCGTCTCCGCACAAGGTGATGCATTGACATTGGCAAGATCGCGTAGCATATGCTGTCCGGGCGATTAATCAACAGTAAACGGGCCTCGTATCTAACGTCCCCAGAGCTCAGTCAGAATTGCTCACCCGCTACTCTACGATATCCGTGGTGGTGCCCCTTCAAAGCTATTCCTCCTACCCCAGTTTTGGGGCTGCCTCTTCAGAAAGGCACCCACCGACCCTAAATACCCTTCATGTCTCAGGAAGTAAGCCTGCTTGGTTCCCTTGGACCAAAATCGAATGGCGTACGACAAGGTATGCATTGTTTGCGAATGGCCGCCGATGAAAGAGCCGCCAAAATATATATGTGGTAGGTTATGCTTCTCGGCGTGCAGGTACGCAATCTGGCCAATGTTATTGGAAACAGCGTAGAGCAGTGACCTAGAGATGTCTTCGGAGCGGAACTTGGCGGGCGTATGCGGCAGCTCATAAGCCCCATGTACTCGCTCCTCTTCCGAATGATGCTTGTAATCGCCGTTGCATCCGTCTTCAGCCTCGCGCTCGGCGGCTCGCTTCATTTTGTAGACCTTTCCGAAGGAACTGGCGATATGCGTGCTCTTCAAACCAATCTTGTTGTATCCAGTCCCGTATATGTCTCCTACTAGCAGATCGACGGTTGAGTTATCCCCCTTTTCCGCGAGCTTCAGCATATCGTCGAAGTTCCGGGCGCCGGTTAATAGCGACAGCAAACCCCACAACGTGCCACCGCCGAGCGATGTGCCGCCAATGCGCTCGTACTGCCGTGGGCCTGACACTTTGATCATGGATACACCGGAGCCAATATTGACGAGAAGATAAGGATATATCGACGGCGGCTGCGGGGGGAACGGAACAAAGTCCATGGGGCAGTCCTCGCTGTAAGTGAAGACCTCGTTCGGGATTTCGGTTATGAAGAAGTCGAGACCTATGCGCCGTAAGGACGGGTGCCGTTGCCGGCGAATTGACCAGTGCCATACCTATGATCAGGCATTCCATTTCGTCTTCCCGTATAACCTTTACTCCTCCCAAGGCTTCCTTTATCTGATCGTAAAACTTGAAGGCACCCCCGCCTGTTGCCATGACGCATAGCTCGTCGGGCGCGGAGCCATTGAGCTGCTGGTGGTCGGCCTGCAACTTGCGCATGAACTCGATGCAGGCGTCTATCCTGTCTGTCTCGAACTTGATAAAGTTCAACCGTCCGCCATTCGATGTCTCGTCGGGTTCGCGCGAAAAGTAGACAAGTTTGGCGAGGGATCCGCCAATCTAGATGCCAATCGGTCCATTAGCATTGGCTCACCTTGAAGGGATAGAGGGAGTTGTTCATGAGTTGGGGTTGTGTGACGTTGGTCGCGCGAGAACTTACATCGACCGCGACATGACTGACTACGGCGGTGTGGTTTGGAAGCCTGATATCCTTCGGGTCGTGCTCGTAGTCGTCGCTCTGCGGGGTTTGGGGCTCATCGTCGACGATGAAGGCGCCCTGGACATTGATGCGGACGGTGCCGGGGTGCAGGATGGTGTCGTGTATGTCCGACTGGACCGTCGTCCTGCGCGAACGGGCAGCGTCAGGAACAGAGGAGATTTGGGCAGTGGCCACATGCACAGGGCCAGTTCTTCCGGTTTCACCCGTCGTGGGGTCCAGTTGGGTCGACGAGGGCGAGGGCGACATGGATGGCGTTCTGGGCCTTGGCTGCAGGCGGGCCCTTTTTGTGTGATGCAGGCTACTTAGGTACCGCCGTGCTCGATGCGCCTTCGACGGATTGATGGGTGTGGGACGGAAAAGATGATTGCGCGTGGCTACGGCAAGAGTCGTCGACGGTCCAGCTGATGATAGATCATCCATTTGTCCGCTCTGTGACTGGTGCTCGAGCCGGAGAGACGTGATGGAGATTTCTGCGCAGAATGAGGTCCCGGAGACCGACCATGGAAAAAAAGCCGCCGTTGCTGGGCGGGCATCGCGAATGTATAAAGAGCATCGCGGCGGGGGAACGGCTATGGCAGCAGGCGCAGCCGCCCGGGGTATCCGAGTGATGGTGGGTTAAGCTCGGTAGAGTCGTGGTGGAGGAGGGTGAAATGCGACACCTCGGGACATCCGTCACAGGGCCACTGGCAGTGAAGAGCCGACGAGCGACCGATGAAGGCAGCTTCGATGAGTGAACAACGTGTATGAGCAAATACCACACTATGAACGGCGAGAAACTATGCCTGACCTGTCGACGTGTCGTCTCCCGTCTTGGGAAAGGGCGCGCCGCTGCACAGGACATTTACAGGCAGGCATGATGCTAACTGTAAACATCAGCATTCAACTCTGCGTCTGAAGTGGAGCAAACTCTGCGCGAAAATCCTTTGGTCACAGCATTCGCGCTCGTTGAGGAGCATCGATCACCTATGACGTCGTTCCCCATACATAATGGCTTGCAGAACACCACCCATCCCTCCAACCTCTTAGCATTCAGATGATACTTGGAACGAAACCGTTCAATCCGTGGAGACTAATATTAACTTTCAACCGTCGAGATTATTTCGAGCCTATCCAATCGTCAACCTCTCAAGCCTCGTTTACGACCTCGCCTCCCGCAAAGCAGCCTAACATGTCTTGGATGGACAGCTGGTCACGTCCCTCGAAATCGCAAGCTACACCGCCGCCCCTATATCTGACCTCTTCCAACGTTTCCTACTGCCACAGCTGCGGTCGCGTAATAAGCCAGCGTCGCAAGGACTCTGCCCAAAAAGTCAAATATTGCTCCGCGCGCTGTCGAAACAGCAAGCCCGGCACTATCGATCGCAAGATTGAATCGGTATTTGCCACTTTACTTGATGGAGCAAATCTGGAATCCCTAAGAGATGGAAAAGGAGATGGCGTGGCAGGAACAAAACCCGGAGACAAGGAAGGCAGGGAGAAGAGACAAGGCACAAAGAAGACGCCAAAGAAAGCCGTAAAGGGTGACCCCCGGATCGTCGTCGCTTGCAACACCGTCGAAGACATTGTCTTCCCCCGTGAAAAGGACCCCGAGCTCGTCTATGGCCGCAAGAAGAACCGCGCGGCTCGCGGTATCGTCGAAAAGCCCGAGGAATGGAAGAGCGAAGATATGGTAGATCCGCACGCACAGCAGCAACCGACGGAGCCTGCGTCCATTCACTCCAATGCTACAGTCATCAACCTACACACCACGGACTCGGAACTCGAGGCCGAAGGCAGCGTCTCACTGCACAGAGCGCAGGATGAGGAATCAGAGTACGGCTACGGTGGTGGCAAAGTTAGACCTCCACAGAAGAAGTCCGACGTAAATGGCAGTCTAGGCGGGGAGAAGGGCTGGGCTGAGCGGATCGAGGAGACACACGAAATGAAGATGAAGCGTCGGGAGGGTCAGCGCCGAGCTGATGAGCGGGAAATGGTTCGGAAGGCTGCGAGGAGAGGGGTTGCATTTGGTTTTGTGGGGCGGGACGGGACTGTCGAGAGGCGATTATGCGAGGCGGTGATGAAGGGAGTAGTTGTGGAACCTAGCTTTGCAAAAGGAGATTGGGGGGTGCGGTGGCGGGAGAAGATATAAGACGTTGGCGCGGCAACTTAAGTGGTACTGTATTGTAGGATAGTGGGAAGTCGCGGAACAAGATGTACTGTGAAACAATGAACCGCGCAAGTATATTACGAGCCATGTGACGGCATAGGGTATCAAATACGAAACAACAGGCCACGCCCAGTACGCCGACTGGTATCCTCGAAGGGCCGCCCACCTGATTCAATAACTAGACGGGAAACTCCGTCCTACTTTATCGTACAGCCTGTATCACCAGTCAAATCCATCATCCAGCAATTTCCTACCAATGGCGGAGTGCCTGGGAATGACATCCTCGAAGCCTGCTTGCAATCCCGACCCAGATCTGTTTATATTAGCGACCTATCTCGCATTAGTTATCATCGGAAGTAACTCACTTGATCATCGTCTGAGCCATATTTCTAGCCTTGTCCTTTAGATTGACTTGCGTGCGTTCTTGTAGTATGCCGTGCCCTTCGGATGCGTCGTGTCGAAGGATCTCGGAGTATTTCTGGGGAAACATGCCCATGTACTCTATGAAGACCATTTCCTCGTCCTCAGTCCATTTGGACCGCCGTTGGGCAGGTTTCTGATTCGTTATGGCTCTAACATTCATGCGTGCCAGTTCCCGCTGCTGGTGGTATGTAGAGGCTGGCGGGGCCTCTTCCGTCATTTCCGGAGCTTCGGTCTCAGAAGGGCTTTCATCTAGCTCCTGAGGTTGGATGTCAGCGTCGTCGTTGCGAGGACGAGGCTGATGACTCGGGGGTGCGCCAGAGGAACTAGGGTCGATACGAACGCGCTTCGCCTTTGCAGCCTTCGCTCGCCGTTGCTTAATCTGTGCAGTTCGCTGCTCTGTCTCGAAAGTGTCATCGTCATCGTCACTGGAATCTTCTGCTATCGGTAAACGCCGCTTTCTTGTGGAGCTCTCCGCGCGCTGTTTGCCCTTGTTCACAGGCGCAGGGGCTGGTTGGGCATCGTCATCGAAGCCATCTCCGAATTCGACGCGTTGGGCGTTGGCTTGTCGTGCGAACAATGAACCAAGACTGCGATTCTCCTTATCGAGCTTCTTGCCTGCTTTCAGCAGCCTAAGTGTCTCGGATGTCGATTGTGGGGGCCTCGAGGGCCCTGCTACTTCCTCGAGGGGTTCCTCAACCATTTCTATCCCATCATCCATGGCTTGAACTAGCTCTTGATCCTCATCCATAGCAAAGGGCTGATCATCACCCCGCCCCTCAATGTCGATTTGTGTGTCATTTTGGACATCATCGATTGGTTGATCCACTTGTGGCACTGTCTCATCCATCGATGGTTGAATATTGGAGCTCCTCTCTCTTGCAATAAGTTTGTCGAGTACGCGGCTGTCCACGATTGCATTCGGATCAAACTTCCGACTGCTGCGCCTACGATTGCGACCGAACGATGTACGCTTCTTGCGTGGCGAGTGTTTAGGAATGGTCGCGGCAGGTACTTCCTGGGTGCTCAGCCGCTGTAGTTCGGATTGGGTGCTTTCTAGAATGGCGGATGCCCCGCCGTGTGCTCTGATGATATCCTGCAATTCTTTGTTCCGCAAACGCGCCCATCCCAAGAGTCGTAATATGACCGAGTTCCACGGGAAATTAGCACCCAGGCCGTCGATGTCGACGCATTCTGCTTCGTCCAGCGCTTCAGGGTCGCTAGGAAAGAATTCTCGCATTTTTTTCATCCTTTCAATGACTTTTCCACGAAATGCCCGCGGTAGTGGGTCTTCCTCGCCTCCTAATGCAGTCGCATTCCATCCCCGGACTGGGGCCGCAGAGTCTGGCTGTGATGATGGAGATTGTAAGAACGCCTCTCTTATTGCTTCATCGGGGTCGCTCGGAAGATTATCGGATCCACGTTCCATCCAAGCAATAGTAAGCTGCGTGCGAAAGTCCAGCGCCAGCTCGAATGTCTCTTGTAGGAGGGCGCTGTCGCCCACGGACAGTTCATTAGGGCCAGCATTGGCATTGAGAGCCCGCAGGAAACACGTCGGAAAGGAATTGTCGAGCTCTCGAAGGGCGTCCCAGATTTCCTTCTCGCTTCTGTCCGAATGGATCATTTGTTTTACAAGCACCACCAAATTTGCTCTGTACAACACTGGATCGAGACCCGCCTGGATGGTATCGGGGTCTCTGTTCTGTCCAAGAAGTGCTCGACGCACAGCGCGGGGGCTGATGTATTGTTGGTGCTTGCCACGGAAATGCCTCAGGCGGTGGCTAATTTCCTTGTCAAAATCCTGATAGTCGGCCACAAAGTCGGAATCGGGCATCTGCATTTCGATGATGTGACGGTTGTCGTCCTCTATGCGACCGTTTTCGGGAATGAGATGCTCCAAGAACTTGCCCACGTCTTCGTCAAGGCGAGAGAAATGGCGCATGATGAAGCGTCCCTCCAACAATTCAGCCTCGACGGCCGAGAATGAAGAAATAGCGGTGGTGCCGGACATCTCGGATATGGCGCCTGGCGAGCGATTGCTGATGGCGACTACTGACGCTGATCGGGGAGGGGTGCTTGGAGCGTCTTGGATGATCATCTGCGTGTCGACCTCGTCCACGACGGTGAGATCTACCATGGCACCACGTCAGCGGCTGACATCTCCATGCGACGAAGGAAAGCAAAGTTTGTGGCCATGCATGGTGTCGTATAGTGAAGGGACTAACCTCCGACTGCCTCCTGGACCTTGCGTCTCGACTTGGGCGCAGCAGATACGGTGCCCTCGTTGTCGCCAGCAGCACTAGTCACACTAGCTTGGCGAGCGCTTGGCCGGGGTTTGGTCGCATCGGCAGCGCGCTCCGGGTCTCTACTGATGCTTCTCGTCGCTCTTCGGCGAGGCGCGCGTCCGGCCTGTGGAGTTGTTACTTTGGCGGGTGGTTGCGCAGTTGGGGTCGCACGGCGGCTTGCGGACCGCACGCCGCTGCGGTCGGCCATTAGGGAAAATCAGGGACGGAAGGCGCGCAATTGCGCGTGCATGTCATGTGGTGGTGGTGAAAACAGTGCGAGTGATGGGGCCGCGAGACGTGGGACGCTGCCGGTGTTTGTTTGGGCGGGGGAGGCTGCTTAGTCATGGATGCGCAGTCACGTGCGAGCACTGGCCATGCACACCCTCCCCTGCCTGAAGGACAGGGCAGAGCTGAAGGACAGGAGAAGGGGCACGGGGGCTGCCAGTCTGGGGGTGCTGTCGGAGACTGTTTGATGAGCTGGAGACCGCTGGAGACCGCTGGAGATCTCTCTGCTGCTCCTCTTCTCCTGTTCAAAGTGCGCTGTCCTTGCTCGTGCCCGAGGGTTTTGCGCCCCGGATTCTGTCTAAAATTATTCTGCCCCTTGCGCCCCTGCTCGTAATCGATCGCTCCTAAAAGCAACGCCGCAGCGAAACACGTCGACAACCCGCACCACAACGTCTCACTGACCACGCCTGGCCGACCCACGCCGCAGCAAAACATTGCCCATCCTTCGCCTTCCCTACCGCTGATCTTATTTCGGGCGACTGATGCCCACTGCCCAGGGCTCTTTGAGCTGATATTCCCGTCGTCCCGCGCTCGAGCACCCTCGTCGCGAGACCGTTGACCGTCATCGCGAGATACCCCTGTCTCCCACTTCGTCCTCGCCGTCACCATGAAGCTACGACAGTCACGGACGACGGCTCTCCTCCTCCTTGCCCCCGCGCTGCAGGCGCTTGCCGCGCAGATACTGTCTGATGCCAGCGAGGCCCAGGTCGCTCGTGCCGCACCCGAATATTCCGACGCCAACACCCTCCCAACCGCGACACCGACGCCGGCAGCAGGCTCCATGGGCACCAAAGACGCGCCTGTCGACGGATTCGATGGGAAGCCACACCAGGGCCCCTACGTGGACGAGAAGGACAAGACGGTGGCCACAAAGAAGGGCCCGGGCGGCATCGAAGAGCTGCGCCCAGACTCGCGCATAAAATCCCCGACCGACATCACCAAAGAAGAACTGGAGGCCTTGGATGGAGAGGAAGACAGTGTCATGAACAACCCCGATCGGACGGCACCAAAAGGAAACACGGGCACCGAGGGTGGCGTGTCGGCAAAGGAAAAGGAGCGGTTGGCGCAAGAGGGCAAGACGGGCGAGAAGGTTGAAAAGATACCAGAGCCGCCCAAGGAGGCCCGTCCGCTGCCCCATGGAGAGCAACAGCACATTCAGGATGGCCAAGATCCGCAGTCGGAGACGCGGGTGCTTGGTGCACAGGGACTCGAGGTGAGTCGGCCTACCTGCACAATGACTCTCTGCCACTGACGCCATGCACAGAAACCGACTGATCTGCCCAATACACCCCATGACATCCCGCACCCGGTCCCCCCGGAGGCTTCCAAAGATCATCTCGACACAACACCAGGCGGCAAGGGAACAACAACAACAACCGTACCCGAAGAGGGCGGCGAACCTGGTGGTGTCATCCAACCCTTCCACTCATTGGTGCTTTCCTTCACCATGATTATCTTTTCTGAGATTGGGGACAAGACTTTCCTGGTTGCCGCACTAATGGCCATGCGGCATCCCCGGCTCTTGGTCTTCTCCGCTGCCTTCTCCGCCTTGATCGTCATGACCGTGCTGTCCGCTATTCTTGGACACGCCGTGCCCACTTTGATTCCCGAGCGTTTCACACACCTAGCTGCTTGCGTCCTTTTTCTCGTCTTTGGAGTCAAACTGCTTCGCGAAGGCATGGCAATGAGCCCCGACGACGGTGTTGGGGAGGAGATGAGGGAAGTTGAACAAGAGCTTGAAGAAAAGGAATCCCTTGCACGTCGCCAAGGCCGGAGGAAGTCATCCATTTCGCCCTATGTACTCGAATCTGGCCGCGCTCGCCGTTCACGATCGAACTCCCGTCTCCCTGCTCCCGCTCGCAGCCCTTCATCATCTCCCGCTCGTTCTCCGTCTCCCGGTGGCACCTCGCTCGCCAGTGCTTTGAGCGGCCTCAACAACTTGCTCTCCCTCCTGCTTAGCCCTGCCTGGGTACAAACTTTTGTTATGACATTCCTAGGTGAGTGGGGCGACCGCAGCCAAATCGCCACCGTAGCCATGGCAGCTGGTTCGGACTACTGGTGGGTTACTAGCGGTGCCATCCTCGGCCATGGGCTCTGCACCGCAGGAGCCGTGATTGGCGGTCGTGCTATTGCGGGCAAGGTCAGCATGCGAAAAGGTATATTCAACTTCCCCGATCATGTACATCCAGACTCGCTGACATGTGCTAGTCACTCTCGGAGGCGCAATTGCTTTCCTCGCGTTCGGCATCATCTACTTATTTGAAGCAATTTATCACGAGTAGATGCATTGGAAAACAAACGCATTGCATGGCGCCCTCGGTTGTACAACGGCCACATTGCTATATATATAGATATATACCTTGTAATTTGCTCACGTCCTTCGACGCATGTTCTCTGTAATTTTAGTTCCAGGCACAGGACGGCATGCCTGACACGGTCGAAAAATGGGCCACTGGCGTTTTGGTGGGCTTGCATATTGGAGGGTTATTCAGAGCGTCGAGTCAAGCATCAGAATTCGTTGCTATCCCAGGGATCGGGCAGCACGTCACACACAAGATCCAAGCCTTGAACGGCGACAGTACTTGCACATGCGTCAGCGATAACTCAGTTAGGGCTGACATTCCTGCAGGGTGTTTCGGGACTTTTTTTCGGGTCGTTCCGAGTCCCACTCTCGCGAACAAAGCCTATATCTTCCAATTCCGGCTTTGTCGTGAAACCGGACATGGCATCCTCGCGACTAGTCTATACGATAAGTTCGCGCGCTCCACTATGCTAGTGTTGAGTATATAAGCATCTAGAAGGATCGATACCCTACCCGATCTTCCGACTAGGAACGCACGCAATGTATAGCGACTAAGTCGCAGGGTTGCCTCGGATGCACATCTCCCTCTGGCAGTCCTGTCCAATATCGGTACTTTCCGAACGAGCTGCGACGACATTGCAACCAAAAGGTTGCATTAGACTTTTGCATGCTTTGGCACTGGACTCTTTCAAGAAAGCACCTCAGCTCAGCGCTTGTTCAATGAAGATTTCCAGTCATAGAATTCAGAGCGGCATTTGCCAGGCTGTCACCCACTCGGATCATGTCTTTCCGCGGAACATGCCCTTGAGTCCAGACCAAACCAGAGGGCTCTTCAGTCCCTGAGAGCGCCTCTCGCTAATTTTTCTTTCAAGCCTCACAAGACAAGCTTTTGACACCGCAGCCATTCAAGTGTGGCTTACGTCGAGCTGACCCTGACCCACGCCACACTTCGTATTGGTCGACTCGATACAGCAGTCTCGACGTAACTCGCCTCCTGAGAGGCTTCTTCGTCCCGGCCGTCAGCGGGCGTCACTGGACAGGACATATTGCCAAGGCCTCGTTCGGCGTCGTTGTCTATATCTAGACCTCAGGTGAAAGTAAGTATACGGCGACCACCCCATGGCGATTCAAGAATGTCGCTGGCTGTGGGGAATACAATGGCTTGCAGAGCTAGATATAAACTGATGCGGCGTCGCTCGTTGAGAGCATCCTTGAAAAGCGTCACCAGCTCGTTCAAGTCATTGCTGCCTCATCCGGTTAAACACCTTCTATTTTGCTTCTATCATGAAGCCTTCCAATCTGGTCCTGGGCCTTGGCGTCTTATCGCTCATTGACTGCATCTATGCCTACCCCGGAATGTCCAACACCATTGAGGATATCTCCAAACGCGCACAGAAAAGGCCGCACGTTTCGAGACGAGCAATACAACCTCGTGCGAATGGCGGAGACGGAGGCGCCCAAGACCCCCCGGAGGACCCAACAGCGCCCGAGGTTCCCAAGCCCAACAATGACGGGTCTGGTCCGGGAGAGTTGATCGGTGACATCAAGGACGGCGGCAGCACCGCCATCGGCCAGACCATTGCGAGAATTCTCCTCGAGCAAGAATCCGGACAGAGCTCCCAAGGCGGCTACGTCGCACCTGGACCAGTGAACTCGGCGAAATGCAAAGCAGACACATGCTGCGTATGGTCATATGTTTCCACTGTTCTTCATGCTACCTTTGGTGGACCTACAGGTCGGTGTAACAAGTTTGCACGCGCGGCAGTCAGACTGGGTTTCCATGACGCGGGCACGTGGTCGAAGGCGCTGGCAGCACAGGGGAAAGACTTTGGTGGTGCTGATGGAAGTATTGCGCTTGCGCCGGCTGAGATGAAGCGGCCAGAGAACAATGGACTGCAGGACATTGTAAAGATTATGCAGAAGTTACAGAAGCAGTTTGGTGTAGGGATGGCGGACCTGATCCAGTTTGCCGCGATACATGCTGTTGTTTGTAAGTTGACGCGTTTATCGGCATCGCAATGAAGACAGCTAACTTGGCTCTAGCTTGCCCACTTGGTCCCCGAATCCGCGTCTTCGTCGGCCGCCATGACAGCTCCACCGCAGCCCCCGATGGCCTCCTACCAGGCGTCAATGATTCTGCCGACAAACTCATCTCACTCTTCGAAGACAAGACCATCTCACCCCACGATCTCGTCGCACTGCTCGGGGCACACACAACCTCACAGCAGTTCTTCGTGGACCCCAAGCGCAAAGGCGCACCCCAGGACGGCACGCCAGGTGTGTGGGATACACTCTTCTACAACCAGACGCTTGGGACAGGACCGTTGCCGAAGCAGGTATTCCGGTTCCCGAGTGATATTGTTTTGAGCAAAGACAGCAGGACAGCGGATGAGTGGCAGAGCTTCAATGGGCCAGATGAACAGACGCATTGGAACGAGGACTACGCTTACTCGTACATTCGACTGTCGCTGTTGGGGGTGAACAACATCAACAATCTGACGGAATGCACAAAGGTACTGCCGCCGGCCAGGCCCAAGTATGGTCCGGCGGGCGAGTTGCTGAAGGATGAGTGACTGGGGCTATGGGTGCAGGCTTTTTTCTCTTTGTTCCAATTGTGAGCTCTGCGTGCCGGTGGTCGTCGGACGGTCTGGGTTGCAGCCGGACGGTCTTTGTTGGTGGGGAGTGCAGGCTCCGGGCGCACGATCAAAGCCTTCCCTTGGCGAATGGCGTGTGTATTAGTACTTGATTGTAATAGTACGGGATGAGTTGCGAGACATGGTGTTGTGAGAGGTGGACTGGTGTGGCGACAGTGCTGGATGCTGACTGGTCCGATGGAAGGCGTGTCTTGGCGCTCCCCAAGGTCCCCAAGCTTCTCCGACCAGCACGTCGCTCCCTTTGACCATCCAGCCCAGCGCACCCTGCCGCCGCTCCTGCCGCTCCCGCCCACCATGGTGTCGACGGCCGTGAACGGTGCTCCGCGACGAGAGCCGCCCCGGCCCCCTCCGCCAGCCGTCGCCGAAGCCGAGCAGCAGTGGCTCTTCAGCGACGACGAGCTGCTGCGGACGCCCTCGATCGTCGACGGCATGACGCCCGACGAAGAGCGCACGCTGCGGCGGAAGGGCGTCAACTTCATCCTGCAGGTCGGCATGATGCTCAAGCTGCCCCAGACCACCATGAGCGTGGCCGCCATCTTCTTCAACCGCTTCCTGATGCGCAACAGCCTGAAGGGCCGCCCCGGCTTCCGGCCGCTGCACCACTACGTACGCCCGCCACGCCCGCCACGCCCGCTCGCCCCATGCCATTGCTGATTGTATGCTAGCAAGTCGCCGCCACCGCCCTCTTCCTCGCCACCAAGGTCGAAGAGAACTGCCGCAAGATGAAGGAAATAGTCATAGCCTGCGTGCGTGTGGCCCTCAAGGATCCCAACAAGGTCGTCGACGAACAGACAAAGGACTTCTGGAAGTGGCGCGACACAATACTCTACAGCGAGGACGTGCTGCTGGAATCGCTGTGCTTCGACTTGAGCGTCGAACCTCCCTACAAGACCATGTACGACATGCTCAAGTACTATGGCGTCGAGCACAACAAGACCCTCCGCAACGCTTCCTGGGCCTTCTTGTCCGACTCATGCCTCACCCAGCTCTGCCTCTTGTTCAACTCCCGGACCATTGCTGCAGCCTCTCTGTATGCCGGCGTCCGCCTGGCCGACATCGACCTGCCCAGCGAGGACGGCAAGCCGTGGTGGGAAGTGCAATACGTGAAGCTGAGGGACATACGCCGGGCATGTAACATCATGGCTGATATCTACGAGCAGAGCCCCAGCAAAGATGGCGAGCCCAACATTTACACGGGGCTGAGGAGTCCAGAGGATGTCATCGAATTCGACACACCGGAACCAATGACCGGCATTGACGAGGGCCCGCCGACCACGAATGGATCCGGACCGGGCCACCCACCCGAGGAGGTCGTATCTGAGGAGGGCGAGCTGGATGGATAGGCCCGAGCTCGAGCCCTCTACTGTGCATCCCGCTCCGAGCGCCCTCACCTCTCCTTCATCTAAGATTTGGAGAGATATGGGTATTGGTCTCTTTCGCTGGGTTCTTTTGCATTACTGGGATAGGATAGGTGGTTTGGCGTTCTGATCAGGTCCATACAAAGATACTCCTAGGCTGGCAGGGTTATAGCCGCCTTCTCCACCTTCACAAGAAGGCCCTTTGGTAGCGAATTGCTTACAGGGTGTGAAACAGCACGGAACGCTATCTTCAACACAACTCCAATTTCATGTGTGTGATATGTATATGTATATGTATATGCTGCATCCCAAGGGTATATCCAGCCGGTGGTCCTGCCCCTTACAACATCGGCTTTGCCTCCGTCGCGCCAGCCGCATACTTCTTTTCAATCCTCTCTCGAGCCTTCTTCATTGCCTCGGCCACATCCGCATCGCTCAAATGCGTAAGTTTATCCAACCCAACCTCCTTCCTCTCTAGACTTTTTGCCAGGATAAGCTCTCCATCGCCCTTCTCTACCTTGCCTTCCACAGCATCTTTACAGAACTGCACAAACTCGTCATAATGCACTTTACTCGCCGGAAGTGCATCAAGCATCATCCCAAAACAATGCGGCATGGCCTCGAACTCGCGCCAGCGCACCTTGACACCCTGCGCATGCATACGCTGCGCCAGCACAGCGTCTTCGTCCCTCAACATCTCCTCACCTAGGGAGAAGAATACCGGCGGCGCACCGGACCAGTCCGTCGCCGCTACAGGAGACACAAGTGGGTGCATCAGCGCCGAAGTCTCGCAGTAGATCTCTGATCGTGGCGGCGGGTTGGGCCATACTTGACAGGGCGGGAACCGCATATTCTGCGTGTGCGATGGCGGCGGGAGGTAATCGTACTTTGCCAGATTCTCGATCGAAGGTAGAGAGCGTGACACATCAACCCAAGGAGACGACATGGCTACGCCTCCGGGGAGCGGGATCTCGACATCGGCGCCGTACCAGCGGACTGTGGGCAGTTGTCCTTTGCTCGGATTCATCCTGTGAATTTGGAGCACGAGTTGCAAAAGCGCTGTACACAGCGTCCCGCCCGCGGAGTCGCCGCCAAACACAATCTCACTCGCTGGTACAGGCTTGTGCGGTGCGCCGGGCGGTGGATGAAGGAGGGATAGATACGCCATGAACGCATCTAGTAGTGCCGCTGGGAAGGGGTGTTGCGGGGACAATCGATACCGAACAGAGAACACGCGGCCACCTGTCTGCTTCGCCAGTCGCCCCGTGACGAGTCGATATGTTGCTGGATCTAAGAGGTACATCGCGCCGCCATGAAAATACAGCAACGTGACCTTACTCGTCGTCTCTTCCATCAACTTCCCATACTTCTCCTTCTCGCTCAACCCCTCCGGTTCTGTGACCTCGGCCTTGACTCCCTTCCTCTCTCCCGTCCACTCGGCTTCTACACCACACATCTCACACCGATCCCACTTCTCCTCCCCGTTTCCACTGCTCATATCCTCAATTACTCTAAAGACCATATGCCTAACGTCATCTTCCCCAGGGACCTCAAATGCAACTTTTGATATCCAAACAGGACCTTTGACGCCGGGATCCTTGGTGGTCAAGTGCTGCATTTTCGATATGGATGTTGTTTTGGAGTCAGGGCCCAGCATGTTTCGGAGCACTTTGATGGTGAGCTCGGTCCTGAGATCCCATTTTGAGCATGTGGGGGATAGGGAAAAGGTGTGTGCTAGGGCGGTTTTCAGGATCAAGGGGGTTCGCGGGAGGAGGATGCGTATTACGGCCGCGGGGGACGACTCCATTTCGTGGTGTGGTTGTGGGGACGGTGCTGGGGGTATGGAACCAGACTCTTCTGAGGTACTGAATGAAGAGAATGTTGGGAAGGAAAAAGTTAAACAGAGTTCTACGCTTGACAGAAAGAAGACATGTAGAAAGGAAGGAAGCAAGAGGAGGTATCCTGTGCGCCAGGGTGGCAATTGAAGTTGTGGAGCTAATACTTAGACTTGCAGGGGTGTTGACGCGTAGATGTTGTGCCTCGGTTCAACGTGTTGAAGCATATGATTGGCTGGTTATGTTGTCTGCGATACAGCGCTCGAGGGAGTCCAAAGCTTTCCTGTTTTGCGGCGTGGTCAAGATACCAACGACATAGAAACCTCTGAATCCCAGGTTCAGTCTCCTGAGAAGAACTCTATTGTGATAAAGATATGCTGAAAACAGCTACAGATCTATCCGAATTATATAAAGTAGTATTATACTAGAATTTAAACTACAACTAACAGCTTTGCAATAATAGCTTTAAGTTAGTTATAAGAAAAGTAAGAAGTAAAATAAATAACTCTATGTAAGTATAAGGAATAAAAATATATTTAAATATATTACTATTAATATAATATAGTTGGAGGTAGGCTATATATAACGTTAAATCTATGGGTTAAACTCTAGCTGAAGGCAAATAAAGCGAGAACCTTGTGATGCCGTTGGGGCACTCTGTTACATCTTTCATCGTTTGCCGCCAGACCTTCTCCTGCCCAATCCGCTCCGGCTTTCTAGACTGCTCTCCATACTAGTTCCAATGCCAGAGTCTGTCAGGGTTCCCATCGCTGTATTGGGCAATGGTTCTTCCAGTATAAAGTCTGCGCTCTCGTCGTCTTCGTCATCTGCTTCTGCCTCCTCTTTGACGGGAACATCCTCCAGTCTAGGTGTCAGGCGCTCCTCTTTTGCCCTCACATCATCTGTGGATGTATAATGCAGAGGTTTTTGGGAGGAGAGTGTGGGAAATGTACGAGAAGTTTCGCTCATCGGCGTCGGTGGCTCCGACTCTGCGGCCTCGGTCCTGGGTGTCACGGCTCCAGACTCTGTCTTGAGTTTCTTCCTGCCGCCAAAATGCTCGTCTACTTCTCCCTGATCGGCCGCACCGAAGCAAAAGGACACAACAGCCCATGTCATGAGCACGACCGACATCTCCACACCCCAGAAAACGCTTATGAAGACGACGAGCGAGCTCAGGCGGTGGTGATACATGATCCATCGCAGTCCTTCCAGCCTGGCCGCAATTCGCACACCGACTTTATACACTTCGAGAGGCGTCCGTGATCGAATCTCGAGACGAAGGGAGCAAGGAACGTTGCGCCAGCCCTTGTCGAACTCGACGCCTTCCATCATGCGAACCTCGACTTTCTCACTTTCTTGACCCCAGCCGATGACGTAAAGCGGCAGTCTCAGGGTGCGGTATGCGAGCTCGGTCATCCAGCTTCTGTATGTCAATATGGCCGGCCTCCTACTCCTTGCAAGCACAACGGGTTTCTCAGCCGTCGTGCCTCCCACAGCCCCATTGCCCGAAACTGTGTCTCTCGTGGTGCCTGCATTTGCACCCTGAGAGTAATCCTCCACCTCCCACTCTTCTTCCCAGCCTAGCATGCCCTTCACACCGCCACCTACAGTCCCGGAGCCCCGCATCTCCAGGCTGAGCATCCAATTCCCCACCTCGAGGTTCCTTTCGCTCCGCGGCATGGTCATTTCGACTACGATGTCGTACTTTTGGCGACTCACGAGGCCGTTGACCGTGGCGATGCCATAGGGCCACTTTGGTTGCCTTGTCGCAAGCGCATTGGGAGTCGCAGGTTCGCGGAGCGTAGATGGCGAGGCGGCATGGTCGTATTGGAGGTATATGGGCATGCTGATGCCGCGTATCGGAATGTAGGCATAGTAGAAGGACGTGTACGCTATGACGGCGAACCCGAAGAGGATTGCGCTCGTCAACAGAAGGAGAGCGGTCCTGAGGTAGGTTCGCAGCAGCGTGGGAGATGTTGCGATACGAAGGGGTGCGAGTACTACATGCTAAGTGCTTGTTAGTTGTCTGAAGAATACAGCTGGCGGGGGCGCTACCTTGGCATATTCGACCAAGGATCGGGAGTCATAGTAGTCCTCGTCTGCATCCTCCATGATGCGCCGCGAGAAGTGCGCAAAGAGCGAGCAAAAGGGTAGGGTGTTGCCGCGAATTGCTGTTCACATGCTGTCGGGACTGCCCAGGTGGAACACAGGCCATCGGAAAACAAGTGACGTCGGGGAGGAGCTGTCGCGCCGCAGCGCTCGGGCCAATCACATGCCGAGTGTGCATCCAGGGCTGGGACACACTACGAGTAATGGCCCGTTTCCCCGCCTAACAGCAGTCCAACCCATCATCCAAGGAGTCGACAACATGTCCGAATGCGAAAGCTGCGGGCGTGCCTTCGTCAACTACTACGTATTCAACCAATGTCGAGACCACCGAGACATCGGCGTCCTACAGTCCAGCCCGCCGCCTTTACGAGTGCTACATATGTCATAGAGGCTTGGCGACTCTGAAAGGGTTGAATCAGCATGTGAACAGTCCAGCCCATAGACGACCAGTCTATCATTGCCCTGGCAGGATGTGTTCCAGGGAGTTCGCCGCGCTAGCCAGACTGTTCAATCATCTGGAGAGCGAGAGCTGCGGAGCAGTTCGATTCGAAACTGTGTAGAGCAACGTGAATGGCTTTTGGAGCGGTAATAGACTGATCGGGTTCATCTAACAATCGAGAAGACTACCTTTCCTTCCGGGCCGATGATTTTGGTAAGTCGAATACGTTTACATCATAAGAGCTCGTTTTGATTGTAAACTCCTCTTGCATATGCTGTTTTTTGTCCGCGATTGTTTCGCGTGATGTTGAACCCCGTGAGCCCCAAGTACTGTTGCAACCCCTCGACGATAAGTACACACGCGCAAGTCGGACCAAATCAACACCACTCGCACGAAAAGATGGTGTTCCAGTGTTTGCCCGAGCATGCAATTCGGAAATCCCGGCTAGGGCGCTATCTGGCATACACAAGTGCCGGTCAAGGCTGGCTTTGTCAGATTGTGCAATTCAGTCTTGAAAGTGCAGTTTCCACTTGCATTGGCATCGATACCCTCCAGATACATAAGAAGGCGTCATTTGGATAAGTCCAGTCTGGATCATCGATTTACGAGCCATCTTTAGCGTTCTGTTTGTTTGTAGACCCCCAATTCGATACTCGTGATCCAGAACATAAACTGTATTGTTTATTAGCCCAAAGACGACATCATGATTCCCCTCAACATCAATACTACTGGCGAGCAGGTCGTTTCAGAGTACGGCATCAATGCAAAGGACAAAACAAGTATAACCTCCCGTCTGCTCGCGAGATTGCACACATCCACCCGATCATCCACCAATTCTATACTTCACCATACCACCACTAAATCCCCTTAGTCCTCATAACCGGTCCCTCTCCAACAATTCGGTCCGTCGCGCTGCAGAAACCCTGAACTCCGACCCAAGCATTCCCGCCATCGACATCCTGATCAACAACGCCGGCATCGGTGCCCGTAAAGAATACAGAACGAGTGAAAATGGCGTGGAGCAAGTCTTCGCTGCTAACTACCTCGGTCATTTCCTGTTCACGAACTTGTTAATTGAGAAGTTAGCCAAAGGGGAGGGACGCAAAGGCGGCAGAGTCGTCAATGTAAGCTCCATGGCCTACGGGCTCGCGGAAGCAAACACCGCAGACCCGAACTTCAACGAGGGGAAGGAGTTTAATGGCTGGATTGCATATGGTCGTAGCAAGACGGCGAATATTCTCTTCACGTACGGGTTAGCGGAGAGATTCGGCGACGAGATCACTGCTCTATGCATTGATCCTGGGCGTACGTGACCCCTCATTCTTTCGACACTCCCCGAAGTCGTCGTGTTAACACATCACAGTGGTCGAGGAAACCCAACTCATGCTCGACGGCGACGGCGCCACCGACGAAACTTTCCTCCGCTCGGGCTGGACCCTGCTCTCCGCACGTGTAAAAAATCCAGACTTTCCTGCCTCACCACCTGTCTCCATAGCACAGGGCATCGCCACGCCGCTTTATGCCGCATTGGATCCCAGCCTGAGAAACAAGGCGCCGGCATTTCTCAAGGAATGCGGCATCATTGACGTGCAAGACTATGCAAAGGATGCAGGCGAGATCCAGAAGCTGTGGGAGCTGAGTGAGAAGCTAGTTGGTCGCAAGTTCGGTCACTAGGAGGAAGGCTGGGATGTGAAGAAATCTGTAGTCATCTAGACAACACATTCATGAAGTACTCCTACAGGCAAAATACTACGCCGTCCTGTCCAAACCAAAGAGAATTGCCAGCCTACGACACCCTCCCGGAGTTGGGAAAACGCTGGAGGGGATCCCAGGCATCAAATCATCGACAAGTTCGTGGAAACACACATGGTATCATCCCTAGACCTCTTTTGAAGATAAGGTAGACCCCCAAGACATCTGTGACAAGATGAGAGAGATACAGCGGAAGAGAATAAAACTGTGAACCCCCCCCAAAACCAAAAAAAGGAAAATTAGAGAATTAAGAGAGACATATCGACGATAAGCGGCCCGTTGGTAGTCTAGGCCTTGAATGTCCATTGATCTTTCGGGCGCCGTCAGGTGGATGTGGCTGGAGAACTTTTGATAGATATGCAAAGCCCATAAGGCAATGTAGTGGAAACAATGTCGCAATGGTGCGGGATGATGACCGTGGGTATCGTAACGTCGTTCCAGGATCCTTTCAAGAGACGAACTCCTCTTTCTCTCTTAAAAACTTCGTTCCAACCTCGGATGCATCGACCACCGAAGAGAATGGGCCCGAGGACGTACTCCATGACGAGCGCACAGCCCCCTGTTCATGAGAAGGTGCCCATACGAGGAGGACGGCGAGATTGCAACATCGATTGATGCAATCGAGATGAGGCCTTAGTGACACCGCTTAAAGGTGAGCTGCCATTGATTGCTGAGGGTCCAGCTTTGGCTTTGGACATGGCCCGCTTCCGTAGTGGTGACATGACTGTTTCTGCAGATTTCCCGGAACGGATAGGTCTGGAGACGGAGGCGCGAATCGTAGGGTCTGATGGCAGACAAGCCAAGTCGCGATATCGATTTTGATTTTCGCGAAAGGCTGTAACGACACCTCGGTCGAAATGCTCCAGCATAGCGTCCGAAGCGTTCCGTATACGATGTGCGGGAGTTGCCATCGCAGGAGTGGGGTGAGCGGGCGTAGAGCCATTCACAGCCATCATGGATGTTGCTGGCGTAGCCGGGATATCCGTTTCGTCTTCTTCCTCCTCCTCTTCCTCCTCCTCCTCGTCGGCATCAGTTGCGTCGGCATCAGAGCCAAAGTCCATGAAATCGGCAATGTTGAGGTCATCCTCAGAATCGCCTTCGTAGTACTGTTCGTCGTCGTCTGCGACGACTCCATCCGCACCCACGCTGGCAAACGGGTAAAAGGCTTCTGGTGGTCCCACACTTTCCGCACCGAAAAGGAAGTGATCCGTGGGACCCGATCCGAAAATACCAGTCAACATAATATCGGCCGGGAAGGGATTGTTGTTGTTGAAAACGTCGTTGCTGGCTTCACTGTCTGAAGCGTTCAACTGCATTGAAGCCCGAGGGCTATTGTTAGCGGTGCTATTAGAGCTGCTCTGAGTGCCATGCGATGCCACCCAAGAGACGACAGAGGCACGCGGGCGATAAAAGGCGAGCTTCTTGGTAGTGCGGCTCGTCACTGCGATTGCTTTGCTCATATCCTCGTGTATGAAGATGCCGCGAGTGGGGGGAATCGCGCGACCTATCGGCCTAGAGGATCGCTCGAAGGGCTTCGGGCTAGGAGCTTTTGACCCTGGCGCCGAAGATGGTTGCTTCAATACCGACTTCTTCTGCAGAGGCGTCTGTGGATGAAGCTCCGACTCAAGGACTGAGTCATACTCATCAGTTGTGTCGCCCAAATCGGCTGGAGCAGAAGGTTAGTGTTTTGTGAGGACATGATATTGGGTGCAAGCATACTCTCGTAGCCACTTGACCCTGAATCAGACAGTCCGCCAAAGGGATCGTCACCATTGGGTTTAGTGTTGGCCATCTCATCCTGGCCTAGTTCCCAGAAAGAGGCCTCGGAGGTTGGAGAGTCTAAGTCTCCATTGTCTTCGTCGTTGTCATTCTCCAAAAGCTGGTATAAGCTAGGGGGGAGCTTGTCTTGCTCCAGGAATAGATCAGGATAGAAAGAACTATCAAGCTCTGAAGAAGAGCTGCTTGATGAGTCAGAGGCCGGAAGCTCATCCTCGAAGCGAACACGCTTCGTTGAACTATCCGAATACTTCCTTTTGGCGATGGGATCGACCGCAGCCTCCCCATAGTTGGGTTCGAAGAACTGACCGAAGCCGACATCTGGGAGATTTAACGCGTTCAGGTAAGCTTCGTCCAGAGGGGCGGTGATATCGAAGATGTTGTCAGTGGTACAGCTTTCGAGACTGAGTCGACGTGCATCCCTGTGCTGACTGATCAGGGACATGGCTGACTGCTCCTCCTGCTGGATGATGAAACTCTCTTCTTCTTGCTCCAGGTCTTCCATGTCAGTGCAATCATCCTCGGGCACTAGATTGACACCGCTATAGTCCTCATCGTCACTCTCAATGGCATTTTCGAAACTGCCCATGCTGGCATGATCATCTTCCTTGTACTTGAGCAGCGGCTTGGGGCCGCTATTGCTGAGCGTTCGCGCAATTTTGCGTCGAGGAAAAGCGGAAGACTCTGCATCATCATCGCCAAACAAAACGGAGGTGTTAGAGAGATTGCTAAGAGAACGCTTCTTGTTAGTCATCAACATCTGCGTCACCGGGTGCTTGCCAAGCTTGAGCCCCGCCTCATGGAATGACATGTCGTCGTCATTTGCTTCTTGAGACTCGTCCTCAACAACGGGTTGGATTTTGATGGCTGGACGTTTTCCCTTGCCCTTGCCCTTGCCAAGCCCGTGAGACGGGGCAAGCGCATCCGCATCATCTTCTTCGTCGTCCTGATCATCCGCCTGGACAGCGCTACTGTCCTCATCATCGTCTTCGCTAGAATCTTCCTCGTTGGCACTCTGCCCGCTCCCTCGGCCCCCGGACTTGTGACTGTTGTTGGAGGCGGCGTCGTCGGGTGGAGTGGCGCGCCGGTCACTGCCGCGAATGCCAGCAGGGGTGTCGTACATGAGCTTGTGCTCTTGAAAATGCTTCCCGCCCAGCTCAGCTGCGGCAGTTCTTGGGTATGTATTGCTCGCCATTGGAGCGGTATGTGTAGTGTTTGTCGGTCTGGGCGATGGCTGTGTGTGCGCGTGGCTGAACAGAACTCGGGCGAAGGAGGAAGGAGGAGGGCGGAGAGGCGTTTGGAAGGGACGGAAGGGTAGAGACAAAGCAGCGTTCGGTCGGCAAGTAGTGTGGTGTACTGGGTGAGAGGCTCTTCAACTATGTTGAGCCGTGGGAGGTCGTCGGCGTTCGAGCTGGAGGAGCCAAAACGGGCAATGCGGGTTTGAACGGGGCAGGCGGGACGATGTACCAATTGATGAGCTGAGCGCGCGCAGAGGTGCTGTACGCAGTCGCGAGCTTGTATCGTCGTGGAGATTGAACTGGTCGTGAGCGTCCGGCTGGGACGGCCCACAAAAAGTTTGTGGGCGTCCCAGTGGGAGATTTAGAGCTCAGCGATGGCCTGCGGCATTGTCTCGACGAAAGAAGGGGGTGTGAACTGCTTTGGAGGGTGGGTTTGGGCGTGTTACTGTACGACTTCGCTGTCTTGTGAGGGTGCGGAGAGGAGAGGTGGGAAAGTGAGGGCGCTGTAGGACTTTTCGGGCAATCTTGGCGGGCTAGTCCCGATTAGGCCTAGTACGTGCAGGTGCATCAGCGGTGAGGAGCGACCGGGGAGTCATCATACGAGTGGAGTGCCTGCGGGCAACCAACGGCAGCACGCCCTGGGGCCCTTCGACCCTCTGCCAGCCTCCGACTCATTTCAATCCCAGCTCTGCCAGCAGGCAGAAGGGAAGAGCACGTAGCACCACCGTCGCCCCGCAACCGCGTGCTTCGGCCAGAGTTTGCAGCAGAGATTTCTGCCCGCGTGCCCCTCGCGTTGTCGCCAGCAAAATTGTCGCCGGGCGAAAAATAGTGGTCCGGCATCCAATCCATGGACGTCCCCACCAAGCTAACTGCGTAGAGACCTCCGACTCGCAGTTCAAACACGCAGCCATGAGGCAACTGTAACAGGGCTAAATCGGCATCCAGATGGCAGCCGGAGGGGCCAATTGGAGCGTGCAAGACACCGGCCTGCCGCAGCGTCCCAGCATCCTTGCCCGCAGCCGGTAATAGATTGAACCCACCCGGGCCTGCACTTCACGTTTTCTGATCAGATTCTCTCGCCATCGTCATAGCTAATATCGCGCCGCGACAATCATCGCAAAAGTCGACCACGAGTCGTCCTCGTGGCGCACACGACGGCAGAAGGCCCATCCATCTGCCCCTCAGGCCCTGGACTTTGACGTCGGCAATGCCCCTCCAAACACCTCGATACGTGTTGGCGCCCATCCCCAAAAAGCGGTGAAGCGGTGCAAACGCAGCCGTGACAAAAGGGTACAGCAGCGGGCCGTTGCCATTGCCTCTTGCCGCGCGCCCGTCTGGCCCTGAGACAGGTGCTCTGTATATCTGGAACACCCGGAATCGAGCGGCCTGCCGTGTTGCCATCTTTAAATGATTTTTTGGTCCACGTTTCGTTCCATGGGAGTGAGTCTGTCCCAGATGCTGACCCGCCCCCGAAATTGGTCGCATGAGCTCAGGCTGCATATACATATGCCCACACGAGCTCATATGCGTACCGCTGGGACGCCGCTGGGACTCCGCTGTGCACTGGTTGGTCTCAATGGTAGCCCAAGCGTGGTGCTGAGGTTTTCGACCTGTCAACGCTTAGTCTATCATTGGCCAAGCCTCCGAGTTTCCACTCGAGCTTGCCAGCGTTGGTAAAGATTCCTATTCGTTAAGCTTCGCGGGTCAAGTCTGAGGCGAGGCTCCCGTATGCACGATGAAGGATGGTGGCTTGGTAGCAAAGCGAGCCGCCATGGTCGCCGGGAGCAATGCTACCACTGTGAATTTCAGTGTGAATATTTGTCCTTGAGTTAGTGCTTCAAGAGGGCATGTCATTCCTACCCCGTAGTCCAAAACGATGTCTGTCCTCTAGTGTGGGCGGCATGTTCACATTAAGACAGCGAAGTAGGATTTGCAGGCAACTCGAGGTTGAACAATGACCAAGTTGTATTTGTAGGGTCCAGCGGCGCTACTAATGCAAGACGCCGAACCTGGTGGCGTCGTCTCCACTGACAAACTTTTGCCAGGTTTTCAAAACACAGCCTCTAGAAGCTGGCACATTCTGAACGAGTATTGAGGCGAGACCGTACTCAAGCGAAGACAGCTGCCGGCTGTTGGGGGCTGTTCCTCAGAAATCGGTCTTAGTAATTTGCTAAATCATAGCGCAGTGGCCGACGACGGAGGCTGGAGAGTAACCAAATGTGCAAGACTGCCCATTTCGCGGATCACGTCGTCTTGATCGGAACCAAGGTGGTAAAGCAGATTCGCAGCGCAATTGAGCGTGTCGAGCACCTCGGCGCCCTTGATGGCCATCAGGTCCTCACCGCGTTTCTTCATATCTTCCTCTTCCTGCTGCACTTTCCGTAGTATTGACCATACCGTTTGCCGGTTCGGCTGGATACGGTTCTGCAGTGTGAGCTTGGCTCCCGACCTCTGCACGACCTCGATGTTCTGTGGCCGATCGGCGTACTCTTCACCTTTGCCAACGTAGAATTTTGGCATGGTAGGGAGACCACCAGGGGCGCGATATGGCGCAAACGCTTTCGAGGGCATGTAACACCATTGCTGAACCATTTCCCTGCCACTGGTACTGCCATATCCATCCAAAATTCCCTGAAGTACCTGATTGAAGTCTCGAGTAGAGAGCTTCATATTCTGAATCATCGACACCGTCATGAATTGCGAGCAGTACTCTTTCCACTCTGCGTGTACGGTAGACAAGATGCCTAGGATGCAATAAAGCTCATTTTTCAAGTCGTTCAGGACAAGATCTTCCCATCGCAAAAGAAGTTGCTTGAATTCTCGCTGCAATTCTTCCTTTGCGTGTGGCTTTGTTTTTCTCGATGCACGTATTAACTCGGCTGCAAATACTGCCAGTGTCTGTGGTTGCGGACGGTAGCCGGGACTTCTCCGAGCGTGCTCTGCCATGTTTCCAACGGACTCCCAACGGTGAAGAAGAATTTGACAGCCGAGGAGTACGGTCAGAAACTCATGAGGTAGACGCTGCCCCATATCGTTGCTTCGCTGAGAGTTTGACTTCTTCACTATCTTCAGTACCAGGTCGTTGTCGCCAGACATGGTACCAAATCGCACAATGGAAGATGCGATTGTCCAATCCGCGTACAGAGCGGGAGAAATTAATGGGCCGTCAAGATCCTGTCCGTACAAAAACCATCGTCCGAGGTCGAACATCTTACTGTCAGTGGCAAGATCGAGGAGCCTTGCAAGCAGAGGTATCGGAAGTTGATTATCAAATGCGGGGAATTCGATCGGCGGTAATCTGTTCGTAAAGAGTTGCTCGTCTTGAAGCGGCATGGCTTTTAGATTTCGGAAGAATTGCTCCAGTGATCTCTGCTTATTGCTGTCTGTTATGTGTTGGAGAGCTTGGAGACTTGACATCGCTCCTGGAACGTCGCCATTGTTGACAAAAGCCCGCACCGTCCGATGTAGTAAGCCTAAAGACAGCGCGGTAGGCTCGAAGAAGTAAGGTGTGGCAAAGTCTGCCGGTACAAGTGGAGATGCAGCGTTGACCGTGTTGACTTCAGCGCCGAAGGTAGATGCAAGTTGCAGGACGCTCAGCAGCAGCTCCGGTCGCTTATCATGCGCCATGCCGCCTGAGTCTGAGAGCCGCGCCATGATTGAGTCCCACGCGGCGTAGCCTAAGCTCAACGAATTGTGGTCCAGCAAGTCCTTGAGTTTCCGGATATGGGTAATCAACTCCTCCGGACTCGTGCCTCGGACGCCAACCCCTAACCGCATTGCATTGATCAGGCCGTCGATGAAGGCAGTGACGACCTCACTACTTATCCTCCGTTGGGTCCGCGCGCGATCTTCGGCTTTCGTCGCCGGGACCTCCCGGCGTTTGAAGAGGCCCCAGCCTTTTGACCGGGTCGGCTCTCCCTCTTCAGCTTGGAGCAGCTCCCTCCAACTAATCAGGCCCCATTCAGGAGCTCCTTGCCGAGTGGTCATGTTCTCGATTATTGCAGTGCCATCCAAGACCCAGCCGCCGTGCAAGCAGGACCACAGGACTAATTCGAGCCAAAGCTCGGGAGCGATGCCTGTGACATGTATCTTATAGCGCGATCCCGGGATCTCGTGGCCAAGAAAGTAGGATGCGTTCAGACGCTGAGTGGCAACCTTGACGGATGCTTCGTGTGCTGTCCAGGTTGCGTCGGACAGCGCGGTAAGAATCTTGGAGGACAGCAGGTGGAGAGTCGGTGGTTGCTGCAGAGCGTATCGATCATAGTTTGGTTTATGTGTGTATACTGAGGTGGGTATTAGACCAGAATGATGCAGATATGCGATGATCTCAAGCACTCGAGGCATAACGGTATCGTTCCGGACGCCTGTGACTTCCGAAGCAGACAAGATCATGCTGCCCAAACTTCGCCAGAGCTGGCCTAGTGCCTGCTTTATAATTCGCTGTTGCCGGTTGCCCGAGGTCGGTGTAGCCGTCATGTCGTCCAGCCTATCATCGGACAATTGCGACGGACTGTGTCGTCTGGCAACAAAGGGGAAGTTTGTGAGGTCGGACAAGGACTGGGATTGCATGTCAGACGCAATCATATCGTCGAAAGCCTTCACAATGGTATAACTCTTGGAAGTAGACAGCCCATTTTCAACGACCTTCTTCGCAATCCATACTACAGTGTCCCAACGACCTTGAGAGAGGCCGATGTAGCTCAGGACATCCTGCCCAGCGTCTTGAGCTGCATTGATGAAAGCAGCCAGGTCCACAGGCAGGACTCTTGCGGATACATCGGCGCCGTCCGAGGGCCCATCGCGCAGGTGAGCTGGGAGGAAAAGATCGAGAGTGGCGACCCAGCTGTCAATGTGGCTGCGGGCGTGGGGTGTAGGACGGGGGATTTGAGCTCGATTTGCGTCCTGCTCTGTCTCTGGGGCATTCCCTCGGGCATTCCTAGTTCTTGCAGGTACATCCGGGCCATGCGAGGCTTGGTGCGCGTCTTTGCGGCGGCGATTCAAGCTTGAGAAGGGGCGAATGGGCTGTCGGGCGAGGGCAGGAACAAGGAACACGGGAACAGAGGAGCAAGCGCCGACTTTATTGCTGGGGGCGCGAAAAGCCTGGGTGAGCGCGCTGCGAATGCATAGATGGGCAGCGCTCATTGAGGGGTGAGAGGCAGCAATGGATGGTGAAAGCAGCGATGCACCTCGCAGCGTCCCGAACCGGCCGGAAACTTTTTTCGCCGTCCATGACGTCCACCGCGTTTGGGCAGACGCGACTTGGTCTGTGCTCAAGCTTGCATGAGCTTGCGCCTGATTCCACCTCCCGTCAAGCAAACATCCACAGAGCCCGCACAACTTAAGGCTTCATCCCCACCTGGTTTACTTCTCCACAAACAGCTCGCCCGAGCGATCTGCTACTCTTTCGTCTCACCTCAGCATTCCCACTGCGGCTGCACGACAAAACCGCGCTTCCACTGTAGCCTCAACCATGTCGTATCGCGTCGGTAAGTCCACATTGCCAATCTTCCCATCCATGGTCTGTTCAGGAGTATAGCTCACAGTAATCTCAGAGCTCGCCAAGCAGGGTCGCGCGGTCTGCAAAAACAAGGAATGTAAAGACAATGCTGTCAAGATCAACAAGGGCGAATTTCGGTTCGGAACGCTCATCACCATCCACGAGCATACGAGCTGGACGTTCAAGCACTGGTATGTATTTTTGTCGCACATTTCGATTGGCATGCTCCTGACATATGTAGGGGATGCGTGACTCCTGTCCAAATCGGCCATCTTATTGAGACCTCGGGAGGAGACACCGAGATGGTAGATGGATACGACGAGTTGCCCCCGGAGTACCAAGCAAAGGTGGACTTCGCCCTGAAGAACGGCCACGTCGCGGACGAGGACTGGAAAGGTGACGTCGAGTGCAACCGCCCGGGAGCTAAGGGTTTCCGCGTGAAGACGTCCAAAAGGAAGGGCAAGAAGGATGAAGAGGTAAAGGGATCATTCAGTCCTTCAGGCATTATTGGCTAACCCTAGCTGTAGGGTGACGATGAAGAAGAGGAGAAGCCAAAGAAGAAGCGAGGACGCAAAACCAAGGACGATGGCAATGACGATGCTCCGGCCCCTAAGAAGACCAAGGGCAAGAGGTCCGCCGCAAAGGACGATGAGGATGAGGCACCCCCTCCAAAGAAAGCACGAGGCAGGAAGCCAGCAGCTCTTAAGATGGAGGGATCCTCTTCTGATGAGGCGCCGCCTCCCAAGAAAATACGGGGCAGGAAGGCCGCCGTAAAGGAGGAGCCGCCTGCCGAGAATGAGGACGTTCCTGAGCCGCCAGCAAAGAGAGCCAGGGGCAAGAAACCAGCGGCCAAGAAAGGTATCGCTGAGGAGGAGCCAGTGGTTCAACCAGCACAGCCGAAGCGAGGCAAGAAGGCCGCAGCTCCCAGCGGCGAGAAGCCTGCTCCGAAGAAGAGGTACCATTCCCGATAACAATGCATAATCAAGCTAACTGTATGGAGGGGTAGGAAGCCAAACGCTGCTGCCGACGAGGAGTGAGCACACTCATGCGATCGGTGCCAATGGCCACACCCGCTACATCAGCGCAGTACGCCGTCCACTTTTCCATCTTTCTGATTATAGTCAACTCACGTATCTTAATCCTCGGACGCCCCGTGTGCCTTCCTTACGATAACGGGGACTGGGTCTGATTCAGCCTACTATTTCTTACTGCATGTAATATAGATACCCCAAAGCGAGCGATGTTGTTGCTTTCACTTATCCCAGATGCGTGATCTCTGTTATAGCGTCGGTTCATTGTGTTTTCATGTCACAAATTAGGTCCAAGGATGGGCGCCAGGTAGTCGATGGTTACAATGAAGCTTTAGGAGCTCAGAACTTCTGCCCGAATTTTTTGACCATGGAGCTGTCTTACTTCCATGAGATGACGAGTCTGGACGAACCTCGAAATCATTCACTAGCGAAAACCCCCCAAGATCTTTTCGTGGGTTGCCCATGAAGCCACCAGAAAATGTAAGTAGCTGCATCCGGCACGAGCCCACAACAAGCGGGGTCCTGATTGGCTGTCACGACGTCACGACTTTTGGCGCGAATCATTGATAACTCAATGTCAAAGTGCTGCCTCCCAGCCACATCGGAGACAGCCAAAAAGGCGATCGACTTTGTCCCAAGATCGATGTTTTGCTCATCGGCAATCTCATAACTCAGATGCAGATCCTCCGAGCGTACCTGGCGCTAGGCATACTCGGGAGGGTACTGACGTCTGCATGCCGTTTAGTTCTTTGACGAAATAACGTGGCTGGGAAGAGGTGTTAAGTTGAAGACGGCAAGCATACGTACCATGCATACTCCCATTCGTCGATTCGAATTGGAAACGTGGAGGCGCAATTGTGCGATGTTAGCTAACAGTTGACGCTGACAATATCCCAACGTCAGCCTGCACACCTTTTGAGGTGCTAGGTTCTGACTCCGAGGGTGCACGTCAGCGAAGTTGATCAATAGCAGTCCCTTTTGGCGCATAACTTTTGCCCTAGATGTTTCATCCACCCCGGTTGTCATTGACGTCAATTACGCGCCATTGAGCTTGTACCACCTCCCGAGAGGCGTAGACTCCACCTTGGCCGTCGATTAGGTTCCGCAACGCCCACGTTCCGATCTAATCTATACCTTTCCAGCCATACGGGACGGGTATTACTACCCACGGCTGGTATAGTGCGATATCGATCCTAGGATCTCACTACTCACCTTTAACGCGATGCGGTCATGATTATGCTGTTCCCCCGACTTCCACGATCTCATAGCGTTATGTTTCCGATTTACGCCAAAGACCATGGTCGTCAGAGGCTTGCACGTGGCTTCTACCATCATGACGTACCGCAGGTAGCTTTCAAGACATTGGTATCACCAAGAGCAGCATATAAAGACCGAGCACTGGGCTCGAGACGAGGAACAACAGCGTTATTCGACCATCGCTACAAGTTTTCACAACACTTAAAAAACTACCGTATCCACCAACCTCAACTAACCATCAGCATGTCTTCCGACGACCAGTACGAGCAGCAGAACGATTTCGTCGCTGACGCTCCTGCCGGGGACGCCAAAGACAACGACTATGTAAGCCGCACAGGCCAGTACCAAATTCCGGTTCAGAAGGACGAAGCTCCCGTTGAGGATAGCCCCTACAATTCTGGCAACGCCGACTCTGACGAGCAACTTGGTATGTCTATCGTTGATTACCCCGTGACCATCAATGATTAGGTACTTATAGGATACAGCTCGCGATGAGAAGGATGCAATCGAAAAGTCCAACATCCTTGACAGCCGTACCCGTGGTGCAACTAAGCAGGCTCGCACCTACGTTGAGCCTGGCGACGAGGAGGGTCTTCCCGGTCCAGATGATGGCACCTCTGCTATCCGCAAGTAGAGATATGCCTATTGTTCAAACACAAATGTGTATGTTATCATTGGAACGACGCGGCAATCTATATCAAGTGCAGGGGGTATTTCGAGGTTCCCTTTTACGAGAAAGTTATGATATCAATTGAGATTTTCCAAAAGTCAGTTTACCAAGTTCGCCTGCTCATTTACTCTCTTTCCATTGTTATACACACCATCGGTCTATGTCGACACCGCCCCTCTTTTACTTATGGCATCGAAAAATATGCTCAGTAGGCTCTCTCCTGATGCTTTGATTGGTCGATCGAGGCCCATGCTGTACGCTGAGTGGTTGGTTACCAGATTCGACCGAGCGTTTGCGCCTGTCTGGTGAAAGATCTGTCAGTTGCTAGGTGACCACAAAACGGCCCTCTAAAGTGGATCCAAACCTTTTCCCAAGTTCAACCTCCGCGACAGCGCTTTGGCGCCTTCTTTTCTACTATCTACTTACCACCCTCTTCTTTCCACACCACGTTCGCTTTGCAACCTACGCACTGTCCACACGCACCAGCGTATCTCGAGCATCGCGCCTCGAGCACCCACAGTGTAAGTCAATTTACTCTTTTCATCCTCTACTACCATTTGTGATACAGGGCCTTGCCAGCCCTGCTTACCCCTACTGATAATAGCTTCCCTTGAGCCTACACAACCCCATAGCCTCAAGACTCACAGCCAACCAGCGCCATGGCCGCCACGTACCACATGACGGGCAGCAAAGTCAAAGACATGCTTGTATATATCTCCGGGTTTCAAGGCCCACATCGCATCGAAGTCGGCGTCGCGTACTTTCATCGGGGCCATTACATATACACGCTAGCCTACAACCCTATCCAACCCTTGACATTTTCCACCAAGAAGGAGATCACACTAGCTGGAATGATTTACTCTGCCGCCCCAGAGTATAATCCTGAGGACCCGAATTTGCGTCCGCCATGGGAGGCACGAGCTCTGTATACGCAAATGGTGTATGAGTGGGAGAACAATCAGACAGGGAAGGTGGATGGGCCTGCAATCACTGAGGGCATCGCTGAACCAGCGGAGCTGGAGAGGGCCGAGCGCTTGAAGGTTAGGTTCGAGGAGAATGGTAAGTATAGTATCGCCCCGAGCATCGGCCGACGACGCGCTGGAAATCGACACCGCTTTTTGTCCTCCCCGAAGCTCACACAGACAGCTCAAGCACACGCCGGACCGTCGCAACCCACGCACAGCCGCCGCCCCTTCACCAACCAAGTCGAGTCCATATACCCCATCTTCAACCCCACCCCGTTCTACAGCAACCGTGCCCTGTTCCTCTCCGCCTCGGCACCAGGCTCCCGTCTCCCGACGCGCCCCAGCACACCCGCCTCCAACCTAAACATATCGCGCCCCGCTTCACCATTGCCTGGCCAGGTCTCGGGAAGCTTTCGGAAATGCGCCTCAACGGACCGGCTTTCGCGTATCCTTGTTGACCGAGGTATCATTCCTCAGGGCGAATTGAACAATGGCCTCCCAATTGGTAAGACACCATACCAAGAGTCGGACTGACGGAGCTAATGGGGGTACAGAGTACTTGGACGGAAATCTCGTGGAGAACCTTGTGCACGAACTCTCCCGCGCTACATCACCAACGGCAGGATCGAGTCGCCGCCCGCGTCGCGAGTCGATGCACCATGCGAGCGTACAAGCCAACCGAGCGTTCAATGCCTGGAACGACGTTGAGACGGGTTACGTCTTCGGGGGCACAGATTCTGCGCGGCAGCTCTATGGGGAGGGACGCACCATCGACAGCGGTACCGCTACTTCCGGCGCTTCTGCCCCCGTTACCAAGTGCGCGGTGCACGATGGCGATTGCGACGCCGTGACCGTGACCGAACTCCATCTCTCGCACAGGGCACATATCGGTCAGGGCTTCGCTGGTCCGTATCCGTTCGTTGAAAGCGAAAACAGGCGCATGATAGACTGGTTCAAACTCCTCGATATTGAGGGACAACAGAGCACATCTGTGGCTGCTGCGGCTGCTGTGGCCAAGGCGATCCATCGTGGCAGTTATCCGTGAAAAGTAACTGTCAAGGTACGAAAAGTTACTTCTGCATTTGGGTTTGGGTGCTAGGCCATCGTTGTTTGATGGGATGAGCAATGCGGCATATGGGCGCTAGGGTCTTCATGCGCGAGGATCACGGGTCTTGCTTCTGGGGCACTATATGGGAGTTCATCGGGAGTTGGGCCAGGGTAAGGCCTCCATTAAATGGTAACATTGGTGTGCATGCCTACGCGTCTTGCTTCTCCTCTTCGCTCTTCTTCGTCGCTGCCATCTGCCAAGCTGGAATGGCTGCTCGTCCACCTGCTACTCTTCCGTACGGAGAGGCCATTTGTGGTGTCTCGGGGGTTTGTGTGGACGCGGCGCTGCTTGACTGTGCTTCGTTTGAGCCTTCGGCACTTGGCTGTTCGCTCGACGTCGCAGGTGTAGTCTGCAAAACTGGTGCTGGCGTTGGCGCCGGTGACGTTGAAGGGCCGGTTCCATTGATGTTAGGTGTCGACAGAGATGCTTGAGACTGGCTCATGCCATAGTAAGGCGAAGCTGCTGGAGGGCGTGCAGTACCAGAGCCCATCCTGTTACCGACTAGAGTCTTCAAGCTCTTCAGCTCCGTCGACAGCTCCTTGAGTCGATTGTCTGTAGTATCCTTGTGCGCATCCATTGCCTTGGGGATCAACTCCCGCAACCCTCGAACATCGTCCTCGATTCTCCTGTTGTCGTCTCCTTGTCTCTTAGACGACTCCTTCAGGCTTGCCAGCACGCTCTCCATCTCCCCAAGCGCGTTGTCCAATCTCGCGGACCGAGCTTCTTCGGACGATTTAAGCGCCGCAGTATCGGTGTTGAGTTGTTCAAGGAGATCGAACGCCCGCTTGAACGACTCGTCGATGGAGGCTTTATCCTGCTCCAGTTGCGGTTGCGTGGGCGGCGCTATCAGAGGGATGATGTACCGTTTCGCCGTGAAGTATAGACCATAGCCCACACCACCCATCACAGTTGCCATGATGAAGTAATCTCGCCAGTCGCGTTTGGGGGGTCTATCACATGTTAGCGCGTCCATCCTTCAGCCCGCTTCAGGCGCGATTTACTCTGGAGGCGGCGGTTGTTGCCAGTATCCCGGCGGAGGATAGCCCCCGTATGCCAGAGCCGATGGGGGCGGTCTGTATGCATAGTTGGAGGATGTGGTGGAGGCGGAAGGAGGTGGAGATGGCTGGCTAGGGTCTTCTGCTGCGCGCGCAAGCGAGAGATCGATCTCTTCTTGCGTGAGGTTCTTCGATTGGAGGAATGCGATGCGCTTCTCGACAGGCGCGCTTGCGACCGAGGGGTCTTGAAGGACTAGAGAGGACAGTTAGACGTACGGAGGTGGTTGTGTATCACGGTCGTCGAACGTACAGGAGACCTGGGGTGATTAGCATCCCCTGCGCGACAGTGGGAGATTGCAGCACTTACAGCCGACGTAATAAGGTCCTCGCGAACCATATTGGGACTTCTGGCTCCTCGCGGCGAGGGCGTGCAGGGCGAACGATATAGTTGATGGACAGAAGCTGAGCGGCGACGGCCGAGATCACGAAGGCTGGCAGTCGGAAATGCCTCGGCTCGGCTTGCGGCTCCGCTTTGTCAGCCTTTCCGGGTGCGTTTCTCATTTCCTATGCAGCCTGGCAGCTGCTGGGCGCGCACGGCCTCAACTCTCTTCACACTTCACCTCACGGTCGTCCATTGATAGTCATGCGGCCTCCTCACCGCAAGCACTCCACCGCAGAATGGACTTTGTGATAGAACGCGGCGGCAAAGGCGGTCAACAGCCAGTGGCGACGTTTGCAAAGCTCGCATCCATGCAAATGCTCAGGCACGATGGGACGCACGACGGGATGCCGAGTAAGCTTGAGGGGGTTTTAAACGCAAACGCAGCCTCGCCTGAGGACAGAGGCACGAGAGGAGCGTGAAGATTTTTAGCTGAAGAGCCACGAAATCAAACGAAACTGCATGCGAGCTTTCGCGTGCGGTAAGCCATTCTAGTCATCATAATTGGGCCTCTGACTGCTCACGCTGTGGACTCTTCGAGCTCTGGGGTGGGTGGGTCCAAGTGGGAAGACATGGACGGACAAAGTAGCCAGAGTGTATCCAGGGCTACTATCCTTTCGATGCGACGCCAAAGGAAACGAGTTTTTTTTTCAGAAAGTACCGACTGTTGCTTTGCCCTAGTCCCGGTACCGGTAGCTGGATTTCCATAGTAGACAATAGAGGTAAGCGACATTGAACAATGGTTCCGTTGGTTTGACGCTCGCTCGCATAAAGAAATATTTCTTTGATCCATTCTCTCCCCCTTCCAGTCTCTACACTACACTCACATTCAACACGAAAGACATCGGGTTTTCACGAGTTCGCTTCAACCACTACAACGCACAACACCGCTTCACCACTTCCGAACACTCCGTCGCCATGTTCGGAGCGAAGAATCCAAGTCAAACAAAGGTCTTGTCTCTTGCCGAGTCCCTCGCCCTCAACCGCGCATTGCACGAGCAGAAGGCAAGGGCTAAGAAAGCCGGATCGAGCTCCCGTCTTTCGACTCCCCGCAAGGCTGGAATACAGAAACGAAAACAGGCTCATCCATAGCGCACTGCGGTCTCGACTTCCCGTCACGCGCAGCAGCCCAAGCCCAAGCCCGGCCCCAGTAAACAGGAAGCCACGAAATCCACGGGCAATGCGGCCCAGGGGCTAGAGAACCCCAGGTTGCCGCACCCAACGATGTCCCTGAAGCCAAAACCCATCCGGCGCATCATCGCCACTACCCCTAAGCCCAGCCGCACAAGACCCAAGAACGACGCAAATCAGTCCATTGCAAGAGCTCACTCCGATCAACATCAGACAGCGACAAACGGCCGTCACCACGTCATCGAGAAGAAGAAGGCTGTCGCCGCACCCAAGGAAGCCAGTCCATCTGTGGGCGACTTGGGTGACCTGTTTGAAGAGGCTCCCAAAGAAGTGGTCAACACCGGATGGGACTGCGAGACAGATGCGCTGTTCGAAGACGCATTCTGTTTAGCACTCGCTGACGAGACATCGGACGCGAAGGCAGACGGGCCTCGATCAAGCCCTCAACAAGGGCCCATCACGATGGCCTCCATGCCTATGCAGCCCTCTGCCCTCCCTCGACCAAGTTCACGACAACGTCACGACACCATAGGAGGCAGGACGGCCTATTTGCCGACTATCCCTTGCTACATGCCTCCAGCCCCGTATCTAAAGCCGGGCAAGCATGGTTACGACTACGAACAGCGTCGATGGCACTTCCAGGGAGACGAATGTTTGAAGACAGGTGCCGGACATCAGGTGGAACCTGCGGATCTCGAGCGGCTAGGGAGGGAGGAAAATAGGGACGAGGCGTTCTATCGGGGGTGGTTCTTTAAGAAGTATCCAGGGAGGGTGGGTCATATGTGGCCTTGTGGGTGTCATATTGTGCATGACGAGGACGGGGACGTGTCGGAGGCAGAGTAGAGTGCGAGGCGGCTTGGGTGTGTATGGGGAGTATCTGTGGGGGACAGCAGCGACGAAGTATTCAGCTGTTGAATTGAGCCAAAGAAGTTGATGATGCGAGATTGTATTCATTGTGAATATTGTGATGTCTGACACGTTGGGGATCACTATCTGGATAACGAGCCCAGCTAGCCTTCTCTCAACCCGTCATTTGGACAAGAAGGGACTGCACTGTTTGCTCATGGATCAGCCAGCCAGCCAGCTCTCAGGAGCTATTTGCCTCCTGTACCTTGAGCAAGCCCAGGCGGCTAGCGGGTAGGGGTGCAGCACAATTCACCTCACATACCCTCTCGGCGACGCAAACGTGATCCACCACGCTGTGCATCAATTAATACTAGCGTCGTTTTCGCGCCTTCCTCTGCATTTGACCACTGAAGACCTGATGCACGGACCCGCCTGTTGTTGATAACACTTGCGCTCGTACAATAACAACCTCGCTACTTCCACTTCCATGTGCTAGACAGATAGCATCGTCCAGTTACTCGTCACATCCACATCATCAGCAATGGCTACCTTGACGCCCAAAGGCTCGCACAAGCGCGCCCTCGAGCGTGACACCATCGCCTCACCCGAAGTTACTGGCGAGCGATCAGCGAAGCGACGCCCGCCTGTCAAGCTTCGCTCAGACCCGACCGAAGACGGTACGCCCGCGTGGAAGCCTCTCACCACCGAGGACATCGCACGGCAATCTCTGCTGTTCAATCGCTCACCATATGTTGATTTCACCTCCTCACCGCCGGCACCTGAGTTCGACCCTGACCTGCCTGCCCCAACGACCGTGAGCGTCGCTCGAGAGACTCTCCCGGCTCAGCAGAGCAAATCAACAGAGCTCAAGTCCTCTATGTCTGCCTCAGAACCCAAGGGTGCTGTTCGACCGGCTTTGCAAGGTCGCTCATCGACAAGCTCCATGCCCGTGGCGCCCTCTTTACTTCATACCACGGCCCTTCCTCGTAAAGACCGTCGGTACGGCCCATCACCGGCCCTCACAACTTCAACCGGCTCTACCGTTCCGTTCAAGCGCTCAGCCCCGAGTGCTGTTGAAAACACCAACACCTTCTCGCGCGCGGCCCCTACATCGCAATTCACCAACGCAAATATGCAGCCGACCAAGCGCCGCAAGCTCGACGCTGGTATTCGCAACTCCACCCAGACTCAGGCTCCCGAAGAAGTCGTTGCCATCAACCTTGTCACACCACCAGTATCGCCGCCACCTGCGGTCATAAACCTTTCACAGCAGCCAGCCCTAGGTTATGCAGAGAAGCCTGCGACAAAGCCTGCAGTGAAGCCTACGTCGGAGACCACTCGCAAAGGCCGCCCGATCCTTCAACTCAAGGTCCACATTCCTCAGCCAGACCCGCCAACCGAGGACGAGGTGAAGCTCCTCCAAATCCGAGCCAAATGGGCCAAGAAGTGGAGGGCCAAGCATGCTCTCGTGCGTGCATTTCCGACGAAGTCCGAGATTGATCGAGCCTACCGCTGGAAGCTCATGCGCCAATGGCCCCGTAAGAAGGACGGCCCACCTCCGGCACCCAACTACATCAAGCCTAAGATTGATACATCGGACCGCGTTGATGCACTGCGCAATGCATTCCCCACAGAGTTCGCATACCCAGTGCGCCACGACGACGAGGACGAGTCTTTCCATGCTGTCAATGAGTACAACCTCTGGCTGAACAAGGAGTATACAAAGGGAAAGCATGGGCAGAGGCTCGCTTGGATGTGCTTCAGCAACGAGTGGCGCTGCTCTGCCGATAGAATTGCTATGATGCGTTCTGGGCTTCCAGACACAGCCCTCGAGAACGAGGACGCGGGAATACCGCATCCAGATCCAAATCCAGAGAACCACCCGCTGCCTCAGTGGAGGCAACGCAACACTGGAAATTTTGCCATGGAAGTTGAAGTCTTGTCGGATGAAGACTAGAAGTCGAAGCTTAGACCAGGAAACCAGGACTGGCGAATGGCACATTGGTAAATTCAAAGATCGTGTGTGGTCAACAGGCTTCAGAATCGGGCGAAGTAGAGAGACCATACCACAACGAGTTGGACGGCCACGTGCATATCAAGAAACAATGCCGGCGAATCGTGTTGTCTGCACCCCTGCCTCGAGTATTTCGAACGTCCGTATTTCCTGAGGCACCTGAGCGCTGGATCGATGATGGAGAAGCCGATACGAAGTTCCCTAGAGTCAACCTTGGTTGGAGGATGTCGTAGCGACAATTGGTACCGAGGATTTGGCGGACTTCTTCCATGATTTTTCTGTAACGTTCACCCCGTTNAACGAGATAATCTNGTAGCCGTCTTGTAAATTTTGCGTAGAGTTATATTGAATCGCTTGTCGAAAATACTCTCTGTGTGAACCTTGGTTCAGTGTTCTTGGTGTCTTTCTCCCATATATGCCGCTCTTCCCACCTAAATTCCTTCTCTTCATCATCCAACTCATATCATACTCCATTGCCAGAAATCACTCTGCATACAACCAGAATACCAGCTCTCATTCTCACAAATCACGGCGAGTACAGCCAGGAGACCAGTCCACGCACTCTACTCTTCGCCATTCTCATACCAATTTTCCCCAAATTCCCCCACATCGCTATGGCTCCCACGACTCCGAAGCACGCCTTCCAGAGCCGAATCCTCACGCCCTTCAATGCTCATCGCCGAGCCACCCTGCGGCCCTCGACCTGTGCCCAGCGAAAAACTGTCAGGCTAGTCAGATACCCGCTGCAAAAAGCCCACACAAGACACCAAGCCGGCATCCACCGAGCAGAAGAAGAAGCCATCGCCAGTCAGCCGACTTCCAACCAGGCCCTGACCCAGCGCGATCAATTGGTTCTTGTGTTACAACAAGCTCCGGCGGTCATCGACGCGAAACCTCCCTCCTCCGCCACGCCTTCCCAGGTGACCATCAAGCAGGAGGATCTGGAGGATGACGAGGATTTTATTCTGGCTCGAGAAGCCTACCACGTGGGGCAGCGATGGACCGACGAGCAGGTCACCGCCCAGTGCAAGGCCGAGTACCAGGAGTGGGCGACGAGAATCAGGAGCGAGATGGACGAGGAGTACGAGGCTGAGGAGTTCCGGAGACAAGTGCAACTGGCGCGACAAGCTAAGAGGGTCATGGTGGAACTGGGCTTGTATGGGGTCACGACGGAGACGGACGAGGAGGCGATGGTGAAAGACGAGGAGAAGTGATTTGGCGCATTGGTGGGATTGTGGGTGGCTGGTCGCTATCTTCTGTTGCTATACGATACCATTGATGGGCATTTCGGAAAAGTCTGGTTTGGTGCCGCATCTTGCCTATGAGAGAAACTGCATGCGAATGCCTTCACGCTCATGCACCCTTGATTGATTATCACACGTGAGAAACTGAAGGGAAAGCAAAAGGAATTGCTCAGTAATCGTAGAACCCCTTACCAGTCTTCTTACCCAACCACCCAGCATCAACCATCTTCTTCAACAGCACCGCTGGCCGATACTTCGAGTCCCCCGTATCCTCATACAGCACCTTCATGATCGCCAAACATGTGTCAATCCCGATGAAGTCAGCCAGCTGCAACGGCCCCATCGGCACGTTTGTCCCATTCTTCATGATACCATCAATATCCTCTTTCTTCCCTATGCCCGTCTCCAGGCATATGATGGCCTCGTTGATGTACGGCATCAGTATACGGTTAGCCAAGAATCCGGGCGAGTCTGCGCTCATGGAGGGGATCTTGCCCATTTTCTTGCAGAAATCGATGGCGGTTTCTACAGTATCCTGGGAGGTTTGGAGGCCGGTGATGATCTCAACGCCTTTCTGGATGGGAACGGGATTCATGAAGTGCGTGCTGATGACGCGGGAGGAAGCCGAGAGGTTGGTTGGGTCCTTGGATGTGGCGGCGGCGATCTTGGTGATTGATATGGAGGAGGTGTTGGTGGCCAGGACTGCGTGGGATGGACATATTTGCGCGAGCTGGGCGAAAATCTTGGACTTCAGATCGGGGATTTCCTTGCATGGCGTCAGTTGGTGTTGGCTAGGTGTGCCACAGGGTGCATACTGGCACCGCCTCGATGACAAAATCGACATCAGACAGGTTATCCATATTGGTGCTGGGTGTAAGACGTCCTCGAGCTGCATCTGCATCTTCTTTTGATATTTTTCCTTTGCCGACATCTTTTTCCAGCAGCTTGTCGGCAAACTTCAGTCCCTTGTCAATGGATGCCTGCGAGGTATCGATCAAGCGGACGGGTACTGAGGCTTTCTGTGATGCCACTAGAGCTATTCCTAGGCCCTGTAATAGTCAATTGGCAATTCGCTACTGAGCAAAGTCTACACACCATCTGACCAGCTCCAATCACCCCAAGCTTCTTAACCTCGGCAGCGGCTCCTATGATGGGCGTAGAGCTGAAGTTGCGGCACTGGCGTTTCACCGCACATCGCACAAGTTGTTGTTTCGGAGCTGATGTGAACATTTTGGTGGACACGGGAAAGAAACGAAGAGTGATGATTGAACACCGCATGTGAAGTCGCGGCATGCCGGGCGGCAGGAACTAGCGCCGTCGAAAGCCGAAGCCGAGGCATGACGTTCCAAAGTTCCGAAGTTCCGACCCGTTCCTGGTGAGGCTGCAAGTGGCCAGCCCCGCCTTGGCGCGTTTGCCCTGTTTGCGATCTGCGCTCTACGCGTCGCGCGTCGCGTCTGTGCTCCGTGGACTTTGTCGCGGCACGAGCGCTGCTGCCAACGTCAACCACCAGCAATGGCCCAGACGACGCTCGACGAGTGGGCAAGAGACCCCGTGGACCCGGAGATTCGCGCTCATATCTACAGTCTCATCACGGCTGTAAGTATTCAGTCCGACCTTTGATACATTGCTAATTCAACGGCCAGCTGGGCGGTATCGGCGACGATGGCACGTATGCGCTGGGACACGACGCGTTTCTCTGTTTGAAAGATTTGCGGAAGTGGCTTAAGTTTGCAGACGGGCAACACAACCGGCGCGATGTGGCGCGATGCATGGCCGAGGCGAACCTGGTGAAGGGCGATCTGCTGGAGATACTGGCCAACATCTCGGAGAGGATATTGCAGGACAAGCTGAAGCACAAGATTGCAGTCGCGACACGTATGTTGGCCAGTCGTATGTGGGATATCATGGTGTGCTAATCAACACAGTGGAGTTGCTGGTGCCTTTGACATGGCCCTACCAAATCGATGCGGCCGAAGCGACCGTGAACCATCACAGACACGGACCCTACGTCCAATTGGCTCAGATCGGATACAAGCGCGCCATCCTACACTTTGATCGTGCCAGAATCCTCCAAACAGTCGTTCGAACCGCACTTCCTTCCATGGCCGTCCCTCTTCGAGAGAGGACACCACGCGATGAGGGTATCATCCGTATCGCTCTGTACTTCCTTCGCAACGTCGTCATGCTTTCGCCCCCGAAAAGGGCACCTATGGATATCGACGAGGCGGAAGTGTCCCGATCCACAACAATCGACACACTCCACGAGCAGGACATCTTTCAGGTCATACTCAGCGTTGCATCCAGCATTGGGGAAGACTATGTGATTCAGGATGTGGTTGTTCTAGAGATAATCTTCTTCTTGCTGAAAGGCATCGATGCCGAGAAGCTATTCCTGGAGGACAAGAAGCTGAAGAGCAAGAACACCAATGAGCTCAAGGACCTCATCCAGAAAGAGAAGTCTATGCTCGCCAGCCACGCTCGTCATGCGCCAACTCGCCACAATCGATTTGGCACCATGATCTGGGTCAAGCGCGACGAGGACAAGGTGTCCACCTTGTCTGGGCAAGACGTTCTAGGCAAAGCACAGAAGAGCATGCAGAAAATGGACACAACGAAGAAGTGGAATAAGCCAAGACGTCCGGGCCGAAAACAAGATACTGAGGAGGAGCGCGAAGAATTTGACCTGCCAGTGCCTTTGACATCATCCGCGCGAAAGCACATCAAAGCATTTGTAGAAGAATTCCTGGATTCGTCGTTCAACCCTCTCTTCCTGCACCTCCGCAAAGCCCTCGAACGGGAGACCGAGCGGGTCGAAACACGCCATTCGCGACAATACTTCTATCTGGTATCATGGTTCTTGCGTGCAGAGTGCGCCCGCCGACGCACCGTGAAAGAGAGTGCCGCAGACCCAAAGAGCAACGACGCGCTCACCGCGGAAGACGAGAGCTACGGACTCGTTGCAGAGGTAATGAACCAGGAGACGTTCATTCTTCTCAACCGCTTTATGCAGAAAAGCGAGGACGAAAAGGCGTGGCAAGATTTGAATGCCGGAATGAAGTGCTTCACACAGATTCTGCTCACCGTGCAGGAGATGTCCGATTCCGCCCTGGAAGATGACCAGGAAATCGCCGAGAACATACAAAATCGCATCTTCTACGAAGAGTCAACTCACGATCGCATCGTGCATACGTTACGGTCATACAAAGACCAGGGTTTCGGCTATTTGGACGCGGTAACGGAGCTCTCGCACGTTTTCTTGCGCATGCTGGAACGATACTCAAAACAAAACGTTGACATGCAAGTGCGCTCCAAGCGTCGCGCTCGAAAGATTCGAAAAAAACAGGCCCAGGCTCAGGGGGAGAGTGGTGAAGAGGAAGGGCATGTCTCAGATACAGAAGACATTGCGGCTGCAAAACGGACAGTGTCGGAACGGAAATTCGACTTCACACGGTTCGCGGCGAAATTCATCAATCAGAGCAGCGTTAACACTTTCGTTGCTTTCTTGCGGTACTATACCGAGCTAGACACAGAGCAGTTGAAGCGAGCGCATCGCTTCTTCTACCGGGTCGCCTTCAAGATGGACATTGGCGTCCTCTTGTGCCGAGTCGATATTATCCAGCTGTTCAACAAGATGATAAAGGGCCCCGAAGGTCTGGATCCTGAGTCGCCATCTTTCCGGGAATGGGAAGAGTTTGTAAGACATTTTTTCCGAGCAACAGTAAAGAGAGTGCAGGAGAGGCCCGAGCTTGTAGTGGAGATGCTCTTCAGTAAGATTCCAGCTACAATCTTTTATCTCGAGCGCGGCTATGATAGAGAGCTACCGACTCGCACACCACGGGCACCAGCTGAATTGGAGGTCAAGCCTGGAATGGAAAAGCCGGAACAGATTGGAGTTGCTGTTGGTGTGCTCGTCAATCAACAAAAGTCAGATGCCTTGCGTTGGGTGCGAGATGTCCTGTCAGCCGCAATAGAGGAACGAAAGGCTTGGGAAGACATGGAGGAGGCCCGTAAAGCAACTGCGGCTGCAGAAAGACCCGATGGGGAGGATCCGCGAGAGACTGATGACTCCGAATCGTTCAAGCCGCCTTCGATCAGTGAGTACTGTTCTCGTGTGGCGTAGCAAATGCTAACGATTGTTAGTGGTGAAGCCTGACAACGAAGAACGCCGCGCAGCTATGTTCAAGGACAATAAGCTGCGCCTACTTATGACGCTTGTCGGATTCTCTAGGCTGGGCGAAGACCAAGATCCAGACGCCACTTGGATAATCCCACCTTCTTTGACAGCGGCGGACTTGCAAGAATCGCTGGACCAAATCCGCAAATCCGAGTTCGCCCCACCAACGTACGAAGATGGCAAAGGACCCGAGGATATGCTTCGTAGCAAAGCAGCTGCCGCTCGACGCTCTGCACGGAGAGTAGACTTCGACGACGATTCAGATGGTATCGATCGCGATTCCGAAGAAGACCGGGGCGAATACGCTCTCGACGGTCCCACGGCGAGGAAAGCTGATAGTGCTGGTCGAAAGATCCTGAAACGGCGCCGACGTGCTCGCACGCCTGTCGAGCTTGACGATGAAGAGCGCGAGGAGAGAGCTCAAGCTCGGCGCAAGAAGGAGCTCGAGAAGCAACAGAAGGTCAAGAGCACGATGTTTGTGCATGACTCAGATGACGAAGATTGGGACGCAGATAAGGATGCCGAGTTCTACGCAAGAGAAGAAGCTCTTCGTGCGCTTACAAAATCTCGTGCGACTGGAAATACGGACACAGCAGCACCAGTGAAGAAAAGGAAGGCGGATGAAGCATCTGCGAAGGGCAAGAAGCGACGAAAGACTCCACCGAAGCGCAAGACAGGCCCATTCAGAGACGAGAGCGACGAAGATGAGGAAATGGAGGATACGAGGAATGGTGATAGCAGCAGAGCTGTGTCCGAAGAGCCCGGGGGTGTACTCGACGACAGTGAGGATGAGGCCACTGACACTCCAGTATCGTCACAGCATCCCCCGGCAGCACTTGAGGGTGACGAAGATGCGCCTGTAGGGTCTACTACAACGGCTGCACTGAAGAGTCGGGATGTCACTATGCTTGATGCAGATGACGAGGACGAGGACGTGCCGATTCGCAGACCTGTTGCGAGGAACGTGAGGGGAGGGTTTGTCATTGATAGCGACTCTGAATAAGGTCACGAACATATGAGTGCATGCAGCGGCGTTAGGTAGGATGCGGGGCTTGGATACCCTCAATCGTATGACTGATCATTTTCTATTCACACCTCAACAGTCCGGTCCCTTGCATTGCTCATTCTTGTGACTTTTGTTTGCAAGTCTCGCACTGTCATTGGTCTCCGGGATTCGCTATCGCTGCTGGTCGTGACTTCCAGGCTCATGACGAGTGCGGGGTGTTGTTTTGTTGTCGTTTGATGACTTCACTGCAGCTTCCGTGTGTGCAGCCCTTTGTTGACCAACACCACTTTCTCTGCACTTCTTGTCAAACTGTAAGTCACCATCCTTATCCTTGTCAGCCCCCATTGACACAATGCTGAGTGACCGCCAGAAGTTCGAAGAGATCCGGTCCCGCTGGGAAATAGCTCAGCCCGCGGACGGCAGGCGATCCACCATGGTTGGCCGCAAAGAGAGGCCCATAGCACAGCCTCCCGTGCGCATCGATTCAAGCCATACGGGCAGTAAATTCCGTCGCAAGCTGAGCCATGGCTGGCTTGCCTTCTCGAATCCTCTTTCGCAACGCAAGACTTCGAGTGGACTGCCTGTTGCTCGTCCGACGGAGCCTGCAAACGATTACTACAACACGCCTGATGGTCTTGTTTCCGATGGCTCGGAAAGATTCTCGCCCTCGTTCGGAAGTTCGTTGTCATCTGGAGTTGCCCTGGAGCAACACAGCAACTCCGACCACGATGCCAATGATCCTGACGCGACGCCCAAGGCAACACCTCGATCTCGTACGATGAGCTTCATTCCGCGTCCTACCAGAAATGGATCACAGTCTTCAGTAATCTCGCTAGATTCACTGGCCAAATCGCGACCGTCAGTGCTCAATCTGGAGCAGACCCTCGCAACGCCATCCAAAATCCCAACACCTACGCCCCAAATCTACGCACGTCGTCTCTCAAGCCCTAGGCAATATCTACCAGGCCTTACACCCCAACTGGAGAAGCTTGTGGCGGCTGGTAGCGCGTTTGCTGAGGCGGACGGTGATTCTCCATCGAAGTTCTCGGTGCGCTCGCACACAACACCAAATCTGGCGAAAAGTGCCACTTCGCCACCTCGAAAGGGCTGCATGGCACCCAGAAGGCCATTTCCACGGGACAGTACGGGCAAACCAACAGGCCCACGAACATCATTCAAGGAGAACACACCCATCGCCCATAGAGATATGCACAGATTGTCCCAGCTTCACGATAAGCCTGTGAAGCGCCAGAGCCTTACCGGGCCACCAAAGATTCTCAGCAAACGCTCACCCGATCCAGCGGCTGGATATGGCGGTAGCAAACTGAAAGAGTATGGAACACAACTTAAGTTGAACAAACGTATCATTTCCGATCCAGCTCGGCAATTACCTCTGACAACTAAACAACAATCGCAGAACAAGCAGAGCCCCGTGAAGGAATCGAAGTGGACAAGGGCCGCCAACGGCGATGCAATCGTACAACCACGTCTGATGGGGCCCATGCAAGCGCCGACGCCTCCAATACAAGACCGAGCAGCGATAAAACCACCACTGCCTTGGGCAAGTGCCGACAAAGACCTTGGTCGACGCACGTATACGACATACTCGCGGCGAAGTCTAGTACCAACGATGTCTCGGTCACCTATATCCGAGAGCAAAGAGGTGAGCCTGCCACACCCTGTCGCTTTTCATAATCTTGGGCGACGTAATGCTCGTCCTTCGATCACACCGATTGCGGAGAAGCGCAGCCCTATACCTCTTCACAAGCTTGCCGTGGGGCCATCCGGGTTGCCCGATCTTTCTGGGACATCACAACAGAAGCAAGTCGTTCGTATGGAGGCTTTAGATCAATATCCAAGAGGAAAACCCGGGGACAGTCCTCGTCAAGTAAATGTTCCGGAGACTGTCGCCACCACTTTCGCCTTTTCATCTGAAGATGAAGCAAAATCGCAAACAAGTAACAATAGCAAGCGAGATTCGAGCTGTGACCCTGAGCTCACAGCTTTACCTACCAATCAAACCACTTTGGGGAAGAAGATCGAGGCGGGCATCGTGGCTCCTGTCTCTAAGCCATCACTGGACCCTTTCAGACTTTTCAAATCCAGGAAAATAGATTTGCGCCGTCCTTGGTCTATTTCTGAGCGCTTTTATGATCCTGACAGTGCTGACGTGGATTCCTCTCGGCAGGTCCAGGACCACATGCCACCTCTATATTGGGCAGGTCGCTTCCAGTCCCGACTCGATCAGTGGCGTATTGAAGCTATGAAAGCTGAACTCGACTCGTCATACAAGCTGCCCGGCGTACTTGGAAAGTGTGATCTGAACCAGGACAAGTTGGCGGCATGTTACATTTTTCTTCAACTGCGGGATATGTGCTTGACCAACGCGGCTGCCGATAGTCTTTGGGTGCGTAAACTAGCACAACTTTGATGAGCACGAGCTGACAACCTTCCTGCAGGAGTTCGAATATAGATACCGTCAAGACAACAACATGCTCGGCACAGCATTCGATATCACTCCGCTCGGACCGCGCAAGGATGATGCAGCACCAAGACATACCTCATTTGGTCGAGCAGTGAGGAAGTTGGCACCGCGGAAGAGCAGCTTCGCCAACCTCCTGAAAGGCAAAGGCTGGAACAGGGAACAAGATTCGAAAGCCAGCGACAGTGGTTCCGAGCCTCCCCCGTCAGCATCGTCGGCCGAATCTTATTCGACTTCTTGATAAGTGGGCCAAGGGGACCACCGCAGCGGGAAAGAGATGGTAGAGAAAAAGCTGAGCGAGGAACGCGCCAGTATGATGCTAAATAGTTACGGGAGACACGGAGAAGCTACGAGATGACACGAGATTACGAGATGTTCCTGTATAGTAGGAGGATGGTTTACCGGCATGGATGCTTGATCTTTAGTCTGAAGGAGACTGGTTGCAGCGCTCATTGCGCGCGTTCACCGCACCACTGGGATTAGGGTCGGCTGGGTGTCTGGTACAATCTTAAGTATAGATCTGCATAGGAGTAAAGCAAACGCGTTCATCTGTACATGACTAGCTCTGTTGTATAGTGGGTGACAGTACTCTTACAGAGCCCCAACCTCGGTAAGTTCTCAGTCTTTCTTCTCGCTTTTGAGGGTCAGCTCTTCGACTATGTTGTTCGGATCCTTCCAAGCCATTGCGATATATTTTGTATGGCTTCCCCGTGCAAACACCTCGTCCTTGCTGTTCTTGAATTGGATCGAGGTAAATGCCATTGTTTTACCGACTGTGAATAATGGTCAGCCAGATGGAGCGGGGATTGGGTGCGCTGGACTTGGCGTACATTTGTCACAAGAGACCTCTGCTTTGATGAGATCGCCTATTTTACCGCCGCTGGATAGATAGGTCACCGAAATGTCGGTGGATACCCCGGTCGCGAAAAGTCCTCGGGATGCTACAGCTAGCGATCCACCAAGATCGACTGTGTTGTTTCAGCAAGTGCGATTGCTGAATTGAAGTGAGATGGCGACTGGACTCACCCATGCTAGCTATTGTTCCACCATGGAGGATGTTGAGTCGATTCTGGGAGGGTGAATCATAATCGGGAACGGAGGACCCTCGCACGGGAGCTCACTGTATGCTCTTTCTGGATATCGAGCTCAAACTGTACTTTGCCGGGAACAGCATGGGTCACTCGGAGCTGTGTCAAGGTCAAACTGGGACCTAAAACGAGATGTAACATTGTAATTTGGGGTTACCTACGCCATCAAGCAGTCTGCCAACGAATTGCGATCAGTAGTGGTCTGTCCATATCGAAGATTGAGTACTACCTCGGCTCTAGGCCTGATGATGCTCGGAATGACTCCCATACCTGCTCAATCGATCAGCTCCCTGCGGTACAAATATCTTTGCACTGTGGTCTGACTTACGGAGCGTACAAACTTGAGCGCCGACATGATTATGGCAGGCAGGCTTCTAGTCCGTGGAAATGTGATGTAGTGAACCTCCGCTCGGCAATCGATGATATGCACCCCACGCGAGCGAGGGGTGGAGCGGAGGGGTGGGGAAAGTGCATCTCCGCTCTTGGCGCATCACGGAACTTCACCTTGATGCCGCATCCGCAACTTTCTTTCACAATTCACGAGCGCTGGGAATGCGCGTCGTCCACTCGCTCTTTCCATGATAATGATACCCAGGTAGATTGTCAAACCTACCAGTCCACATCGCTCAAGATGTCGGCCTCTTCCTCTTCCCAGGCGCTCGAGTATCTTGTGCTTCTGCCGGTGCAGACCCACAGGAAGCTGTACGAGCAGCCGTCGACAGTGCTAGCTATATTCAAGTGCATGCTGCCGCACCTAGGTACCTATATCCCCGCTCCACTCTTGTTTCTTGAAGCTGAACCCTGATGGAATGCAATAGCACAATCCGTCGTCATGGCCATGCTCTACACGCCGCAGGCCCTGGCTGCCTCCGACCTCGACGCCTGGTTCCGCCCCGAAGCCTCAAAAGAGAAGCAGCAAGCCCTCTACGTCCTCGAGCAGCTCCACATCATCGGTACCAAGCAAGACGCCGACCGCAAAAACTGGTACGAACTATACAAAGGCTTCGCTTTGTCTCTGCGACAGGCGCTGGAAGGCAGCGGAGAGCATCAATCGTTCGGCGTGCCTGCGACGCAGACGCAGGAGAAGCAAGTCAGCACGGCGTTTCTGGACGAGTACGCGCGGAAACAATGGGAGAATATTCTCTTCTACATGGTAGGAAGCACCGTCGGCTTCGGCGGCGCTGTAGGGCAAGAGGTGGGCACGGGGACGAAGCGACTGCTCGAAGCCGGGGAGTATGTGCGGACTACTCATGGGCGAGTGCAAATTACGCGAACAGGCTTCACATTCGTGCTGCAGGACACAAATGCGCAGGTCTGGAGCCTGCTCATCGAATACCTCAAGCACGTCAACCAGGTACGCGAACCCTTCCTCCTTCTGCCACGGGCCAGTCACTCACAGCGGCCCCAGCTCGGCATGTCCGAAGTCGACGTCCTCTCTTTTCTCTTCATGCTCGGCAGTCTCGAGCTCGGTCAGGATTACTCTACAACCACCCTCACCGCAACCCAGAAACAGATGCTCGAAGACCTCACCGCCTTCGGCATCGTCTACCGCAGCTCCAAGAACGCGAGAACATTCTACCCTACGCGACTCGCTACAACACTGACATCAGATGCCGGTGCACTTTCAACAGACGCGCTCTCATCAACCAGCGCAGGTCCCGGGTCCGCAAGCGGCGCCGCCCAAAAGGGCTTCATCATCATCGAAACAAACTACCGTCTCTATGCCTACACAAACTCCCTTCTCCAAATCGCCGTTCTCTCCCTCTTCACCCGCCTTACAACGCGCTTCCCCAACCTCGTCTCTGGAAAACTCACCCGCGACAGCATAACCCGCGCCGTAAAGACGGGAATCTCCTCGGCACAGATCATATCCTACCTGACTTCGCACGCGCATCCGCAAATGCAGAAGAACACGCCCTTTCTACCACCGACCGTCATGGATCAGATCAGGCTGTGGGAGTACGAGGGCGAGCGCGTGGAGACTACGAATGGGTTCCTGATGCGAGATTTTGGGTCGGAGAATGAGTTTCGTGGCGCGGTCAATTATGCAGAGGATTTGGGGGTGTTGGTTTGGAGGGATGATGCTAGGAGGCTGTTCTTTATCGATCAGATTGAGCAGATGATGGTGTATCTGAAGAAGAAGTCGCAGAAGTGACGAGCTGGCTGCGACCAAGGTCCTTGAATGCGGTAAGGTGTGCTTGATACGGAGCACGCATGCTCGGGCAGGGGTGGTGGTCGCAGGAGGACCCGCTGGATATATGAACGCGGTGGCAGTGGGGCTGGTGCTGTAGACTTGCATTTTTGTGGCGTTTTGGCTATGGGCATTAGGAACACGATATCCAACGCATGAGAGGAGAGTGTAAAAACACTAAGTGGGTTACGCAAGGCAAAAGCTGCGGCGCAAGGTAGACCTTCTGCTCAATTGTACCCTTAGAAATCCTTTGGTATCTCTACAGGAAGCAAACTGAACATCAAAACAATGAACTCCGCGGTATGCACTCTGTGATGTTTACACTAACACATTCCCCGCCTACAGGTCTTGTTTTCTGCCCTCGGGCCGTTCCGTACTTCTAATATGATGAGTCCCCACCAAACTTGTGGTTAGACTTATGCCTCCGTCTCCTGCTCATCTACAGGATAGTCATCTACCTCATCATCGTCCTTGACAATAACATCTTCCTCCCGATCATTCTCATCCTCATCCTCATCGCCCACAACCTCCGCCGCCCCTCCCGCTATTGGCGCCTGAGGCAACACTCCACCAGCCGCCTTGAGCGCCTCCACCTTCGCCTTGGTCATCTCATACACATACTGGCCCAAGTGCTCCACACCCTCCATAACCGCCTCTTGCCCTTTTTCCACCTCCGCATCAAGAAGACGACTCGCTTGGCCGTACATCTCATCAGTCACGAGGGCGAGCTTCGTAGGACGGGAAAGCAAGACGTCAAATGCCGGTTTGAGCTCGAAGCAAGACTCGAAGACGGAAGCGCGGCCAAGGACATAGAGTCCGAGACGGGCGCGGGATAGTGCGACGGTGAGGCGGCGGACGTCGCGGAGGTAGCCGATTGAGCGCGTGCGGACAAGGGAGAGGATGATGTCTGTTTTACGTTAGACCACCGATGATGAAGTTTGTGAGTGTTCTTACAGTCATTCTGCTCGCCCTGGTACTTGTCCACCGTCGCAACAATCCGTGGCAGCCCGAATAGCCTATTTCCTTTGCACCTGTGATTAAGCACATCTTTGATGAGAGCTCGCTGACCGGCATACGTCGTGAGGATACTGATCTTGTTTGCTGGGTAACCGAGTAGCCGCATGTACATGTATAGAGCGACTGTGTACTCTGCTTCACCCAGGTTTTGGACAAAGTGTGGTGTTGGCTCCGACTCGCCTTTGCCTTTGTAGTCCGGTACGTCGATGAATTGGTAATCGTGCTTGAAGCCTGCGTTTGCGATTTGGAATTCCGGCAAAGAGAGTGTGCTGGGTAGGTTGCCTAGGTTCTCGTATCGCCATTTGTAGAGTTCTGCTATTGACGGACGTGCTCGTCCTTGTTGATCTAGTAGGATGGTCGGTACGCCGAGTCTGACTAGTCGTAGGAAGAGCGATTGCTCGAGGTTTGCATACTGTCGGAAGGCAAGGTTTTGGATGATGGGTGAGTTTTGGAGGTGGTCTCCGCACATGACGATGCGCTGGAGCGGAAGCTCATTATTCTGCGGATTCTGCAGAGCCAGTGGGATGAAGTTCTCAATCTCGGTGATCTGGGCTGCTTCTTCCATGATCACATTGTCGTAGTGGAAACCTAGCGAAGCGATCTCCTGTCTTCGCATCGCGGCATGCGTTGAAGTCATGGCAATGATACGTGCTTCCTTAACCAAGAGGTAGTTTGCCTTGTCGCGCTGATTGCGCAGGATCTCAAATGGACGAATGTCCTCGAGCTCCGTGAAGATCTTCTCGACATGGTGATAGCAGCCCTGCACGATGTCGACGATTGTATCGCGGTCCGCTGCAGGCGGAAACAGAGGTTGAGGTGCATCCGCAAAGTACCGCTTGAACGGGAAATCAGCGATTATTTGTTCGACGCTGAAATCCGCGGATGAAACGCGATCCCAGTATTGCGTCCAAGCAGGCTTCACATAGACAAGATTGAAGTAATCTGCGGTTTCGCACGAGCTGTTATGCGCACCCGGCGCATCAAAGTTCTTCGCCAGACGATCTACTTCGCCCAGATAGTAGTGCCCTCGTTCTAGGAAAGACTCTACTCGACCATACTTGCTGAAGCTGGTCTCTGTCTCGAGCTCTTCCTCGCCGTGGCCCAAGCGCAGGAGGTGGCGCTCGTCGATGTCCAGCGCCACAATCTTCTGGAAGAGCTGGTTGAGCGCTTGATTGCTGTGCGCAACGAGCAGCGTCCGTTGGTCCGGGAAGTTGTGGTATATATTAGATATAATTTGGGTAGCTACGTCCGTCTTTCCGGTACCCGGCGGACCGACCACAACAGTTAGACCTGGCTGGGTGCCCGAAGCAATCGCCTCAATCTGAGCAGGGGTGAATCTGACTGCATTCAGCTTGGGTGCGTCTGCAGGGTAAGGGCCCATGTTGGGAGGCTTGTATGTCGAGACGTGCAGCGACTCATGCACAGGTTGTGTAACTTCTACCTGGTCGCGACGCCGCTTCTTCGATGGCCGTACAGATGCCGGCTCCAGTTCAGCTGCTGCAGGGAACTGCACGACGTATGGAGGCCCAAAGGATGATCGTGCGCTCTCGTGGGGTTCAATGGATTTGCCGGGCCAGGATTCGATCAGATGCTGCCAGTCCAAAAAGGTATCACGGAAGTCTATTGAACGCAGGCGGTTGGGCAGGCGCTTGTACGTTGCAGATGCAGGATCACCATACCCTAGGAAGACTTCCTGGAGCCACGAAGGTGCTGGGATATCCGAGAGGGTCAGGCGCCTGATGGACTCGAGGATCGGGCGAAAGTTGTTCTCTCGACCTCGCCGACGTACAACCATGTTGATCTGTTGGTAAACGTTCTGCCGGCCTTCAGCTACGCGATCCATGTCCTCTTGGTACTGCTTGGCATCAATGTGAACGATGAGCCGACGTTGCCGTGCACGAGGTGGTATGCCGTCCGTACGCGCTGGTTCCCGCAGCGGTCTACTGTTTTCGTCCAGTATCTGCACCACCTGAGCACATCTGATTTTGTGAATACCCAGCTCTTCCCCCACGCTGTGGTGACCAAAGCCGTTCCGCATGGGTTCGTCGTCCGCCCCTTCGAGTGCGAGCAGGAATACGACATCGTCCGGCCTCAGAGACTCCCACTCCTTACGTACTGGATATTGCAAACGGCTGACGTCTAGGATGATTTCGGCTCTTACGTATGCTGGATGCTCTTCGCCCACACGAGAAGGCGCGACGTCGACGATACCGGGTTGGGAGATGGGTATCGACATCCTCGAGAATCCACCGAACCGGGTGTTCGCACCTTTGCCACGAGGCTTCACCCGCTTGACGACGTCTTCAATGTCCTTTCGAATACCGTACAATGCCTCGGCCCTGTAAAGTATGAAAGACCTCCACAGAAAATCGCCCATGGTGAGGTACTGGAGGTTGAGTTTAGGAATAGCCAATGGCTTCGAGCCGTTGTATGATTCGTTTCGTAGGAACGTGGTCTCGTACAAGACCCGCTCTGTTGGTAGTATTGGCATATCGCGGATGTTGTCCTTGAATGTTGGCCTATACTCGGTTAAAGACACCAGGGCCTCCGTGAAGAATGCTCTATCCCGGACCAGGAAGGAGGATGGATACTCTGTCCGGAGCCCCATGAGCGAACATAGTTGTATGAGCTCGTCGTCGTCTAGAGACTGAACATGTCCTTCGAGCTCTTCCTTGCCACTAATGTTGCTGTAGTTGGCCAATGCCAGCAACTGGAGCTTCTCTTGGAACGCAGCATAGCCTATTCGTTGGAGCTTGGCTAGCACACCGTAGTGCTCTTCGTCGTATTCTAGCTTCGATAGCTGCCTGCCAGTCTGATCTTCGATAGGGAAATGTGTGAAGTGGCTGAAGAGCTGAAAGATGTCACGGAAAAGGCCGTGGTCCTCGTCTGTGTACATTGGCGACAGTCGTATGGCGGCGACTAGGTTGAGGTCGCGCAAAAGCGTATTGACGTATCTCCGGGTCGGCAACTGGCTTTGCAGATCCGTGAGCAGCTCGAGGAATCGCTCGCAGTAGGCCAGATTGCCTTGAGTCTCTTCCCTCGTTTGGCTATTGTAAAGGCGGTCCACAAAGTCCAGCAGGAGTGTGTATAGCCACGAGCGTTCGAACCGTAGTCTAGCCTGCAGCACCTCGTCGCCGGAATCGTAACGTTTGTTTGTAGCCCGCCACGCCTTCTGCAGCATCTTGTGTAGCTCAAAATGCTGTTGGCGAGCAGCGTCCGAGTGCAGGTTGTGCCATATCGAGATGCCGACCAGAGGCGCGCATTCCTTTCGAACTATGCCGCTGTCTAAAGATTGAAATGCGCCGATGACGAAAGATATGAGTTGGGCACGGATCTTGATCGGTTGTGACGGGTCGATGCTCATGGACAGTATACGGCGGAAGAAGGACGAGAACTCAGCAGTCTTGCTGGAAAAATGCTCTATGAGGCATGTTAGCATTGATGGATTCTCATTGCGCCGGACTGTGGGGAATCTCTCACCCCATGAAGGCAAGTTCTCCCTCCTCTTCACGTTGACCATCAGCGCCAGAAGCAAATGGTGGTGGTTGGAAGCATCCTCGGTATACCCAGGCCATAGGTACTTTTCCAGGAGCTGCAGGTTCTCCAGGATAAGAAGAGACTGGTAGGCGAAGTCACTCTTCTCGAGCTCATCCCAAAGCTCTTTCTTGACCACTTCTGGCCGCACTTTCGGCGTCTTTGTCTTGCCCAGCCAGTTCTGGTTCGCGACCTGCGCAAAGTGGCTATCTCCATGCAAGTCGGCGATGGTAGGGCGAGCGTGTGAAGTCCAGGCGTCGGCCACATTGGCAGCGGCAGCGCCGTCGGGCGCATCGGCGAGGGCTGTAGCCTTGATATCCTCCATTTTGGGCCTCGTCTTCCTATCTCGCGGGTTGTCGAAGGGAAAGCGCACGACTGGCCTCGGGCGCAGTCATTGTTGTCGCATGTAAACGGGCCCGACGCGCCAAGACCCAAAAGTTCAGATGAACGGCCGAGCTATGACCACCACGGGCGTCTCGGGAGTTGCCGTGTCGAACCTCACTTCGCTCAGCGGTGCTTCTCCGCATCAGACCTTCGCATAACACGACGCCATGTCTTCGGCAGAGCCAGCAAAATACGAGCAGCCCGCTGCGGTGAGCAAGGTGCCCACCGGAGAATATCCTGTAAGCAATTGGTCCCTGGATCCTGCGCATTGGGCCGTCTAGGCTAACATGCCACAGCTCATTGACAATGACCCGTACGCTCTTCCCACGTAATGCCACCCAGTATGATTGCTTACCACGCGAAAAGACATTTCAGCCGCGTAATGCGGTATTCCCGCCCCACCGATTGGCTATATGGTGCGGCGGTTGGAGCCGTGAGCCCAGGTCTCATGCTTTACTGGGAGCAAGTCTCGCCTTCATTCGTCGGCAAGGGAGGTTTCGCACCCATTATGCGCCTTTCTGGCGCTGTCGGGCTCACGGGATGCTTCATATTCGCCTACCAGAGGTCTTGCTGTACGTGGGCTCAGAACCCCACTTCATTTCAACCCGTTAATCCCGGGATACAGCACGCTTCTACGGCGCCCGCGAGAACCGACGCGAGATCGAGATGGATATGCGGGAGATGGTCGACAAAGTCAAGCGGGGAGAGCCATTATACGGGAAATCGGAGCTCACAGAGTACATGCAGGGCGTGGCACACAGGAACTCGCGATATGCGGCTACCTTTGCACATGTTATCCCATGGCCAAACTTCGTCAATCACCCTTACCACGGCGTCGACACCGCGAAGTACTATCAGCAGGCGGAGTTGGAGTTGGAGCAGGAGAGACAGGCAAAGGAAGGCCGGTGAGGGAATGCAGCGTGGAAAAGCGAGGAGTAAGCTGGACTTCGGCTGCTGTATATAAGTTCAAGGATTGATCAAGGATGTATCAACAAGTAGTTTCGATTTTGTGGCCGAGCACGTGTCCGTCTAACTTCGCAACCACCTTAAAATGTTGGAGCGCTAGCTTACGGCCAACTTATCCAGCACAGTTTTCTCGCCCATGGTCAACATCTTGTATCGCGAGATCCAGTCGTCGCGATTGACTGAGCAGTGGTTAGCATCGACAAGCAAGCAAAGGAGTTACTTACTATAACCACCGCAAATTCTCCTCTTGCCCGTGAAGGCGCTCCGACCGTGCAGTACCCTCCAATTGTCGAAGATCAGAAGACTTCCTGGCTTCAGCTGCTCCCAATACTGGTACTTCTTATCCTTGAGCAAAGCGTCAAACTTCCGCGCGGCATCATACCATTGGCCCACCTGGTCGACGGGGAGTTCGATCGCTGCGCGGTCCGAAGTATTCCACCTCACTTGCAGCAAATGACCCGTTGCTGGATCATGCTGTAGGACTGGAAATCCACGGTACGGCTGAATGCTGATTCCTGTATTGCCTGAAGCATGTGCATGCACGTTGATTCTAGACAGGGTGTTGTAGGCCTTTCGATCTTGCTTGCGCAAGTCTCGCGCCACTCTGAAACCGTCAACTAGAAGAGAGGCCCCTCCTTCCCCGTCACTGTGCTCGAGTAGGTGGAATGCTTGCAAGCCCGCGGGATCAGAGAAATAGGTTGTGTCGGTGTGGGCGTCGAGGGCGATGTTGGTATATGCGGTGTCCTTGGAAGCTAGATCGGCCGTGAAGTCGTAGAACCCGCCGTAGTGCGTCTCTCGGATGAACGCAATGCTGCGGAGGATCTCTTCCGTCGCTTTAGGGTCAACAGGCACGCGTTCGATAAAGCAGAAGCCCCAATGGCGCTAGAAGGTGGTCAGCAAACATAGAGACGGGGATCTGACGGGAAGTAGAAGTAGTACAATTTTCTTCAATATTCCAGAGACCTGCTCGTCTCCCTTGGTCCAGTGGTGCACCTTTGGGGGTCGATCAGCTATAGATGAGTCCCACAGATTGAATGTGACCAGGCCTTGGCGAACCACAGATCGTTCAAAGAATCCTGATGTTGCACCTTTGAGAAAGTCTCCAGCATAAGAGCTCACATGACCGTCGCTCCCTAACGCTTGGTTAGCTCCAATGAGATAGAGCAGCACCGGTAGGGCTACATTTGATCTCGACCATTTCCTCACTGCTCTGTTCGGTACCTGCGGCGTCGGACGCATCGGCTCCGTGAGTGGGCTGGGAAGACTGAACGGACTCGATTGAGATGTCTGCAGGAATCTGCGTTGAAGGTTAGGGAGAGACATGGACGTTTTCAGGATCTCGCATACTGAAAATGTATCAAGCAGCCGCTGTCTGGTGTTTTCGTGTACACAGCTCTTGCATTGGCAATTGTCTCTTCAGCTTGTGAGACTACTCGGTCATGTCTACGTGAAAGTTGCTGCTGCTTACCTTAGCCATATGTTGGGTCTAACGGAGAGCTGTCAGCATGTTGAGCTCAATAGAGGAAGGGAGTCTCTGGCCTCCACCAGGTTGTATGAGATGCGGAGGTGAAGGTGAAGACACTAGTGGGTCTCATTGGCCAGCAACAGAGGCCCCGAACTTGGAACTAGGATGGGCGGACGTACATTTCTCTACTATTGACTTTGATTTTGTTGTCTATGATTTCCACCTTTGTTCCCAAGGTTGGCCGGATGCCTGGGCCTGCTGGATGGTCCGTCTAGTCAGCGTCAGCCATAGCTCGGTCGCACCGTGGGTGCTTCGGCCAACCTTCCAGCTATCGCCTATGGATCACGTACATGATGATTCGATTGAAGAGCCTTGCAATGCGTCGGGGTCATGTAGAATCGAGCGGCCTGTCTTCGGTACGCAGAAGTGGATATATTCAATCCATGAGCAACGCGTCTAGTGCCCAAATGTCCAAAGATATCTCTGAAGCTGTTTTTAATACCTTTTTAGCATGCATCCAAAGCCTGAGAGAGGGGTCACAGACCAGAAGAATTTGAGTGAGGCCATGGTTAATCGTAACCTTTAGAAATGAATGAGGAAGGAACATGCGACGGGAGTCTTTAGTTTGTGTCAGACAGCCACAGCGAGATCAATTTTAAAATAGAGGGAAGATTGTCGCAATGTGACGGTGTACTATTTATTATGTGATCTGATGATGTTGTCCTCATCGGAAAAACCCGCGCCCTCGGGTGATAGGGGCCGGCAGAAATTGCCTTTCAGACGAAAACATACACGTCTTGCATAGAGACCAAAAACTTCAAGACGCCATGACTCCACCAAAAATGAACCCAAAAGCTAACAGTCGACGCGGATGGGACTCGAACCCACAATCTTTGCCAGTCATGACAGTTAAGCCGGAAAGCAACGCCTTACCATTAGGCCACCACGCCTTGACAAGTTTCAGAGAAGGATAATTTAGATTAATATATAGTGTGCATGTTGGATGATAGGAGCAGCTTAAGACGAAATCCTCGTACATACACATGGACCTTATTCACTGACCGAACTATCATTTTGCAGTTACCCCTCTGTCTCTGGGTAGCTTCCTGCAATGTCGGCCTCCAACGCACCCGATTGGTCTGGCGCACGGATCATGCCAAGCCCGGAAGCTCAGAATCGCCGACAGCTTCATGTTCGTAATCGGAGCTGCCTCTCGCTCACCACAACCTTCATATCGTCCGCTCCCCTCTACCCGGACAAAGACATTTGATTTCTCTCACTTCTTTGATATCTAGGAACTTCCGAACCGCCCGAAGTATTTAGTTCCGACCACTTCCTCTCACCGCCTCCACCATGTCAACACTAGAGGACCTCGAGGACATCGAGCGCGAGGAGAAGGACGACAAAAAGGACGACAAGAAGAGGGAAGGTGAAGGTGACAAAGATGGAAAGAAAGCAGACGGCGACGCGGAAATGAAAGACGCAGCGCCCGAGGAGGAAGAGGTGCTCGACGAGGAGATCCTGAACCTGGCCACGCGCGACATCGTTGCACGAAAGCGACTGCTAGAAAACGACATGCGCATCATGAAGAGCGAGTTCCAGAGGCTGTCACACGAAAAGTCGTCCATGAACGAAAAGATCAAGGATAACCTGGACAAAATCGAGAACAACAGGTATGTTGCCGCCTTGCCTCAGTGCATCTACACAAACGCACAATGCTGCAGGTAGTATTGTGAACCGCGCTGATTCTGTACAGACAGCTACCGTATCTCGTTGGCAACGTCGTCGAAATATTAGACCTTGATGTCACGGCAGAAGCAGCAGAGGAGGGTGCAAACATCGACCTGGACGCCACCCGGGTGGGCAAGTCAGCAGTCATCAAAACATCGACTCGGCAGACCATATTCCTCCCTCTCATCGGCCTCGTAGATCACGAAAAGCTGAAGCCGGGCGACCTGATCGGCGTGAACAAGGATTCATACTTGGTGTTGGATACACTCCCTGCAGAGTACGACAGCAGGGTGAAGGCTATGGAAGTTGACGAGAAGCCCACAGAGAAGTACACCGATGTGGGAGGTCTAGACAAGCAGATTGAGGAGCTAGTCGAGGCTGTTGTCTGGCCCATGAAAGAGGCCGAGCGGTTCAAGAAGATCGGCATCAAGGCGCCCAAGGGTAGGAGCTCTTTGGCTTGGCTGCCTCAAGCATACGGCTGACAATAACAGGCGCCCTCATGTACGGTCCCCCAGGTACTGGAAAGACACTACTGGCTCGAGCATGTGCCGCCCAAACCGACGCCACCTTCCTCAAGCTTGCTGGTCCACAGCTCGTGCAGATGTTCATCGGAGACGGTGCTAAGCTTGTACGAGACTGCTTCGCCCTCGCCAAGGAGAAAGCACCCTCGATTATCTTTATCGACGAGTTGGACGCTGTTGGTACTAAACGTTTCGACTCCGAGAAATCTGGTGATCGCGAAGTACAGCGAACTATGTTGGAGCTACTCAACCAGCTGGATGGTTTTGCTTCCGATGATCGCGTGAAAGTCCTGGCTGCAACAAACCGAGTCGATGTTCTGGATCCGGCCCTTCTTCGTTCCGGTCGCCTGGACAGGAAGATCGAGTTCCCGCTTCCGAATGAGGAGGCGCGGGCCCAGATTCTCCGGATTCACTCACGGAAAATGACGGTTGATGAGGGTGTCAACTGGCCTGAGTTGGCACGCAGTACAGATGAGTTCGGCGGTGCACAGCTCAAGGCCGTGTGCGTAGAGGCGGGTATGATAGCTCTCCGTTCAGGTCAGCAGAAGATTAGTCATGAGCATTACGTGGATGCCATAGCGGAAGTTCAGGTAAGTTCCGTGATCCTATTGTGGCTTGCGCTCGCTGACAACGTCACAGGCCAAGAAGAAAGACACTGTCAACTTCTACGCATAAGCGGATGGCTGCGCCGAGCTCGCTCCGTGTGTGCGCGCTGTCATGCCGCGCTTGTAATGATAATAGATAGAACGTCAAGCACGACAATGAAAGGCATCAGTATCTCAACGATCTTAATATGCAGCTGTGGGGCTTGTTCGATAGCATCTACGTGTTCAGCGTTTTATCGATGCGATCGCCAGCCCGCGCCGACCCCTCGCGATTGTTTACTTGAACTTAGCACTATCATAGCGGCGAGATGCTTTCTCGGTCCCCACATTTCTCGCCAAACGCTCATGCAGGTCACAGGCCGTACCTCATCTCATTGGGGGCCCTGCATCAGCGCAGCATTTGGGGTTGGCGGTTTGCGCACGCCTATGCCACGACGAAGCTGATTGGCTAACCAAACGACGACAGACAGGTGCTCAAGGCAAGACCAGAACCTCAACACTATGCTATCCAAGCACGGGGAATCGTCTCTCATCTTGATAGGTTCAAGGATTGGCCCTCCTCCACGGATAGAAAGATTCTCTAAAAATTCGTGGGTTCCTGCTTTCCCCGCATAGCCGCTGATAGCGGTCGAAGAACATTCCATTCCAAGGTTTTGCCTCCGAACACACTCGCGGGATACTGTTCCGAGGCCAGCTCTGCATGTGCCTCGAGTCATTGGGTGATAAGTCTTGCAGGTGAGGCGAGACTGCCTCACGCGTATGCGGTTTGTTTAACATCATGTGGGCTACCATCATGACGAAGCGAAGTCGGAACTCTAGCTGCTCCTTTCATATAAGTCTGCTTGGTTTCTTTTATTTGCTCCGCGTCCTGACCCTCTTTGTTTCCCTCTCAAGGTATTTCTATTCTTCAGTTCGCAGCCATGTTTGGTCTTCCAAGCTTCCTTCCGCGTGACCCGTTTCACTGGGTTGTTCTTTCTATATGCGGACTTGGCATCTTCCTCTTGGTCATCTTTGTGGCTTTCAGGCCCAAGAACAAGGACGCCGCGACTACTCTGCAGGCATACTTGAAGTTCTGCTACGCGTGCTTCTTTAAGCCCCATACTGGCGACGGAAGTGGAGACCAGCAAGATGCTCTAGTAAGGTCCTTGTTATCATGCAAAGTCAATAGCTAAATCCGTGTAGGAAAGCTTTTACAGGGCCCAAGCAGATGTATATGATGCTACACGAACGAGACTGCTCAAGGGGCGAGAGGACATGTTGGGTATGGTGGCGGCACAATTGCAATATCGTTGCGATGCTGGACTGATTTCTCAACGACCTGTCTGGGTTGATGTGAGTATTCGATACTCTGATTTGTTGAGTCCGAAAAGTCTCTGACCACAACAGATTGGAGGTGGCACCGGTCACAAGTAATTGCAGTCAACATTGCAAGTCAACGACAGGCAAGCTGACGGACACCAGCGTTGAGAAAATGGGCGCCTTCCTATCGGTCCCCGACTTCTTCCGCGCCGTTTGTATGGGTACGCTCTTATTTTGCCTGTGTAGAACTGATCATCATAGACGTCGTCGATCTCTCACCAAGTCTATGCGAAATGGCCAGGAAACGTTTCGTCCGCCTGGGCTGGGAAAACGTCAAAGTGATCTGCCAGGACGCCCGCACTTTCCGGCTGCACGAGCATGAGCCGCTGGCTCAGCATCGCAAGGAGCTTATGTCTCAAGGCCAAATTGTACAGGATCTGGATGAGAATGCAGATGTTGGTGGTGCAGAGCTTGTGACTATGAGCTACGCCCTGTCCATGATCCCTGAGTTCTACCCAGTCATTGACTCAATCTCAAGTCTTCTCAGCCCCAACGGAGTCGTTGGGGTGGTCGACTTCTACGTCCAGAGTAAAGTTGATTTTGGACGCAGAAATTACACGGGCGGCGTTGTTGGTAGGCACTGCATGTGGATCTCACGTGTCTTCTGGCGGACTTGGTTCGAGATTGACCGCGTCAATCTTGAGGCTGCTCGAAGGGTATAACCTCTGGTGCCCACGTCTGACGCCGTGCTGACTAAGTTTAGGACTACCTCGAATACCGGTTTGGCACGGTTCTGAGCGTTAACGCACGCAACAACTTCTTTGGCGTCCGACTCCCGTACTACATTTGGGTTGGGTGCTCGAAAGACAACGGTTCCTCCACTGCAAAGCTTGCTGAGATCGACGCAGCTGCGACAGAGTCGCCCTATCTTTCTGCTTTGGATCTGCAGACCGGGGCAAGCCCCACAGATGTTGAGGTGCGCTCGAAAGCCTATGAATCTGCTATTGTCAACCTGCAGTCAAGCCTCCCTCTGCCTGCCACATGGTGAGTAAGGTTTATTTCTTATGTGAGCACGCAACATGCTAACAGTTTCAGGTACCAGAACCACCACTGGCGCATCCACTACGATGAAACGCTCCCCAAGCACATGCGCTTCAACGACTCCTACATCTACGCCTTCACCTGGGAAGACGACCGGGCCGATGCTCGCCTTCTTAAGATTACCACCGAAGACGTAGTCCTAGCCATCACCTCCGCCGGCGACAACATCCTCTCCTTTTGCCTCGACTCTCCCCGGCGCGTCCACGCCGTCGATCTCAACCCGTCCCAAAACCACCTCCTCGAGCTCAAAGTCGCCGCCTTCACCGCCCTGCTCTACTCGGACGTCTGGAAACTCTTCGGCGAAGGTCGCCACCCGGACTTCCGCAGCCTTCTAGTAGCAAAGCTAAGCCCCCACCTTAGCAGCGCAGCCTTCCAGTACTGGCTACACAACGGGCCCTCTGTCTTCTCTTCCCCCCAAAGCAAAGGTCTTTACTACTCTGGAGGCTCCGGCAACGCGCTCACGCTCGTTGGCTGGCTCTTCCGCGTGCTCAATCTCACCGAGGAAGTCAAGAAACTCTGCGCTGCACAAACCCTCAATGAGCAGCGAGAAGTTTGGCAACGCTCCATCAAGACAGTCCTGCACTCCCGGATCCTGACCTGGGCTGTCCTCAGCAACGAAAAGTGGCTTTGGAAAGCTCTCGGTGTACCACCTGCGCAGCGCAACATGATTGAGTCCGACTTCAAGAAGCAAGACGAGTTTGACACTGCGTCGGCGGAGAAGACATCCTCTGGCAACGCGGTGTATGAGTACGTACTTAACACGTTTGAGCCGGTGGTCAACACCACGCTCCTCTCGACGTCGAACCACTACTACCTCCTCACGCTGCTGGGTCACTACACACCATCTTCGCATCCCACATACCTGTCACCGAAGTCGCACGTCAAGCTCAGCAAGTCGTCCGCGTTCAACGGCCTACGCATTCATACCGACGAGATCAGCGAAGTCATCGCGCGCATGCGCCCAAGTACACTGACTATCGTCGTCGTCATGGATTCGATGGACTGGTTCCCGCCTACAGGCAATCAAGCCCTGAAGCAGATCCGCGCTCTGAATCGAGCTCTCAAAGTCAAGGGTAGGGTTATGCTGAGGAGTGCGGGGTTGGAGCCGTGGTATGTGGGTGTATTCGAGGAGTGTGGGTTTGTGTGTCGCAGGGTTGCGGTGAGGGTGCCGGGGGCGTGTATTGATCGGTAAGTGCTAGCCATCCTATATGGTATTGGTGAAAGGGATTGCTGACTGGAGTTAGAGTGAACATGTACGCTTCCACCTGGATATGTACAAAGGAGACTAGCATTGAGAGGGAGGATGCTAGAGTGACGCTGAGGAAGAGCTCAATGGGCGAGCTGAAGATCTGAGTTGTCAAGTCCGTGGGTCGATACAGTGTGGGCGGTCTTGTGTTAGATGATACCTTTTCCTTTGTCCATGATCTTGTTTTCCGAGTGAATGTTGATAGACTTCTCGTGCTTTTTGCCTCCGTCGGACGCGAGTCATTATCGAGGGCTGATCGCTTTCTTCTGACTGCTTTCTGATTCAGCGCATCCTGTACTTGGGTCTTTGCTCCGCCAGACGCATATCCCCGTGAAAAGCACCGTATCAAAGATGTGTGCCACGAATCGAATTGCTGCCCCTACCAAGCTACCCCAGAGTTAAAACTAGTAAGCGAGTTTTGTCTAGATCAATACGTGTACAGTTCTGGTTCGTACAGCGTTTCCATGCATGCCAAACCCCAAGGCCCAGTATCCCCGTCCAATATGCCCAGAGAAGCAACAGCTGAGACGAAAAGCAAGTCTATGGTGTGTGACTGCACGCGCCCAGTACCGAAAGCGAGCGCTCGTGATGCTCGTGATGCGTACAATCGAAGAAGCGCAGCCGAAAAAGGAGAAGGCGCTCATTTGGCGGAGTATCGCTGCTTGCCGACGGTGAAGGGGACGTAGCGGTACTTGATCATGTGCTGGATTTGTCGTCGCACTGCCAGTCTGTCAGCACTTCAATCCAACTCATCCATGTTATGCCAATTTCAGCCACTTACTCGTCAGCCCAAACAGAATCAGCCAGTACACGACCAAGACGGGCCAGAAGACGGGCAGGTTGAACACCTCGAACCAGCTGCACAGGAAGCCAATCCCGATGGCCTTTGTCGTCGAGTACCAGAACTTGAACTCTGGCAACCGACGCACAAACGGGCGGAACTCTTCCTCCTCCTTCACAGGCAGCCCACCTGCATTTCCATCCTCCATGCCCTCATCTTGTTCGAGCGAGGGGTCAAATTTGGGCGATATGAAGGCGAGGAATAGGTTCAGGAGGTAGATGCCCAGCGAGTATGCGACTAGAGACAGGTGTTAGCCATAGCTTCAATTTCGCGGTTGCCTAAATCGTGTGCTACGAATTCATAGAGGGGCGGAAGGGGCAGCGGAGGATGCTGGGAGAACACGTACCAATGTACCAGCCCTGGGCGACGAATATCCGCAGAACGAAGAGCAGGAAGAGAAGGGCAGTTCCTCCCCATCGGTACGCTGTGAAGGGCGTGGATTTGTCGAGGTAGGCCTGGAATATCTGCGGCGCATTAGCATCCGGATGCTCAGATGATAGCGCCTCCATCAGGATCTCCAGGGAGATGATGGACCGGCGCTGCGCATTCTCTACGCACCCTTCCGTACTTGGTCGTCTGCGCGGTCACAGCCGCGAAAGGGGTATCCGGCTCCGGAGCGTCCATGTTTGCGCGCTGAAGTCCAGATGCTCTTTCGGAGGATTGCGATGCCGTGTGCAAAGCTGTCGGGGGTGGTGCGGTGTGTGGTGGAGGCGGCACGAAGTGTTGAGGCAAAGTGTCGAAAAGTGCATTCGTGTCGCAAGGCTGTCATCGCCCCAAAGATTGTCCAGCCCGCACCTGGTCGAAGGTCCGTGCCAAGGGGCATTTTGCGCCATGCCACTTCCGAGGTAGCGTACCGGCAGGGCCCCGGGGAGTTTGCAGAGCCATGGGAATGCTTTGACGTCTTTACCGAGGCGTTCCGATGCTATCCTGAGCTCCGTCCCTCTTCAATGCAGCTGTGTCCTTGTCCCGGGTCACCTTCTTTTCTGCACTCGGAGGCTCCGGACTGAGCACAGACAAGATGCAGGCATTCAGAAGATCGGCCAGAGCAGCCTCTCAGATACGCCCCGCGGGCTTCCAGTTCGCGAGAGGCTACTCGGCGGGGAAGACGTACGAGCATCTCCTCGTGTCTTCTCCAAAGCCCGGCGTTGGCTTCAGTGAGTCTCCACTTCCTCCTGCGAATTCCCCAGCTTCAAAAGCCACTTCCCTCACCCGTCACTTTTCGACTTGCTGCATTCGACTCACCCCACCACAGTCCAGCTCAACCGCCCCAAAGCCCTCAACGCGCTCTGCACCCCCCTCATCCTCGAACTCAACACCGCCCTCCGCGCCTTCCAATCCGACTCCGCCATCGGCGCCATCGTCCTCACCGGCTCCGATCGCGCCTTCGCCGCCGGCGCAGACATCAAGGAAATGAAGGACCTTAACTTCAGCTCCGCCTACGGCGCAGACTTCATAGAAAACTGGTCCGACCTCGTCACCTTCCTCAAGAAGCCTCTGATCACCGCCGTGAATGGATACGCGCTGGGAGGAGGCTGCGAATTGGCAATGATGGGGGACATACTCTATGCGGGTCCGAAGGCCGTGTTTGGGCAGCCCGAGATCAAGCTGGGCGTTATACCGGGCGCGGGTGGGAGCCAGAGGCTGACCAAGGCTATTGGGAAGGTGAGGGCCATGGAGACTATACTCACGGGAGATAACATTTCGGCGAAGCAGGCCGGCGACTGGGGACTGGTGGCTAGGGTGTTCGAGAGTCCCGAGGAGTGTGTGGATGGAGCCCTGGCGACGGCGGAGAAGATTGCGGGCTATAGCCAGATTGCTGTCAAGGCGTGCAAAGAGGTGGTCAACAAGAGCCAGGACTTGGGCATTAGGGAGGGTGTTGAGTTCGAGAGGAGAGTTTTCCATGGCCTGTTTGGGTCGAAGGATCAGAAGATTGGCATGTCGGCTTTTGCGGAGAAGAGGAAGGCGGAATGGACGAATGAGTAAAGAATACGGAACAGCAAGATATTTCTCGCTCAGTCTGCTCGCATGGAAATAGGCATACAGTGCAGCCAAATCTTGCTCCACAGGATTACGTCTGAGTGGACATCCATTGACGAGACATTCGTCATTACGTTCTGTCCGAGGTTTCTACTTCACAGCTGACAGCAGTGACAGTGCCTGTACGCATCTCGACTAGTCTAAATGAATAGGCCCGAAGACCCTCCTCTACCCATCTTGACCATCGTCTTCCACAGCACCCGACCCGATCATAGCCTCTATATCTTCCTCTCCGGCGCTGCCCCTTGATTAGTCGAGGTAGTCGGACTCTCCAACTCGCCTCTGAATACCTCGGTGTTGGGATGCTCCGACATGGGTCTCGCTCCCGTGTGGTCGCCTGGAAGCTCGAACGTGGTAGCCGGAGAGAGGGGCGAAACGGGCCATGGCGGGGAGGTGTAGCCTGGCGGGGGCGCTGCTGGATTGTCAGTCGGCTTCTTCCTCTCATCTTCCTTATGATGGCCTGTGTGCTTACTCTGCTGCTGGGTTTCGATGGGATAGAGGTCCTTGTGGTCAGTGCCCGGAGCACCCACACCCGCCGCGCCGACTGCACCTACGGCACCAGCCTCGCCTCCAGCAGTGGCAGCGGCCGCGTCCTTCTTCCGAGAGCGCTTCCGCTTGTGGAGAATGCAGATCACGGCCGTGAGCATCAGTGCGATTCCCAGAGCACCACCCATGACTGACCCAATGATGACTCCCGTATAGTTATGGGGAATGTACGGAACCGAAACCGTGTTTCGGTCTGCAGTAGCGCTCGACATAGCACTCGTCAAGAAATTTGACGAAGCACTTGAAGTATCGGTCGAGGTAGGGCTTGACGTCGCGACCGAAGCAACACTCGACACCGCATTCGAAACAACGCTTGACGTCGTGTACGATAGGGCACTTGACGACAAGGAGACAGCAGAGATCGGGTACTTCGCGTACTCTGCATATTGATCCGGGTCCTTCCAGAACGCGGCTACACGATCCTCGAGGGGACAATCTGGAGTTTGACCGCACGGATTGACCTTGCAGCAACCCCAGAAAGTGTCATTTGGTTCGAAACATACGGAGAACGACGCCGGGGAGGGACATTGTAGGTTTGAGGGTAGATTGGAGGAGTTGGCGGCAATGAAGCTCGTGTGCTGGACGTCCTCTGCCTTGCAGCCGTGGGCGCATGGATCAGGACCCGAACAGCAGCCGACAAACTTGAAGGCGGACTTAGAATCACAGGTATAGAAAGTGGAGCCTGTGGGGCAATAGAAGGTCGCCGCCATCGTGTCTGGGTGAGATGCCGGAGGTGGAGGCGCGGTTTTGTTTATATCGAATTAGTGTGCGCTATATTAGTAAGGCTGATGGGATATTAAACTGATAGAATAAAAGTAATTGGAACATTAGAGAGTGGGGTAAGAGGAAAGAAGTATTGCGACGGTGTAAGCGATAAACGGAAGCCCAGGCCGACGAGCGAACGAGGGAAAAGAGAGCAAATTAGACAGAGGGCGTCTGTCAGAGCACAGAAAGCAGCACCTGCTTCCTATGAGTGAGCTCGAATAAGGGCACGGCCCAGCAAGCACCGCGTTCCCGTCCAAGTCGTCCCCCGGCGAGTAGCTCACAGAGAATCAGGTGGCCCATGAGGCCAACAAATTCAGGCGTAGATCCTTGCTTCTTTAACACCCGGCGAACAGCGACCAGCTCTCTCGCAAGATGTACGCTGTTCGGGTCATCTCGTCGGTAGTCTGTGAAGACTGCAAAGATGTAGGGCAAGCCGTCGGTAATAGGGGAATATAAGAAAGTGGTCTGAGGTGGCCGTACCGGGTTAAACAAAAAGTACCGAATACGTGAGATATAAACACCCCGAACGGTTGCTGTATGCAGTGCCACTTAAATCCGTCTGGCTGGGCCGACTAGGCGGCTCATGGTGGTACGGGACGCCCGGTGAACGTGCTAGCTTGACAGCAAACATGCGGTTTAAAGATCGAGAAAAGCAGAGAGGATGGAGTGTATTTGAGACACAACGCAAAATAAAGAGAATGATGAATTTGACTGAAGACTAGGAAATATACTCAAGATGCTTGAGGAGAGGACACGATGTCTAGATACGCTCGGCAATGTAAACTAGTGCCCGAGCTGCAGCTGAGGCTCAGCCCTGCCGACATTGTACTCCGTCTCACGCGAAACACCAACTACTGATGGCATTCACACCCGCGATATGGAGAAGAATGCCAAGTAGCACCGGAATACTCTGTCGTGACGCGCCTGAGGTTAAGATGGCGGGAGATGTTAGCCGGTAGGTGTAAGCAACAGCAAGACAAGTGTCAGCACGCCGGCAGGTCCTGGAACCATCAGGAATGCCATGACGGTCACGCTTCTAAGGTGCTGCCGGCTTCAATCGCAGACTGTGGTAAAAGTGATGTGTAGGGGGGAGCAGGGAAACGCACGCGTTATGAGATGATGCAACTAGTATAGCGTGCCACAAGCTTCCTAATTGGTCCTATCGCAGAACGATGATGCGAGCGATATCAGCATCCTGGCACCTTCACTCCTACACCTCTTTCCTAACCCCCGATGAGTTCAGAATCACTGTCCTGGGTGCTGGACGCTCTTGCTATTCCTTCTCCGAACGCCTCGTTAGCTGCAGCATCATGGCTTGCCGAGTCGCACGACATACGCGATCCACCCGATCCATCGAAAGATCCGAGACGTCAGAAACTCGTGCAGGCCGTGCTATGGAGCGGAAGATTTGTTAGGACGTACAACTTGGTACTAGTTGGTGTGTTACTGGTGTTTACGACATGGCACTGGGCTGAGAAGGTTGCCTTGCGGCGGAGGAAGAGGAGTATTGAGTCGAGCAATAGGAAACTTGAAGAAGGCCCGGTTATATGGTCATGTTCAAGTAGCACCGTCGAGGGTATTGCAACGCCTCCAGATATCAAGGCTAAGCAGAAGGTCATTGAAGCGGACGAGAGCAGCCCTCTCCTTCCCCGCAAACCTACCTGGCCGAGACCTACCAAATTCCGAAAGCCATATTACGTCCTCAAATCATGGATGCAATACCAACCGCAACCGTTACCGATCGTGAACAGGGCATTGCCAACGAATGCATTGTCTCTTTTCGTACTGAACTTCCTCGCTCTCAACGCGTTCTACAACATCTACAACATCCCGTGCGAATTCCAGTACGTCTTCGTTTTTGCTGATCGGTGCGGCCTCATATTTTCGGTGAATTTGCCGCTCCTATACCTGCTGGCCGCCAAGAACCAGCCCATTAAATTCCTTACCGGCTATTCGTACGAGAGTCTGAACATCTTCCATCGCCGGTTGGGAGAGATGATGTGCTTCCAAGCTTTGCTACACTTCCTAGGGATGGTCTGCATCTGGTACGGCTTTCTCCGACACCTTGGCTTTACATTGGCACGCTTCATATTCAATCGGCTCGTGCTGCTTGGTCTTGGCGCTTTTATCTCGTACGAAATATTATACTGCACATCCCTCGGCAGCTTTCGACAGCGGATGTACGAGGTCTTCCTTGCGGCACACATCTTCTTCCAACTGGCCGGAATGGTTTTCCTATGGTTCCACTTCCATACATCGCGCCCGTACGTCGGTACCTCGCTCGCCATCTTCTTGATTGACAGGATCGTGTTCCGGATCTGGCTGAAGACGAGCTCGCACCCTGCGACCCTGACCGTGCTCGAGGATGACGAAACTATACTATTATCTTCGAATTGGGATGTATCTAACCGTAGATCCGCACTCGTTCCAAAGAATATGAAGGGAGGCTGGAAGGCAACTGATCACGTCTTCATCACGATACCATCGCTGTCAAACAAACACATCGTGCAGGCTCATCCCTTCACCATCTTCTCAGCTGCGCCGACTATTGCAACGGATGAGAATGGTGCTCACGCCTGGTTCTCCGTTCTTATACGTGCACAAGCGCAATCGGGTTTCACTTGTACTCTACTTGACTACGCTCGTACCCATGCAAGGACTCGCATTCGACTGGATGGGCCGTATGGCTCCTCGCATGCCCTCGAAACCCTGGAGTCTTCCGATACCGTGATTGTGATCGCAGGCGGATCGGGCATAGCTGTAGCATACCCACTGTTGTACGCTCTGTTTCAGCCTCGTTCTACCGACTCGGAAACTGGCCCACTCGCGTCTAATCCAAGGAAAGTGAAGTTGCTTTGGATTACACATTCGGGGTCGCATCGCCACTGGGTTCCGGAAGACAAACTGAAAGAGCTCGAAGAATGGGGTCTAGAGCTCCAAATTCCTGATCCGACTTCGATAGCGGGCCGACCAAATGTGCAGCCCATACTCAGAGACTGGACCACAGAAGGCCGGACAGGCGTCGTCGTTAGCGGACCCGATGGCCTTGTCAGAGACACAAGAAATACTTGTGCGAGCTTGATCGCCGAAGGCGTAGATATGAAGATTCAGGTTGAGAAGTTTGGATGGTAGACCTATTCAGCTATGCCCGTAGGCTCTCTGTCGTGGACTGTTAAAGCGCCACTGCACATTTGCTACACTTACTCGTGGGCATAAACGATGTTACTGGCATACAGCATTTGTGGCCCTTGCATGCGAGTATCCATGGTTGACAATATGCACGGTGGGCTTATATCTTATACTGAGCACGTATATGGGCAACGTGGTGCAGGATCAGGGCTGTATTACGAAGTGCGGCAGGTTGACGTGCATACGAGTTGCATCGTGGCGCCGCATCGACTTGTATATCGACGATTGAACGAAGGGCTGTGTTGTTTGTAACATGCCGTATATTCCTAAGAGAGGACGTTGAGGTATTCCGTATGGGGTATATGTACAAATCGGGAGCTCCAAATAGGTCGATCCCTTTCCTCGTCGCTATGAAAATTAAGCAAGAACGAGATATGAGGATCCCAAAGATAAGATAGGACGAAAGACACTGAGCATTCTGAAAGTCAACAATCATTCGAGCGGGGCATCTTCAACTGCTGTGTCGTCACTTGGCGTTGGGCTCTGAGGTACACCGTTCGCGGCAGCACTGGGCACTAAGAAAAGTCAGTCCTGTTCGGTGTTACTTTCGGAAGATAGTACAATTTCGCAACTCCGAGCCGACTTCATTAGGGTTAGGCTGGTCACCAGCACTTGATGTTGCATGCAGTGCTCGCCTTCTTTTGAGCATGACAGCGATGGTGACCAAGCCAATCGCAAGGCTTCCAAAGCCAATAACGGTAGCAAGACTCCCGAATATAATGGTCGAAGGATCATTTGGGCTCTTTAAAGCTGGGGGTGAGGCGGTAAGAGTAGTGTTATGGATGGGAATCGGTTGGGGAAGGCCCACACAGGGGAAGCATAAGAGAAGCCATGATTTGAAGAAGCTCCGGTATAGTTGCATTATGTTGCTTCCGACTGAAATTTGTGGTGACAAGGCTGAGAGGGTGGAGTGAAAGTTGTTGTTGCAATGAGCAAGACATTATCGAGCTTATGCCACCGACTGTTGTGCATATTATAGCCATTGTAGCAGCCAGTGCTCGCATCGGGTATCTTATCTTTCCATACGGGTTGTAGACAGCGAGGGGCCGCGAAAGTAGAGAGTCGACGGTAGGCGAGCTTGGCGCGAAGCGAGATTGGGTGGGCGACTACCAGCCGCGTGGAATTCGCATATGGTCAGCCGCAGCCGCATGGAATTTTGCATATATCGTCAGCTTCAATTTGTGTCTCTTTTGTATCTCCACCCGCTTCGGTTTAGTTCATCCCAAGATGAGCCGAAGAATGCGATAGCAAGGATAATGAGTTGTGCCTTGAAGGCTGTCGAGTCCGGCCGAAGTGAGTCCCTGGATGCGCTACGCGGGTCTGACGACGTCGCTATCTTTCCCATTGCTTCCGGCTCTGAGTCTGCTCACCGGTACTCTTACTACTATGACGGAACTTCGCAAAGATACGTTTGCTCAACTGACATAGTTGAACATCTCCGAGGTTGTCGTTATCACACGAGGTCTTGCCCGTGAAGCGAGAGCAGGTAAGCACAGCAGTAGTCTCTTAACCTCCCCTTAATCGCGACTATCAATACGGATGCAATCGCAAGGCAGGCCATCACACTTTCACAATTCGAATATGGAATGATAGGATGAAGTATCAGCTGGTTTCTGGAGTGGATGGTGGAAAATTTGCAGCTTCGATGTCTGCATCCTTTGAATTCAGCATCAATGCCCTACTGGCTCACTGCCGCCCGCAACATCTTCTTGGATTCTTTGAAAGCAGATTGCGTGCAGTGTGCTGGTAATGGCTTCCTAGAAGAATCTGTGGGGGCTTGCGCATTTTTGGTTGCCTTCTTGCCCTGCTCAGCCACCACGTTGTACCGTCATCTGACGCTGTGGTTTGACCCCTGCTGTTAACGACATCGTCTCCGTGGTGTCCGAAGCAAGACACCGCATTGTGTCAAATCTCCCCTCATAGTACATGAGAGTGAATCACTGGTTCTGTATCCTGAAGGCATACTGCTCACATGAAACAGGTTCCCAACTGATATATATATTGTATATTTGCGACATAAAATACAATTCTGACCATATGGACTGATTTGAACAGATGTATTGTAGATGTATCTGCAAGATGAAAGAGCATCGAAGCGAGCCGTCCACGATTTACTGCCCTTCGTGGCCCTACTTAACTCACATGCAGTCAGGGAATGCCTTTTCAGCCCCTTATTTGCTACTAAGAACTTGGGTTTGGTTAGCTAGGCTTCGGACACATACTAATGTCTATCTCTCACATATCATTCTGAGGCTCGTGTTATGGCCTGATTGGCCAGATCGACGCCTCCTTCACGAATAACGTAGCTAGTGGAGCGAGATTATTCAGGATGATTCCTGGAAGTCCCTAGGAGGGTCAGAATCGATCCAGGACCTTTTTGAATCACCATACCTGCTTCCTGCGCCATCTCGAGCCGCTCGGGTGGCAGCGCTCCGGCTTGCTTTCGTCTCATAGCGAGGACAGCAACAATCAGAGTGCCGCAAGCGATGACAGTGGCGAAGACCCCAAAGACAATAACCTCCTTCGGTGCACGGTATGGAGATGTATCAGGGGACGGAGGAATCGTAGGAGACTGAGTGGTTGCATTGGAGCGAGCAATAGCCTGAGCTCCGATAGGCTGAGGAGCACCCCGAGGAGCCAGAAGCAGTATCCTTAGCGAGATGTAGCTCATCGCGACTGTCAGGTATGATTTAAATGTATTCCCTGTGGCAAAGCAAAGTTGTGCTAAACAGTGAGCAGCAAAAGTTGACTACATGGTCTGAGCCTTGGGAGGAACCTCATCTTTATCCAGAGGGTCTCAACCAGGAACCGTGCGGCGCTGGGGCAATGGGTCTGAATAGCAGCGCTTAGGTGCTTCAGGTGGTTGCCGTCTTATCGCTTACGCGCGATGGAAGAAGTCAGGGAAATCCCGCTAATGGTACCATAGGTGTGTGCCCTTACTGTGGGTCTTGCTACTTATCTTGATATAATCCGCTAAATATCGATTCCAAGGCAATTTAGAGCTCTACCAAATGATTTAGGGCATTTGTAGACTAGTGCCTAAATGACAGCTAACAATTAGAATTGGCCGATCGCTGCCAAGTGGTGGATCGACCGTACATATCTGCGCCTATGTCATGGTGGAATGTAAACGGCGAGTAAACAATGCAGCAATATCGAACATCCTTACATCCCAGTTCGGTTGGGCTGTTGAGATCCCCCAACAACCATCAGACACCAATCGATACAAATGCACGACGCACTTGAGACTACACCTCGTGATACATCAACGGCTGGTCCCAGTAAAAGCCAATACTATTCTTGGACAAAGTAAATGCCACAAATCTTTTCTAGGATTAATAATATTTCACTCTATCGTAAGGTACTTGTGGTTCTGCCCTACACCTGTCTAACCTCACTCGCCAGCTCAGAGAATCGCTCCATTGCCACCCTCTGGGAACGTGGGATCTTGGCCTCACCGTCCTACTTCCCACGATCTAGAATACATGTATTAGCGCCAACTGAACAATAAAAAGTATTATATTCCATAGTCCCAGCGTACCTTTTTCACGATCTGTACAGACCGTTGGAGGCGAAGACATCTGCTTGAGCTTCTTCGCCAGTTCATCAGCAGATGATCTCGGTACCGGCCTTGAATTGATCATGTTCTACAAGACGAGATGATCTATCCCTCGCATTAAGGACATCATATTGAGCTGCCGCTCAATGAAGACGAGTTGCATATTATTCATCTGGCGATAAGGTTCTCCGATCAATTTGGGGAACCGCATGCCACAACGCAACTCTATCAACATTTCCACAAACACGCAGCCTAGACAGTAGATAGCCGACTTGAGATTATTCCGACCGCCCTTGATAAACTCGGGAGCGCAGTTCTTGGTGGCCGCTAGATAATCAGGGTCGTAGGAGGTGAAAACGCTCCTCGGCAGGGCAAAATCGAAAGGTGGGCCGAAGTCGCTCAAAATGATGGTGGAGTGGTGTATAAGTATGTTTTGGGGCTTAATGTTGCGGTGAAGAATATCCTGGGAATGTATGAAAGCGGGTGCGGAAGCCAAGCAGCCCGTAGCTGAGAAGCGGAAGTCAGACATCTCACGTCGTTGGGCCTTGTCTGAAGCATCTACGTCCTGATACGCCTGTAGATATATGGATAGATTTCCGCCATTGGCCATAGGGGTGAGTAGCAGGGCGATGTCGCTTTGCGTATCATGCTAGGCGGTAGAGGCCCCATGAATGTTTGCGATATGTCGGTGTCGTGGCAGACGCCGCATATCTCGGACGTATGACTGGAAAGTTTGACTGGAGGTGTCGTCGATCTTCTGGAAGGATTTGAGAGCATATGTGGTTCCGGTATTTCGGTCCTGCACTTTGCCTACGGTAGCTCTAGGTCCACGATCCAGTTTTTGCAAGCAAGAGATCCACTTGTGGACTGGCTGCATTCAATTGTCTGGCGCGCACCTTTCTTGCTGGTCCCTCCTTGGACGTTGGTGTCGGCCTCGATGCCTTCTGTGGTGGCTGGATCGGATTCTTGGCGTTCTGGTGGAGGAGAGGTAGCTTTACGTTTCACGCCGAGGGTTTTCCGGGAAGGGTGAGGTTCGCAGACTCTCAGCTTCTTCAACCTTAGTCTTTTTGTTATCACTGGACTCTGGTTCACTCTCCACAGGTAAGACGCTTGCAAGCGCGTGGGGTCCACCGTTCATTTCTTGCTTGGTTGTTCCAGCTTTGTGTTGGGCATCCTAGTCGTCTGCATTTGGCCGGCGGGAGGCCGACTCCTTTTAGTAGACATGGTTCAAATTGCCGAAATCACCCGCTTTAGCTTTGAGGGTCCGCGAAGCCTGGCGAAAGTGCAACCAGTCAAGGTATAAGCTTAGCATCTCCTTCAGTTAGGTGTCAAAGAGAAGATTCTTCTCATCGAGTGTGTGGGGCTCGAAGATGTACTTGATTCAGTCAACGGTCTGGACTTTTGCTGTAGTTTCGACGAGGTGTTTGGTCTGCCAAATGCACAAGCAGAAAATTCAGGGGCGAGAATAGAGGAGGTTGAGTGGCTGGCGTCGGCTAGGAGGACACTAGTCCGATTTTGCTGTGTAGGTGAGCAGGGGCTCTCGGGACCTGTATCGAGTGGCGAGCATCTCTTATCCATCAATAACTGAGCAGCCTTCCCACCGCGCTGGCCCATTTCCCGCTTCGCCATGTTCAAGTCTTGAATCCAGAAGACCATTCTTCATAACCCAGGGCTCAAAGTACCTCTCAACGGAGAAAGGCATTGCCGACACATCATAACGTTTGGATCGCTCGCAAACTCCTTCCAAACGGCAAAGGCAGATGGCCTATGGTCAGGATCTAAACCCAGCATGCTGGTGATGAGAGATCCTCGAAGCTCAAACCAGCCCGTCAAGTCATTGAGATTTTCAGGTCCGTGTACTGTCATTTGGCCCGCCTTCTCGTGGAAGCATCCATCAAGAACTTCGTTGGGTATCACACCGGGGTGTAGGGAATCGTATATCTCCAGATATACACATCCCAACGAGAAGACGTCCGATTTGGAGTTTCGTCGACCCCAGCTCGCGACTTCAGGAGCGCAATATCTTCTTGTGAAGGATCCCGGATTCCCCGTGGTGGTACTGATTTGCTGGTCGAAGTCGAATGATATACCGAAATCAGTATAAAGCACAGAATCTTGGTGTATCAAGATGTTCTGGGGTTTTATGTCCTTATGGCGGATAGTCTGCCGATGCATGAATGTGAGGCCAGAGGCAAGGCAGCCAAACGATGAATGCAAAGTCCTCCGCATTCGGGTCAAATTGACGGATTGAGACAATTCGCTCGAATAATATGCCGCATAAGCATCTCGATAATCTTGTAGATAATTTGCTAAATCGCCACCATCTGCAACTGGATGCAGTATCAGCGCTAATTCTCGATGTGCAACATACGTGGCATGCAACTTCACGACGTGATGGTGAGAAGCAAGCCGCCTCATGACCCGTATTTCGTTTCGGAAGTTCTGCTTTGCTTCGTCGATATTGCGTGTGTAAACGTTTCGAAAAATCTTGCGAGCATATACAGCGTTCGAGAGTCGATCCTGTACCATTTCCACACTAGCGCTTGCGCCGTGCCCGAGATTCTTGACCAGTACATATGGCAGCTCATCTTTGTTCTGGATCTCAAGGTCACTGCCTTCGGTAATCGTGATGAAGGGCAAATGCAGGGTCATGGACTCATTTGGAGAAGGATGTACTGCTGGCGTTGGGTGTGGTGGAGAGGTATCCAAAATGGAATACTGTGATGTATGTTCTGGTACATGCTGTCCTAAATGAACATCCGCCAATGGTAGCGGCAGCTGAGATGGACTTGGTATCAGAGAGTCTGCCCGTTGGATTGACGAAGACGGCGAAGACATTTCAGGCAAGGCTGCATGATGGAGAGAGGAAATCCAGGAGCGCAATCCGTTGGCCTCCTCGGGTGGCAGTCTTGCGTATGATGATGCTGATTCTGTTATTCGGCGAATGGGGCGAGTTGGCAAACCCATAGAGCGGGGAGCTGCCAGTTGTGGTCGCCCCTCGCTGCCATCACGGTCTCCATATCGCTCTTGAACTTGCTCTTGATTATTGCGCCCGGATGTTTGGTTCTTGAATGCCTGATATCCCTGGGTATCTTCTCGATTTTGAAATGTTCCTTGACTTATATCGTATCCTGCGTTATTAACTTACTCGCCAGCTTCAAAGTATCTCAATTGGACATTATACTTACCCGCATGGCTACAGACTGGAGTGTGCGGATTCCCGAAGCAATCGCTACAGACGTATTGAGCGTTATTGTCAATGGACATGCCTGTGATCTGTTCCGAAGGTTCTTATCTCTGGGCCTGATCCTTACCAAGTACCAGTCATACGAGCCGAAAGCCCTCCGCCGTGCCTCCTGCTGCGCGACGCACGTCCCTCCAAGTCTAGCAAAGGGGAGCGTATATTATCAATGTACAAGGAGAAGTGTTATTCCCAAGCACGAGATGAAAGACTAGGAAAGAAAGCGGCGCGGGTGGAGAACGCGAGGCTGCGCCGTGGTGGCTGGCGCTTCCATCGGGAAGTGATTGGCCAGCATCGCATCTTTCATAAACGCACTTTCCGCCTGGATTCTTAGGCAAACGTAGGCGTAAGTCTTGATTCCCCATGCGGTGCAAGCAGTGTCGAGGAAAAAGGCGCATGGGAAGGTAAGAGAAGTCGCAATGCTGAGAAACTGGCAAGCAACTGAATTTGCCACAAATTTGCAGCGCTCGGTAGAGAAAGATAGAGACGATTGATGCTGGCTTGGATTCTCATTGTGCTGGACGTGTACAAAGTGAGGAAGACGCCCAAGGCGATGGACATGACGACGATGGTTTGATTCGGGGTAGAAGCCGCGCTAGGCGGAAACTAGGCCCGAGTTGTGTGGAGCTGCACTTCAATCCGCTCATATAATTTGCATACATCAGCTATCCTCTCCTCGCATAGGTTTCTCATTTTCCAAAAGAAATGTTATATCGACTTTCGATTATCAGTATCAAAGATTCGCGATCAAGAAGAGCAGTCTAGGGTATCATAATAGCTTATCACCGCCCAAACTCCGCCGCCCCACTTTCACCTCAGGAGAAGGCGCCTCTTCCATCACCGACTGCCCTCTCTATCCGTCCTAAAGCTCCACCCCCTCCTCCTGCCCTGCCCCTCCGCAGCCGGCCCACTACTCCTTCCTCTTCCTCCCTTCTTAATCGCCTCCCTCAAGCTCCACACCCTCCCCAGTCCCTCTTCAACTCTCGTCCCATCCGGCCACCCACTCCCCTCCCTCCTCCACCTCCTCATCTGTTCCTNCGCACTCTGCTGCTTATACCCGCCCTCGTTCCTATCCTCCTGTTTCTGCGGCCATAGAATCTGCCTGATCCTCACCGCTCTAATCATCATTCCAAACACGAAGAGCCACGTAATCACCAGCCCTATGGTCATTGCGCAGCCAATGTACTGGATGGTATGGTTCCCGTTAAGGGCCTTCGCGATGGCGAAAGTCGCTGTTGTGAGTGCCGTGTTCGGGAAGATGAAGCTGTACCACGTCATAGCGAAATCCATTTTCCCGCGTCTGGCGCATGACCAATGCGCCCCGACGCTGATGAGGAAGAACCAGAGGGCGAGGCCCCAGAGCCAGAGTCCCATCCAGTTTGCGCAGATTAGGCCTACCTGCCCCGCTAGCTCACCTCTACCTGGGCCCATGAAATCCTTGTCTACGAGGCGCGGGAGTTGCTGGCCCATGTTCACTATGCCGGCGATTGTGAAGCCTGACGGTCCGACGCTGATGAACATACCAGGGCGAAGGGACTCCTTGGGCAGCTTTTGCGTCATGAGGCGGTAGATGAAAGCGGAGTAGATCATCAGCGAGACGAGGAAGCCAATGCCTTGGATCACGTAGCCGGAGAGAATGATGTTGAGGGCGCGCGTGGTGTCTGAGACTTTTGGGGCGAGGTTGCCGGCGTGCGGGCCGATGATGAGGAGCGGATAGGCGGGGAAGATCCAGACGGGTGTCATTTGAGATATGGTGAAGGTTTGGGTGGACCACCTGTGCATCTGTCAGTACCAATCTTATCTGAAAGAATAAGCATACGCACATCACGAGGTAGATCCCTATACTAAAGCATATCGCCAGTCCACAATCACACCAATACAAGATGCACATCGTCTTCTCGAGCCAGAACCCTGTACGATCGACTCCATACTGACTGATATTGATAAGGATCGTGCCGAAGCTGATGACCGCTGCGGGTATGAAGAGAGATTCCGTGGGATGCAGGAACGAAGCTTTGAAGGTTCGTGGGTAAAAGTAGAAGCGCAGGGAGATCATGGTGACGTTGAAAAGAAAGAGGACCATATTGAGGAAGAAGAAGATGCAGCCCAGGGCGTAGAGACCGTGGAAATGGAATGGAACTGTCATGGTACGTCAACATCCTTATCAAAATTTGACTGGGATACTTGAAAGACAGACATGGAAGAGGAAAAGAATGTAACTCACCGGTGTACAGCACATTAGCAATCCCACCTGTAGCCATCGTCATGGTAAACCATGTCCAAGTAAAATGCCTTATCCTCTCTCTCCAACTCAGATTCCTCCTCTCATCACTCTCGGTCTCAACGCCCTGTCTGAGGCCCATATTCCCGCCTCCTAACCCCTCCTTCTCGCGCCCATTGAAACCTACACTCCCTCTTTCTCTTGCCTCTCTCCCTCCACCTCCACCGCTCCTCCTCTCAGGCAAACCCCTACCCCCTCTCATCGCAGCAGCATACTGTTCCACACCGCCACTAGCCTCACTTCCTCTCTTCTCATCCTCCCCGTTCGTACTCGGCCCAATGCTCAGACTCGGTCGTATGTTACTCTCGATTCTCTCAATCTGCTCGCTACCCCTCACGTCTATCGGGTCTTCGAAGGGATTTCTTTCGGCGAGGTCCGCGCTGGGTGTAGGTACGGGTGGATGATTGCGCCATTGCAATCTCTCAGCGGCGCTGGAGTCTGAGTTTTGACTCGTACGGCGGAAGGGGTCGCGCTCCACGGAGCCGGAGGGACGGGTGAGCGTGAAGCTCATGGCGGCAATGCCGTTTTCAAAGAGGCCAAAGGCCAGATGTTATGTTTGCGTGGAGATGGTGGGGGGCGTTCAAGGTCTGAGGTTGAGGGGCATCGACGATCCTGCTCTTTTGGCTGCCTCCGCAACCGCGGACATGCAAAGCCAGTAACCGCCTCCAGTGCCCTCGCGATAAGGAAGCAGCCCCCGATATCTCTTATATCAAACGCCCTTCACTTTCTTCCTCGGCTATGACGTCTTCCCCAAAAATTCTATCACGCGCGCGTAGAACAGATACCGGCACGAGGACTCAGCCCGTGGGATAGTGCAGCCACCGACGGGAGACAACCGAAACGCAAAGGCGAAACAGCAGACCCATGATGAGGGAGCTGCCACGAAGATAAACAAAACGCACCGTGGGCGCAAATCTCTGATCGCCGGCACCACATGCGGTCGCATGAGAGTGTGGCTTGCAGAAAAAGCCTGCAATGGTTGGTGACTAGACCCCGGCTTATCCGTCCTTAGCTGCCTGTCTCGGCTATCCGGCATGCATGCCAGCTCGGTGCCTCTTCGCCCTCACGCATCTCGAAAATCCAAGACGGATGCGGTGTTGGGGTGGAGAACAACGGTCGGTAACGCGGGTATAGTGGTGGAGAGGAGTACGTGTACCCCGTACCCGCTTTTCCGAAGATATCGTGGGGTCGGGATGGTGATGATGATGAATTGTCGTCTGTAGGGGTGTAGGGCATCGTGCAGCACTAGGTGACTGTCTCCGCATGCGCCTGCGATGATTCCTTGCGGTCCAGAGCAAATAGGCATAGGCATAGGCGTAGGCGTAGAAGAACACCTCGAGGCACCATACCTCCTATCCGCTTTCCCGAGGATCCTATCATCTCGACGATGAAATCGGTGATCTGTGCTGTAGTGAGGAATCATGAAACACCCTCGCCTCGCTAACGACACCTGCCGTTCCCTAGCGTCCATCTGCACCGCGATGATTCCACACCACTTAGGGCACTCCTTCATTACAGCACCCTGGGGTTATTGAGCCGTGGAAAGTATCCTGAGATTCTCACCAAGACAAAGGGGTGTCACCGACTTGGAAGTGTCACAGCGTGTTCATCCATGAAAAGCTTCCTAAGATTCTGACCAATGCACAGTAGTTTGGCATGTCTTCTCCGATGTAATAGCCTTCCTTCGCCGTTGCCGAAAATGACCGGTTAGGCTCCCAAGCACCATATCTATGCCGCTGATGATCGATGGAAAAGAAATGACACCGTGCGGGTGCGGTGCATAGACCCTAGCCGTAGACGCCCATGAATCCCATTCCCCCGTTTCCTGCCCATTACGCCCTCCGATGCGGTGCCCGCAAAAGAGTATGTGGAAGAGTGCCCAAAGAAAAGAAAGAGACGACGCAATGCTCCACTTCCGCCTTCCAATCTCCCTGACCTCCATCTACCTCTCGCATCCCCATAACCGCGACCATCCTCCATCCTCCATTCCATTTCAGAGTACATTACTTCGCAGTTCGCAGTGGCAGCAGCAATTCACATCTCGCATTTCTTTAAGCACATCCCTTTACCAAAAGCTACACCACCCAATGTAGTGCTGACACAAATTCTCCAAGTTGGTCGCTTCCTTGATGAGGCGATCCACCTGGTTCACCACATTCAGCTCCTCACCAGGCCGGAAGTCCTTGCCCGTCAACTTCTCCTTCACGCGGCTCAGGACCTGCAACGCCCTCGCATTCTGCACCTCTTTTGCTTCTGCTTCATTGACCGGCGGTGCCATAGAAGACCGATGGCGTCCGCGGTTAACGAGACTGGACATGTCGCGCTCGACGTCCGCACCGATAATGGAGGCGCGGCGTTCGGAGGGGAAGTTTGGTTCGTGCGGGGACTCGCGGTTGTTGAGACGCCAGGTTAGGAGGGGGTCGTGGATGAACTTTTCACAGTTAGCAAAGGGTCAAATCAAATTCCCACGCAATGGAACCCACAGCTTCAAGGACGGCCATGACGGACTCCTTGTTCGTCCTCAAAACACGCATCACATGCTCGCAAGTCGTACGGTAGCTGCCCTCGATATTGCTGACTTCCATCGCATACGTGAGCATCCTCGTCAGACGGAACGGCACCCTCTCGGGATACTTCTCGCGGTGCATGGCGACCTCGAAGCAGTCGCCAAAGTCGATGTGCACTATCTTGCCGGTGACCCGGTCGAGCATCAGGTTAGACGGATGGCGATCGCCGAGGCCAAGAATGTAGCCCACCATGGACATGACGGCGAGCGAGCGCGTATAGTTAGTGCGACGATCGAGCCAAGCCTCAGAGCTCTTGCTCTTGAGCCACAGTACCCTATACAGATCTTGGCCGGTCGTGTTGTCCAGGGCGTAACCAAAGACTTCCACTTTCTGCATCAGAGTGAGGCAGTCGTAGTCCGGCGCCATCTGCAACATAATGCGATGCTCGATGTTGAGCAGGATCTTTCTACTATCCCGGTACTCGCGGATCAGGACGTGGAGCGTGTCGCTGTTAGGGACCCAGCCCATGACGCCAGACTGCGTGGACAACGGGACGGCGGCATAGCGTTGGATGTTGAGGTGGCGCTTGCGGGACTCGGTATCATTCATGAGAAGCGTGTTGCAGAGACCGAACAGCTGCATGACACGCTCATCTTGACGGATATCTTCGTGGCCCTTGAGGATGTGTGTGTGCGTTTTGCCGTCGCTGCCTTGCATCTCCAACTTCCTTGGTCGTTGCTTGGACTGAATGACGCTCGCCACAGGGTTGAATGACATGATACGGATTATCGGCTTGCCAACACGGTATGTACCGGGTACGGCAAGCTCCAGATCATGCGCCTCCTTCAGTTTCGGAGAGACATACTGCATCTCCAGAGTCATGAGGGAAGGCAGTTGTCGACTGATCTTTCGGAAGACCTGGTAGTAAAGATCCCAAGCTTGGTTAAGATCGCCCATCTCGTTCGAGGTACGGAAAGTATTGCACCAGTCCTTGGCTTCTTGCAATTCACGCCCGAACGACTGAATGAACGAGATCTCGCGCAGCGTCTCAGGACCGCGCTCGATCATCGCGTGGAGAGGCTCCAACGTCGCGAACATGCCCTGGACATTACGATCCCCAAAGTACAGCCTACTTGCTTCCTCGAGACCTTCGTGCCATTGCTCGTGCCAGAGAACAGCGATCCTAATAAGTTCATTGCTGACGAGATCAGCCTGCTCCACAAGCTTGGGTGAGTGCTCGCGCATGGCTTCCATGAGTTCCCTCGCAGATCGCTGGCGCCTGGAAACATCTGACTTCATAGACACAGTCAATGGGAAGACTAAAGCTTGAGGATGCGCTTTGCCAACTTCGATGAGCAGCTGGTGTATAGACTGTCGGACCATGGGATTTGGCTGATTGATACGTGCAAGCATCTGTGGGATGACCTCCAGCCAGGTATCGATGGGCACAGTCTTGGTTCCTTCCAAGATGGTGCGGTTAACCTCCGAGATGCCTCCGTGGTTGAACCAGAGTGTCAGTAGACGCAGTGTATCCTGGAGCGAGCTAGAGGATGACAGAGCAATAGACTTGAAGAAGCCATGGATAGCCGGAATAACATGCTCGTGTACGACGCTTGGTGGAAGCTCAGTCGATTCGCGATCCGCCTGAGATGTGAGAGAGTTGACGACTTCGAAGTTGGCAAGCGCCCAGGAGTGCCACGCTTTGTACCAGTGCTTGTTGTACCGAGTGGCTGCCGAGTATGCCGAGAGTATCTCGTGGACCTGGTCATGTTCCCATTCGCCGTTGTACAAGTCCGACTGCCACTCGCCGATTTTGAGGTAGCACTTCGCAAGCAAGCGTTGGCATTCACCAAGCTCAGTCGGCGTGGAGTACATGTCGGATGCATCCATCATGTTTAGGCTGGACCCGTTCAGCCCGTTCACTCCGTTAGCACCGTTTGTCAGTGCGAAGGGCGAAGAGGGACCCATAGCATGGCCATTCGCGGTCCCGTTCATGCCATTGGAAGGCACCATCGATCCAGACGGCTGTGCAGCTCGTGCTCTTATCGCAACGTCTTCAGACAATCGCGCAGTGAACTCCTTGAGCGACTCAAGAGCGGCTTGTTGGTATGTCGGAGTTGCCCACATAAACTTGAATGACGCGTACGAGACTGGATACGGGATCTTGTGGACGTTCTCCTGCACGAAGTCGAAGACATCTGCATTGTCGATGTTTAGAAGTTTCCGCAGAGCCTTGTCCGCGAGACCGTGACGCCCGTTCTTGCGGCAGAGATTGGTATACTTGATCCACATATCCATGCTCTCTTGCGGCGTGATGACGAGCCGGCGGACCTTCATCATACGCTCCCAGACTTCGGGGTTTGGCTGTAAGCCCTTAAGGCGCTTCATCCATGTCCGGCGCATGCTGGCTTGCTTCTCCTTATTGCCGTCGTTTTGCTTGTACTGGATGATCTCCTCCAGCTCGGCCAACATCTGCACCCGGATCATGGGCAAATAAGCGCGCTGGTATGACTCTCCAAGGAGCGAGCTCAGTTCCGTGTCGAGGCCTTTTCGGGCTTTGTTGATTTCCTCGCTGGCAATCTCGAAGCGATTGTTGTGGATATTGAGGATCGAGGCGAAGAATGCTCGATCTGGCGAGTTCTCCTTCATGACACTCAAATAAGAGTCCATGTCGGCAAATCTGCCCAAGCCCCACGCTGCTGTCGCAGCAAGCGGCGCAATCATCTTCCTGTAGTCGACTATCTTAGTCTGGCCCTCTGGATCCTCGCGTCGAGCGAGAGCATACTGCTGGTTGGCAGTGGCCCACTTCTCCTTGCTGAGCGAAGACAGGAGCTCCCATTCGCCGAGGGCGTGCAAGCAGCGCATCTTGCCCATGGTGATGTCCATGGACTCTGGTTCTTCACGTTCACGCTTCTGGTACGACTCCAGGGCTTCGTCCCATCTCTGAAGCTTCTCGAACCACGTCTCCTTCAATTCGACATCCGAATAGCCTTGGGCTTTGCGCAAGATACCGAATGCAGCATCGGTCTGCTGGAGCTGGTTATTAATGCTGATGAGAGCCTCGACTGCGCTGGAATTCTGCTCGGCATTGAACTCAAGCTCCTTGTAGTGGAGAGCTTTCGCGAAAGCATGGCACTTTCCGGCGTACATACCGAGCACCCTAACGTCGATAGGTAATGCCTTGTCGTCGTGCTCCATGAATTCCGCCAAGTTGAGTAGGATCTGCAAGATCTCAGGTGGGATAGCTGAAGACGTGAGCGCAACCTCGATGGAGCGCACAAGCTCTTCCTGGTACTGATCGTACAACTCGGTCCAGCAGGAGACGAAAGCGGAGTTGAATAGGCTCCTCGCGATCGGGTTGTAGACAGCAGCCAAGGGCGTGCACGCTCGGAGCGCTTGCTGTGGTGATTCTCGGAGCAGCTCAACGCTGAAGCGACGCATCCACTCAACCCAGTCCTCTCTCGTGGTCTTCGAGGAAGCGTCCCAAGCTTGCTTGAGATGCTGTTGGTTCACCGCCAACTTCTTGGTGAGGATCTCCGCAGGATTCAGATCTTCATCGTCTTCTCCGTACCTCTCATCCGGGCTCAGATCTTGAGGTAGAGGCTCCCCCTTCTGCAGCTTCGATACTATTCGGCCATAGTTTTCATGGGGTACCCTGTGTTGGATCAAGATCTTGTTGACGGTGGGGACGAAATGTATATAGTCCGGCCCGAGCTGGAAGATCAGCGCACAGAGAGTCTCCAACGCAGTCTGCTTAATAGACGGCTCGTTGCCGGCTAGGACGCGGCAGATGGGGTGGATGATCCGTGCCGCGAACTCGGACACATTGACCTGCTTTGACAGACGTCCAAGTGTCTCCATAGCCATCCTTCGGAGGGCAGTGGGTTGATTGGGCTTATCAAACATCTTGACCATGATCGGCACAATCAGATGCATGTACTCTTCTGCGCTGGAGCCAAAAATGAGGAAAGCATGGAGCACCCTCCTCGACGGGTTTCTCTCGGCGGTGTTGTCGGAGTCAAGAACGCTGAGCATCAGGGGTAGCACATCGGCAAGGTAGACTTTGAACTCTCCTTCCAATGACCGGGCGATGGCTTCGATGAGCGAGAGGATGGTACCCTGTAACTGTGGGCTGCTATCCCAGAAGTCTTGTATGACTGCCAAAATATTTGGAAGATATGGTCGAATGTGCTGGCGAACGATCCGTACCAGCTGGCTAAGCTGATTGAAATAACCCTCGACACGTCCTGTGGTTCGTCCGCTACTCCCCTCGGTCGGCACGTTTCGAATCACCTGAAGGAAGCCCGGTACCACTTGGCTGAGGAATGGAACGCACTTCAAACCCATCGTGGCGTATATATTCATGACAGCATCGACAACGTGAGAGTGATGTGTAACTAGCGACGTGTCTTTGAGCAGCCCCATGAGCGTGCTGATGACAATGGTTGGGTAGTACTCCTCATTCGAAGGAGTAATGCCCTGCATGATGAGGGACACATCTGTGACTGCCTGCGCTTCCAGTATGAGGTGCTTGTCGGGTGACTGTTCCATGATCTTCTGGTATTCATCCGGGTCCAGGGCGCCCAAGGTACCCATGAGTTTGACGGTTTCGCGTCGAAGCTCTCCTTCGGGTTCCGTTTTAACAATGCTCATAAGAATGTTCATGAGCTCCGGATAGTCTCGGTAGGGTTCGATAACATATCCGGCGTGAGTAGCTAGCTGTCCTAGCGCCTTCAATGCAGCAAAGCGCTTCGAGTCTGAGCTGAGGTCTTGCATGAAGGTGAGAATGATGGGCATCAGCTCAGGAATGTACTTGGTCATGCTTTCACCACCAACGGTAGCGAGGTCTCCGATGGCCTTTAACGTCGTGGAAGCGACTTCGGGGTTGGGGTCCTGGGCCTTTGGCAGAAGTACCGTTACAATCGGATCCACAAGGGGCTTGATGAGATGATCCGCAGCTCCCACAAGGTTGCTGATGAGCTTCGCACTCTCCTCTTTGGCACGGGGACTGTTGGAGTAGTTAACCTCTGTCAACAGTTGCAGAAGCACTTTCCGTAGACTGGGGAAGACGTATGCAGGGTTGACAGCCGTCAGCCGGCCAATGATGGTCATCGCAGCTTCGCGAATGACAAAGGTCTCGTCGTTCAGGGCCAGAAATAGAGTTCGAATGTTATCCGCTTTTCCGAGATGACGGTCGAAGCGGGCATCGAGGGCTAGGAGGACTTGCCACCGGATCTCTGCATCCACGTCGCCCACACCCACGGTGAGTAGCTTTTCGATTATGTCGCCCACTACCTTTGTGGCTTGGACGCTGGTCTGGTGCACGATGGGGTCTTTGACGAAGAGCTGACAGCACGTCAAAGCGGCGCGTTTGCGGATCTCTGGATTGTCGGCCTCCACGTAGCGAATTGCTACATCGCGAACGAATTCATTCAGAACATGGCCGGTGAAGTCGAAGTTGCCCAGGGTCTGCAAGGCCAATGCGATCTCTGCTTCGCGGACAGCTATCGTCTGGGCATCCTTGTGGTCGCGGGACCAGATCTGTGCCGGTTGCGTGACCTGGAAGGGGCTCCCCAGTGGCATGTAGTGCCGCCCAGCGAGAATTTGACTAATGAGATCGAGGAGTTTTTCTTGGATGATAGGTCGGCATGGGGGAACATAGTGCGCCAAGTCGACAAGAGCCTGGGTGAGCGAGTCCGTCAGGCCGCAGGAGAAGATGGGATCCAGCAATCGCTCGACATTCTTAGTGAGCACCTGGCCTACCGCCGTAGCAACCATACTGAGGCACCGAAAGATGGGAGTCTCATTGACGGCCCTATTCCGGGCCTTGGAGGCGAGACCTTCTTGTATGAACCCAAGGATGCCGTCTAGGTAGGGTGATATGTTGACATTGACCGCCTCTGCAATTTGCCCTATGGCGACAAAGGCCCTATCTCTGTCGCGATCCTTTCGAAGCAGTCCTTGAAGGTGCAGCATGCACTGGTGTAGGTATTTGCTAGCAAACTCTTTGGGGTTGTAGAGCGCCAACGCGGGAATGAGAATGACCACCTCGCGGCGGATGAGCGGATCGCGGTGCTCTCGGTATTTCATGATTGTCTCCACCGTCTCGCTGTATTTGTCGTCGACCAGGAACATGACGCTCTTGTCGAGCAGCTCCTTCATGGTAAGCAGACTACCGTGGATCGCCTCGATCGTATTAAGGGCGAAGCCCTTGGTGGTCTCTTCGTATACCCTTCCGAACCACATATTGGATGTGACTGGGTCTCGGGGCGAGATGATCTCGAAGCAGGCGCTCATGGCTTCGGCGGCCTGCTCCCGTATGAGCACCTTGGGGTCTCGAAGCGCAACCCAGATGACATCGAAGATCTGCGCGATCCACTGGTACATCAGCGTGGGCGAGTTCTTAGCCAGCTCACGCAGGATGAGCACTGCAGCGAACCGGCGGTTCTCGGATCGCTCCAGCTGCAGCCATTCGAGCGCGACCTTGACCTCGGCGTCGACGAGCTCCGCGGTGAGTGTTCCTCCAGGTTTCGCCAGCCGCCCGAGGGCTTTCGCCGCGACCACCATGGACGCCGTGTCCGACCCGCGCATGACATTTCGGAGGTAGTTGGCGAAGCGAGTGGTTTTCTGGCCGGCGTCGTCGCCGCGAAAGTCAATGAGGGCATTGAGGGCGTGGATGCCGCCGATGCGTTCGTGCGAGTCGTTGCCGTTGACGAGGAGTTGGCGTATGCGGACGTCGACGTCGTTGTAGAAGGTGGCGAAGGCGTTCGGTGCCAGCTCTGCAAACCGTCAGTCTGGGGCATGGGGGGCAGCTGCGGGAGCTCACCTCGATGGGCATTTTCCACCGTTTGTCGCAAGAGATGGGCTGCCTTCTGTCTCGTGTCGTCGCGCCTGCTCTCGCATCAGCATCGGGTAATTCGCAGTGGGGTAACGGGGCCTGCGCACTTTGAACGGAGCTCTACGACGATGCGGTCCAGCGTGGACGCCAGCGGTGCCGGCTGCTGCTCCTGCGCCATGATGATTTCACCGGAGGCGCGCGGCAGCTCTGTCGGATGGTGCCGTGTCTTCCATGTAGGAAGGAGAGGGGGAGCGTTGTAGGGGAACGGGAGGGTGAGTCTGTCGAATAAAGCTGTAGCTGTTGCTGTTGTCTCGGAGGCTCCAAATCACGAGCGCGACTTCGTTACGACGCAGTGCCGGGGGTTGGCTGCACGGGCCACCTTCACCGCTTGCCCGGTTGGGGAGTGCAGCAAACGAGCTGTCCCGCGGTGACGATGAGTTTGAGTTGGGCAATAGCAGCCAGCTAATCAACACCACCCTCATTCGCAATCGTGGTTCTTGCCAATACACTAATAACGGTAATCTACACGGTGAGCCTTCCGAGGTAATGCGAAGGTTCGTTGAGGAAAAGCAAGTTACCCGTCACACAACGGCCGCTCCACGCAAAAATGCATCCCAGACCACCCGACTCAAGCTAAAACCCATCCACTGACCGGCGGCCGCATGCAGCCAGAAACGTCTTATCGCCTACCCAATGACTCCTTGCGCCACTCTGCCCACCAACCCTGCGGCTTCACTAAAGAAAATCCCCTTGAGAACAGTTTCGCCCTCCTCGACTGCCCACATGCCTGCGCCCACGAGCTTCTCTTTCCACTTCTTTTGCTCAGGCTTGCTGAGCTCTTCCCATCGCTTGGCTTCGGCGTGTCGTTCAACAACATTGTCGGGGCCAAGGTGGACTTCGGTGCTGAGCGTTCCATCTGCGTCTGGATCGTGGTGGACTACGATTGCTTTATCTTCGGGTGAAGGCGAATCGCTAGAGAATCGGTGTAGGTGAAGGAGATCGCGCAGGCGTTGCGTGGTTTTCGCGGCCGGGGAGTTCGGGTTATCCAACTCCACAACGTGTCGGGCTCGGTCGACTACCGTGTCTTCGCCATTGAGAAGGGCGGCATTCTGCCAGCTCTTTGGTATTATGTCTTTAGTGAGCTTGCCCTCCGGGTCGACGAAGCCCTGTAACATGAGGGCGAATGTAGCGATTATGATGGCAAAGAGGACGTATTTGGCGTTATTCGTCAGGGCATGCTTGCGTGCGTTGAGAAGTATGTAGCGCGATTTCGGCTTCTGCGAGACTGGCTGAAGCGTAAAGGTTTCCACGTCGATGGTGTTGCCTAGGGAAGTGGTGGCGAGACGAAGATACTGTTGCCCTGCCTTCTTCCCTGGAGCGACGTCAGGCTTGAACATGGGCGAAAAGACTACCTTGGTCATTTGTACTTCGTGGACCTGCTTTGTTAGTGAAATCCATGCTGGCGATGTCAATGGGCTCTTACATCTCTGTATGTCGCGACCGTGGAAAACTTGCTGAGTGAGTCGCGCGTTGAGCCGTGGTAGTCAATTGTCAAGACCGTCAGCGAGATATCAATCGCAGCCACCGCCACGGCAATCTGATATGCTCCATCAGAGTCAGCATCCAGAAGTGCAACATCCATATCCGTCGCTGCCTTTATATGTGAAGGCAGCGTCTTCCGCATGATGATGGAGCCAGGCCCTTCTTCATAGATCCTCAATACCAAGAGCTCAACGCCTGTTCTGTTCGCCTTGTTCGCCAGCAGCAGGATATGTGATGGCGATAGCCACCGTAAACACCTGATCTTCGGGCGACCCTTCTTCTCAAACACATCGGGAAACGGCACGCTATACAGCTTCCGGCGCGAATCGGCCTTGCTCAGGTTCTTCTTCTTCCCGAAGTCGTACTGTATGCCCTGAATGCAGATATCGTAATCTAGACAATATGCGATCTGGAAGCTTCCTTCGCCCTGGTCCAAGATATCCAGATCGTTCGCCTCCTGTCCGTTATGTAGCGCGATCCTCTGAATGATGTCTTTGTTGTCGGGCCGATTCGACGTCGCGCTAAAGATGACGATCTCGTTCTCGTCGCCAGCCAGGCTTGTTGCGGTCGCCCCGATGCGCCGGTTAGGTGGACCGGACGCGCTTCGTTGCGGCGGAGAGAGACGGAGTATCCGCTGGTACCCCTCTTTCTTCCCAGTCTCTGTAGTCGGTGTCGTGAAAAGCTGTGTCTTGCTCAGGTAGGATATCTTGCCCTGTGGTGTCGTGCCTTCTCCCGCACTGCTGGCTCGCCGGTTGCTCTTAGGAAACTGGAACTCGAAGGCGCGGAAGTGTTCGTTCTTGTCGTTCAAGCGGTCGTCTACGCTGCCGTTGCTGCCTGTTGCGAAAATGAGCTACGTGGCACATTTGTAACTTATTTACGCACCGGCGTAGAGTATCAACCCATCCCTTGTCGCAAGATTGGCTAGGCATGTCACCGAGTCGTCCTCAGAGGCATCGACTTCGGCGCAGGATTCAATGGTAGGGGCGCGTGTGCCGAAGTCGAACACTGCGACCTGTCAGAGTGGTTCTGCATCGTAACTCCTCCTTACGCTGACCTGTGATCTTATTCTTGACGCCATGACGCCCGGGACCACCTCCTCCGCCGACGACGAGGTACGAAGGCCTGCTGCTCGCGAAGGTAGCCGCGAGGATGGGATACGAAGCTGCGCAGGTAAGCCAAGAGTCCGGCAATGATCAAGATTTGTTGACGAACTTTTCGCTCTCGACACAGTGGGTTGTGACATTCTTGGTGCGCCGGTTCAAGCGGCGCAAACAGACCTCGAAGCTCCGCGCAGGATGTAGGGGTTGCGCGGTTAGATGTCGAGTGAAGTGAAGAAGGCTCTAGGGTATATATGGGGGTAAGAATCGTAGGTGTAGAGGAAAGGTGGCCAGTTCGAGTGAATGACGCCAAAGAATTGCTTTTGTTCTCTACGGGGAACACGTTGCGCGCGGGATTGTGGTCAGGTCGGGCGGGCCTTCGTCATTCAAAGCTGCCCTTTTTAGCGAGCCGAGCAGGGATCAGCTGAGTTTCTTTATCGATAAACCAAACACCTACGACTCAATCGGTCCCTGTGTGCCCCGGGGCAAGGCAGCAGTATTTCGCGACGGTACACTACTAATTGCTAGCATTTGAGAGCGGTACTCAAGCACTGATGGAAGCCTGAACCGTTGTATGAGAGTGGTGGATACCAATCGTCATCACGAGTCGAATGCATACAACACCAGACAGTTACATGCTGAAGAGGTACATCATAGTCCATCGTGTCAACATTGAGGTGACCATATCCGAGGGCGAAAACACTATCTACCACAGCCAACCAAACCCGATCCATGTTTCCCTAGCGTCCTAACTCTCCTCTTCCCTTTCATGGCTCCACCCGCATGCCTTGGTGGCCTGTTTCCCCTTCCTGGTGGTGGTGGTTGCCCACATTTCATGTATTGCATCATCTCGCACGTTTTTCGTTCTTTCATAACTGCCGCCATGTAAGAGACAACCCGCCGCGCGTACGCGCCGAGCCGAAATAAACAAGCAAGCCAACGCCGTGTCCTTTCGAGGATATACATGACAAGATGCTCGCTAAATGGAAAAGGGGGTTGGCTTCCAGATTGTCAGTAAGCGGTCCGGTATATGCCTTTGTAGAAACGACAACTGGCATTAACGACTTTACTGCGGACCAGGTACCGAGGTGCCATTGGCTCCTTGGGCTGCTGCCTGTGCTTGAGCGGCGGCAGCCTGCGCAGCTGCTTGGATGATGACATCGGCTTGGTGGACAGCAGCCTGAACCACGCCTTGCTCCTCGGGATTGAGGTTCTTGGTGAGGTTCTCGTACAGCGGAGGTTGCTCTTGTTGGAGTTCTGATAGCTCTTAGAACATGTGCAATAATGGAGGAGAAGTAACCTACGGAGTAAGGCTTGCTTGAACATCGTGTACGGCTCAATCTTATCGAGTGGCGTCTCAAGGAGGCTTTCTTCTTCGAGCTCATCATCGTCCTCGTCGCTCACAGCCGTGAACTTTTGGGCCTGTGCAGGTTAGCAGTATACTAGCACTACTCAATGAGTAGCGCATACCTCTTCGTTCAGGAACTCCAGATATGCAGCACTTTCGTCCTTTACATCTTCAGTCTCTTCCGTCTCGTTGTTCCAGTCGTTCTCCTGTTCCCATTCCTCATCATCTTCATCGTCGTAGTCGTTGCTAAATTCAAAATTGTCTTCCTTCTTGGCTTCTTCGCGATCTATGTAGCAGGTTAATCATCTTATCCGGTCGACTATTGGATTGGAGACTTACTCTTCATGGCAGCGGGCAGGGTCTGGAATAACCGCACAATACCCTGCAACAAGCGCGGCCAGCCCTGCTGAACGCTAACCGGAACATCTTGCCCCTTCAGCGTCAGGAGTGCGCATATTGCCGAGATGCACAGCTTCTTGTCATGAACGCGCGTGAAACTATCGATACTTGAGAACCACAGACTGAAGAACTTGTTCGTCCAGCCGTTGCCCTCCAGTACATGGAGAGCCAGCACTGGGTTATAGTAGATGGCGTTGATGACGACTTCCATGAGATGTATCCGGAGAGACTTGACCTTTGACTCGTCGCTCGTAAGGACTGCCATGGTCAGCGAGATGAATTCCGGGACATACTCGTCAACTTGGCCGCGCATGTTCAGCATGATGATCTCCGAGAGCTTGCAGCCGCATATGCGGTCTACACCGCCCACTTTGTCGTCCTTGAAGATCGTGCGCACCATGTCGACGATGGCGTCAAGATATGGTCGATTTTGCACTAGCGTCTGCGTGCCGTAGTTGACGAAATTTTCCAGTGCCGGGAGCATGTCTATACTTTGTGATTAGTAACCGCCGCAGAAAGCTCTCGTTGATCTTCTTACCCTCGAGGTATAATTCGGCGCCAGCTTTGAAGGTTCGGTGAATCAATTCGAAAGCCTGCCACATGGTGGCGGAAATGCTCTTGGCAGCGAACGTGCAGCTATCGATGATCTCGAAGACTTCGTTATACAAATCTGTGGAAATGTAAGCCTGAGCTCAGTTGACCACAGCACAGAATTGCATACCATACAGCTTGTTCTCAAGCGTAATGGTGATAACCGGCATAAGAATGGTCTCCAGATGGAGCAAGACATCAGGCGTGCTCTCCAGCGTAAGGATGAGGGTACCGATGGTCTGCAGAACACCAAGCGCAGTAATGCTCTTCTCGTCCAAGAAGTCACCAAACTCCTCGTCAACACCCTTCTCCTGGTTCCGGGCCAACAGCTCGCCGACGATGCGCAGGTATGTATCTCGAAGCTGCTCGCTTAGCGCGACGGCGAAAGGCGTGAGCTCCGGTGCGAAAACTTCTACAAAATCCTCCATGACGTTGGCCAAAGCATCCACGTCCACTTCGTTGGCGAGCTTGAGTAGTTGCTGCATGACCTGAGGAATGTTCTGTTTCATGTTGGTTCGGATGATATCGTGTCGAATGAGGGGCTGGAGGGCCAGCGCGGCGGCGACCCGGACGGGAAGAGTGGGGTCGGCCATGGACTCCAAGATATTCCGGTAGATGATGATGAGGTTGTTGGCGTCCTTGAAATCCAGCTGTTCGAACTTCTCCAACGTGTCGCATGCGCGCGCTCGGAGGAAGCCATGGGGACTGCGGAACTCTGGGAACACATGTCGGACGAAGAAATACTCTACTTGGTCTGCGATAGGACTCTTCTTTCCGAGGATGACACCCGACAGTGTTCCAATCATGCGCAGCGCACCCTCCTTTTCTCTAGGATTCTTGTCCGTATCCGGCGCGGATTCGTACCGATTTACGATTTCGTTGACGAAATTCAGTACGCTGAATGTCTGCTTCCGGCGGCTTTTCGTGAGCGTTACCAAGAACTGAGTTGCAGCGACGTCGGGTGATGTGACCTCCTCGTAGAAATTGAGTTTCCTGTGCAAATACTCTTGGGGTTCGTCTTCGAAAAGCTCAATATCCTCGTCTGACTGACAAAGAACCGGAAAGATCAGATGTGATATGAGGTTGTCCGTGTGCGGCTTGAGGAGATTCCACATGGACTTTGGCTTGATGCACTCATCCAGAAAATTCAAAGTGTAGTACAAGCTGGCTTTGGACAGCCAGAGCTGCTTTCCAACCCATTTCTCAACCTGCTGTAGATATATTTTGAGGATTTCGGGGGCGAAGTTCGCAATGAAGTATTTGGCAACCTCGGAGTAATCGACGTCGTTGTTCTTGGTCAGCGCGGACGGGTTTCCGTATCTGGGAAAAGTCAGTATTCGACGACTAGCAACGCAAGCGGCCCACGGACCTGACATAGAGACGGTTCAGGTTGGCGTAGGACCATTTTTTCGCCTTCCACCAGTGACTTGTTTCGCGCTCGTCCAGGTCTTCGCCGAGCGCGCACTCTGGCGGGTCTTTGCTCACGACGTTGAGGAACAAGGTGCACCAGCCGATCATGGTGTTTTGTTCTCGCAGGGATGCCGGAAGGTCGAACTGCCGACGTCAGCCACTGTGGTTTTGCTTCTTGGTCAGGGCGGACCCACGTATATGGCGTTCTTGTAGACTTTGAGCACGCAGCGCAAAATCTCGCCTGCCTCCAGACTGGTCTCGTTGGCCAGACTGTTGCCGATATTGAGCAGCTGGGGAAATGACATGCCCACAATCCTGTCAAAATCCGCCCGGTTCTCACCCGACTTGAACCGGTAGATTTTGCATATGGCCAGCAGACACTGCACGCCTGCAAATACCGAATTGATGTCTCCTGCATTGAGGAGTTGTATGGTGATGTCGAGGAAGTTGGGCCACTTCTGGGGGAAGTCGTATGCGAGGATCTTCTGGAGGGTAGGAATAAGCTGGGCGCGCACTTGGGGCTGGGAGGCGACGAGGACGGGCACAAGGCGGTTGCGAAACGATTCCTTCTCGTTGTCGGGTATGGGCTTGGCCTGGCTGAACTCTTCGGCGGGCGACCAGCCCTTGGAGACGCGGTTCTTGAGGTACACGACAGCTACACGACATCAGCACACCAGGCAGCCAAGATAGGCGTCGCGCGCGCTCTTACTCGACAATCGCACGCCATTGTCCTGCTCAGCCTCGAGAATATTCAAGAGGGCGTCGGTGAAGCCCGGCTTTTCCTCGGCCTGGAGCTGCGTCAGTCTTGTGGGTTGAAGCCAAGTAGCAGGCGGGTACCGACATGTCGCAGGTCGAGCTCAGCGGCCTGCCTGATGGCGGCATTTGGGTCGAGCGTCGCCTGGATCCGCTGTCGCAGCTCGGCGTCCATGGCGGAGAGATGGTGCGGGTGGTGGTGTGCCTCTCAGGGCGCGGGCGACGCGGGCGACGCAGGCGACGAGTGCTTGGGCGGTGATGCGGTGAGGATGGCTGCGTTTCGCTGGGGGAGCAGCGCTGGCAGCCGGAGAGAGGGGTGCTGGCTACTGGAGGATACTGGAGGGACTGCCTTCGCGTTAGACTCTCAATACGCGTATCGGAGGGTTCAGCGCAAAGATTTTCGAGGCCTCTCGGCTCGTGGGTCAGGGTATACGCTGGTGCAGCTGGAGGGGTAGTTTTTGTGTGCATTGATGGCTGCTCCGTGCACTAACCTGACAAGAGGCAAGCGCGCCCCGGCCCTGCACGTGGCACGTCCCTTGAAGCCCGCTCTCTCCTGCCTGCCACTTGCTGCCACTTGCTGCCGGCAGTCTCTGCTTGGGAGACGCACTCTTCGCTCACTAGCACTGGTCATGGTTGCACAGCCGCTCACGTCGACATGCACGCCGCCGAGAGGAAGACATCAGCCTGCTTCGGACTGCAGCTCTGCCATTCTCGCAAGGTACCCACCAATCAGACGGCACCCCATCGTGGCAGGCATTGCTCCCCGCATTTGCGAATGCGCCTCCATTTCGGCGGCATACGGTCGACTACACGTGAGAGGCCGTCCTCGAGTTTTGGGACTAGACAATGGAGACGCTTTTCATTCATTTACAGACATGCATCATTTTCTGGCTGTCTTCCCCATCGATCCGGCTCGAGGCGTGCTGAAGTGCATGAATCGAACCAAGTATCGTGCAAGTCTAACCGATCAAGATACGCCTACAATTGTGTAAGATGGTCTACAGGACGCCAAATAATCGCTTCCTGTTGAACTGTTGGCTGCAGCCCACGCCAGGCCTGACATTCGTATCCCACCCATACGTCTGCTAACCCTCGTGCCAACCACGTTTGCCTCAAGCATGCCAGATTAGCCCTGTTACACCAGACACCTGTCAGATGCAGCCTCGTAAATGCCATGACAGCCTAGATATATCCCGACCCGAAACGCTCGCTTCGCTATGCTGGATCGAAACGTCTTACAAATACAGACTCGCGCAGTTGCAGATATCGCTGTCACCATGTCAGCCTCGCCCATGCTATGACAGCGTTGTCAAAGGAAGCATAAAGAACACACCGTTTGATGAGCTCTTGGCAAGTGCCCATTTTCTGAAACAGCGTTGGATCGCCGATGATGCGGGCCGCGTTCTTGACCTCCCTGCACGTTTCGTCCAGCCGCGTGATGACGCGGACGATGGTGCCCTCCATAACGTCCGTCAGGTCCGTGATGCGGTTGAAGGACATGCCACGCGCCCATTCGTAGACTACTTCTACCATACCGAAGCGGGGCTTGCTCACGAAGTCGTTTGAATCGTCTGCGGAGAGGATGACCTGGTGCACAGTTTGCAGGTGGTTCACCTTTTCGGAGATCTCGACGATCTTGGCGACTCCGCGTTCTAGGCTGGCGGTCAATGTGGGCTCGGTGTCTGTCTTCTCTTGGAATACGAAGGCGGATAGCATGGCGACGATCTCTTCTGGTTCGTACTCCGCAAGGACGTTCTCCAAGATGAGTTCGGTCAAGACTAGTTCGTCTGCCGAATGGATCTTCTCGAGAGATTAGCACGCATGTAGCATACACAGAGGGGCCGACCTACCTCGCATGCAACTTTGCCCTTTAGTTCCACGCGGGACTCTTCATCGATGAAGCCCAAATCTTTCAGAACCGCCATCCTCTGCTCATAGTCGGGCAGTAGCTGAAGGTTCTGGTCCGACATTAGCTGTCGAAGCTGCAGAATGTTCTCCTTGATGAGCCATTCGTCGTGTTCCATGGCAAAGTGTTGCAGGAATTTCGGACATTGCAAGCAACGCTTGTTCGTCGCCTCTTGCCCGAGCCTTCGCCGAGCATCATCGATCTCGCGAAACCCAAGGTTCTTGATCCTGGCATAGTCATCTTCGTCCCAATCTTTGTAGTCCCAAGACTTGCATAGTGGCAGGAACTGATCCTGTGCGAGCCTGAGGGCATCCTTTTTCTTGTTGAGATTCTCGACAGATGCCGGTACATCAATGAGCGTGCAGGTCAGGCATTCGACGTCATTCAGCGGAATAAGCGCACGCTTCAAGATGAGGTCCTGCGGATTGTTTGGTAGTGGTCTGAAGTACTTCGCAAATGGCGACAGGTACGGCAGGAGGTCATCGGCTTTGCGGCGTTCGTTGGTGGCGATCTCCAGTACCTGGACTGTTGGTTCATTGCCTTTGCTCGTGCCTTCTCGCAGTAGCATTCCAGCTGCTCGTATGTTATTCTATGGTTGTCAGTCAATGAGCCTCGCTCCGTCATCACAAAGCACATACCTTTTTGTAGACGACCAGACGATTCGGTTGCAAGAGTCGTCTACCGACTGGGTTGGCAAGCAGAGCCAAATGCAGCTCGTTAGTCGCTCGCTGGTAGTCCATGCAAGCCTGATGACAAGCTTCCAGATCAATATCACAAATCTCACATGGCTCTCGCTTCACCTTTTCCAGGTCTGCTTCCGACAGCTTGACTTTCTTCTCGTGCTCAGGAAGAAGCGCCTGAGTTGCATTTTCACTGAAGCTGCGCTTGATCATCTCCTCGATCTTCAGTGCCTCGACTCGCAGAAGATTAAGAATCATGTTGTAGGTAAGGCGGAACTGTGACCTCAGCTTTGTCGGATCTCCGAGCATCATTTGTCGCAGCCGTGAAACAGGTGGAGCCTCATCCGCTCCCGGTGCGCAAATAATCACGGTGCCTACTGCATCGAGACCTCGTCGACCAGCTCGCCCGGCCATCTGAGTGTATTCGCCGGGAAGGAGATCTCGGAATTGGCGTCCATCGTGCTTCCGGAAACCGGAAAAGACGACGGTTCTCGTGGGTAGATTGAGTCCCATGGCAAATGTTTCCGTGGCAAAGAGGACCTTCACCAGCGTCCTTGCGAAGAGAATCTCGACCACTTCTTTCACAATCGGTAGCATACCACCGTGATGGACTGCGATGCCGCGGCTCAGCAGCTCTCGCAAACGAGTGATTTGGGGCAGCCCACGGTCTTCGGGACTGAGTCTGGCGAGCGACTTTTCGATTGTCATATGTATGGCGCTCTTCTCTGCTGCATTGCAGTAGTCAAGGTTCGAGAGCGCATCTGCGTTCTCTTCGCAACGTTTCTTGGAGAAGACGAATATGCAGGCAGGCAACAAGTCTTTGTTGCGTAGGTGCTGGATGAGGTGAACCCAGATATTCCGATCCTGCGCTGCGGTGGTCCTTCCACCCCCGCGTCCAGTTCTAGCAATGTTGCCTCGTCCACGTTGTGCAGGTGGCCCACCACCACGTTGACCGCCTCCTCGCTGAGTAGGTTGTTGTCCTCGTCCGCGTTGGTTCTGGTTTCCGCGTCCTCCGCGGCTGGCGCCACCTCTTCCACCTTGTGTATCGTTCGCCGCAGGCGCTTTGACCTTGTCCCTGCCAGAGAGAATGTCGTTTGCCTCTTTCCACCCGCCCTCTAAGAACTTTTTGTCTGCTGTAACAATCTTGTACATTCCCTTGTTAGCCCAAAGATAGTGCTCTAGTGGGACGGGTCGCTTCGGGGTGGAGATGACGTAAATGTTTTTCTTCTTCGTCCTGCCCACCCACGAGGCGAATTCGTAAGTATTGGGGACAGTGGCTGAGAGTAGAATCAATGTAACGTGCTCAGGAAGCATGATGATAACCTCTTCCCAAACAACTCCTCGTTCTAGGTCGTTGACATAGTGTACCTCGTCAAAAATGACGAATTCGACATCCCTGATCAGATCCGCTCCTCGATACAGCATACTTCGAAGGATTTCGGTGGTCATGATCAAGCAGCTCGCTTCAGGACGAATCTGCACGTCGCCGGTCAAGATACCGACATCATCGAAAGTCAATCTGAAGTCTCGGAACTTCTGGTTGCTCAGGGCTTTGATGGGGGAGGTATATATAGCTTTGGTCATGTGTTTGGCGGCAAGAGCAATGGCGTACTCAGCGACCACCGTCTTGCCCGCAGACGTGTGGGCAGCAACGAAGACAGAGTCGCCGTGTTCGAGGTGATACACCGCCTCTTTCTGGAAGGTATCGAGCTCGAATGGGTAGTCGCGTGCCATTTCCGGGACCAGTTCTTTGAAGTTGGGGATCTCTCGATTGACATCGACCATGTGAGCCCATTCTTTTCCACCCTTTCTTGCTCCTGCCATGGCAAGAGGACCATGCGGGGCGAGCGCAGGGAACTCGACTGGCAGAAGAGCATCAATCTCTTCCTCAGTTGCCGTTCGCGCCTCGTCATCCGGAGTAGATGACCTAGTGATGTCGTGGATGCCGTCGATGGCGTCTTCCTCGTCGTCCTTCGCCGGACTTGGTTCTTCTCCAAGTGCATCTTCCACTTCCTTGGCGGCCTTCGCATCCGCTGCCGGTTTCTTGTTAAAGTCGAGACCGCGTGTGAACCCCGGGGGAATTTCCAACAGACCGCCCTCAGCGCTGAAGTTGATGACACGATCAAGCCCGCCAGATCTCTTTGCACGTGCTGCCTCCAATCTTTGAACTTCATCGTCTTCGATAGCTGCAATGGCTTCGACGCCATCCAGACCGCCTGGAGCGAAAGGGAAGAATCCAGCAGCCCCGCGGACAAACTCAGCCCGATTAGCAGGCTTCCGGAGTAAGGAAGTCGAGTTCTTTGCCGTTGCTGAGTTGGCTGGTACAGTGACTTCTTTATAACCAGTGACCCGGCCCTCTAATCCCTCACGCGTAAAGCGGATGATGGTGCGTGTTTGGGTTGGGGCAATCTCGAACAGGCTGCGGTAATTGGTAGGCGCATCCCAACGTTGCTGCAGTCGGTTCAGCCACTGCGTATCGAAGGACTGTGACGGTGCCAGGAATTCTTTTTCGAGACCCTTCTTGATTTCGTCTTTCGTCTTTCGCCGGCGTTTGGGAGGGCGTTGTTCGAAGGCGATCGCATCTATCCAATTCGGATCTTTTGCGTTAATGGCACCTGAAACGCAATTAAGCTGTTCCAGCTCGTCAGCAAGACTATCCATTTTGGACAGTTGTCTGCAAGTCTCGTCTCTGTGGTTGATTGCTGCAATAATCGCAATATTTGCTAGGGTTTGAACTTTCGAATGAGGGCATGACGAAAATGAGTGGATCGCCAAGACCGGTCAGGGTGCGCCGAGGCCCCGCATAGCGGCGCAGCTGTTACCCAAAGCATTCATTGACGTGCATTCTCCCGCTACAAAACATCGAATACATATTTCCGAGCCAAGCGGACACGGAAGATCTGGCACTATAGATGTTCAGTCCCGCTCTGCCTGGTAAATCGAGGCCGCCAATCCTTGATGACGCATGTGCCTCTACTTGATGCAAATTTCCTTTACAACAAGTCTTAGTACTATGAACTGGTTTAGGACCACTATACGGCTAGTCTGCAACCAAGTGCCTTGCATTCTCACCACATATCGTCCATCTCTGCCATGATCGCCAGCTCTTCAGCGAAAGGGTCATCGGGTTCGCCGGCCGCTGCCCGATTGCCAGAATTTATTGGTGCGGAAGGTTGTATCGCAGTAGCATCCTGTGCCAAGAGAGCATCCAGCTCATCTTCGTCGGGGTCGTCCGCTTCCGGTTGATGTTTGGCTCCCACAGCTGGGTGGGCGTCAGACTGTCCCGGCGTTTCCCCAACCTCGATACCACTCTCACGTTCCACGCCTTCCATTTGTTCCGCGCTTGGATGAGATTGATCTGACACAACATCATCGACATCATTACCGTCCTCTTCCGTATTCCTCCTAGGTTTTCCCTCGTCTATCCATCCCTTCCTCATAATCTGCATACGCTTTGTGTGGCCAAGTTTCTCGATAATCGCAAGACCGTCGGCGAATTTGGCGCGAGGGTAGAGGTCGTCAAGCCACAACTGATACAGGTTCAACATTCGAGCGATGTCGCCATACTGCAGAATGTTAGAAGGTTTACTGTTGAACAGACTGCAAAAGGTACCTCGTGTCCTTTCCCTTTAAATCGTAGGCGCTCCTTCGATATTTTTCGCAATTTTGGTATGCCCAGGTCGGACAGGAGCCTGTTCTCGTCCAACTTGGGAATGGGCTGTCTCTTCTTGACGATCTTGATCTCTTCGTCGATTCCTAGACCAGCATTTTCGGCGGACGTCTTCTGGCCCTTTGGTAGTGGCACCTGTGCTTGGATATTGCTTGTATCGAAAATATCCTCTCCGTCGATCCCATTAAGTATAGCGTCCAGTTCGTCGTCTGAAGGAACACTTCTGTTGATTGTGTCTGCTGGAGCCATTTTTGCGTGGTGTTGACGAGACGAAGTGGCGAAGGTGTTCTTCTGTTTAGGCGGCGACTTCGCTATCAAGCTAAAAGAAGATGCTGTTCGGTTTAAGAGGCTTCTGGCGATATCGTTGGAACAAAGGGCTTGATTTCACGACGTCGCGACGCGAGACGCGTTTGGGAGACGCGACGGTCCGCCAAGAGTAGTGACATAATCAAGCCAAGACCCTGCCGCACGCCACTAGTGCAACCTTAATTGTGCTTCAATATCAGGTTCTGATCAACACCAGCAGATTTTCTGATGCTCAGCGACCATGCCGCCTGCGCAACCGCCCAATTTGCATCAACGTGAAAAATAAAACCTCAAGCGGAACAGACACGCCAGTTGTGGTCGCTCATTGCAGCCATCGCTTACACATCGCTCTTGATCAGAGCGCTCTCCCTCACCAGCCATCTAATTGACCCAGCACGCCGTGATCCCTACTGTTTTCTGTCACGATGGCCAGCCCAGAAGTAGATTCTGAACTGGGCAACCTTCTCCAACGTGCGCGTACCGTCAAAGAAAGAACTTCTATCGACCCTCCCCTGCAGGTGTCGGTGCTGTTCTCGAACAACGAATCTCTTTTGCAGCCAGCACGGGGTTCCCAAGAGCTTGCGGTTGAAGCTGCCGCAAAAAAAGTCTTTTATGCCAGCCTTGTGAGTGAGAACCGAAGCTCCAGCTGTACCGGACCTCACAACGTATAGGGCTCCGCTACTATTGATGATCCTTCATTCGTCACCATCTGGAACCTCCTGGACATATTACAATATCTTGGAGACCGAGGTATGTATTGTCTGATTTCTTCCATCTCTTGAGACATACGCTGACTACCAAAGGTCGTTGCTCACAGCAACTCATGCTGGCGCTTGTCGAGGAGTTGCTGGACGGCCTCTCTATCTCTGATTGTAGTACTGCGTTCAGGTTTCTCGAATCGCGGAGGGAGACTATCATCGCCGTATGTTAGCTCATCATATGAATCTTCGGAAGCTAAGTGCATACAGACGCGAACCCTAAACAAGAGCTTGGTCATCCTCCGGCTATGCAACGAGCTTCTTCGTCGACTCTCTCGGGCAGAAGATCCCGTTTTTTGTGGGCGTGTGTACATTTTTCTATTCCAGAGCTTCCCTCTTGGCGACAAGAGTTCTGTGAACCTGCGAGGCAATTTCCACGTTGAAAATGTGACCACCTTCGAAGATTACCTTGAGACGTCAACTATGGAACCGGATGAGATGCAGGTGGACGAGGGCGGCCCCACTGTCAGAGTCAACGATATGTCTCAATCAGAAATTTCGGGTACCAGCCAAGCCAAGCCGGCCACGCCACACAAAGACGAAAACTCGACGCTGGATATACCCACTCTCTACCCCATATTCTGGTCGTTGCAACACTCCTTCTCCGATCCTCCACGGCTGTTTGAACAGGACAACTTCAAGCGGTTCCAGGAGGGTCTTGAAGCAACGCTCGCCAAATTCAAAGCGGTGCCAAAGGTAATCTCAGCGCGAAGCAGCAAGGAGTCACAATCCGACGCCGACAACGACTTCGCAAGTGCATTCAATACCAAATATCTAACCAGTAGAGATCTCTTCAAGCTCGAAGTGAGCATGACTTCCCCACTGTTGAGAGCGGTGACTGATTAGCTGCAGCTCAGTGATCTCGCCTTTCAGCGCCACATCTTGGTTCAGGCCCTGATCCTGATCGACTTCCTCCTGACCCTCACAGAGAAATCAAAGAAGAAGCCATACTACCAGAATGCACAGAAGGCAATGCAGTATAGCTTCACGCTTCGCGAGGAAGACGTAAGTGCCACCCCACCCCATTCCGTCCCCTGCTCGCCGTCTGGTTCTAGCTCTCGCTGTGCCACCGTGATCATCATCCTTTCGGCTGACCGCAAAGCACAGACCGAGTGGGCGTTGGGCATCAAGAACTCCATCGCAAATTACCTGCAGGAGGGTCCAGATGGCAAATTCTACTATCGAGTGGTGGATACCGTGCTTTCCCGCGATAAGAATTGGGTAAGGTGGAAAATGGAGAGCTGCCAGCCGTTCACTCGCGATAGAGTCCCCGCAAAAGAGTTCCAAGACTCGAAATCTGGGGCACAGCGAGCCATCACTGCGAAGAAGGGGATCAAGCCGTCCACTGTTCCACACACATTGCGGTTCTTACTTAAGACAGAGGCTGAACGGGGCTGGTCCCAGCTCAAGCAGCATGACAGGTGTGTTCCGCTCGCCCGATCAGCGCCTCTGCGGCCTTGCTCACGGGACTTCAGGTTCACCCATCCAAGTGCAAACTCGTACGCGAAGCGGGTTCAAATGACCGACCTAGACTTGGATATGGCTGGTTCGGAAGAGGAAAAGCGGCAACTGGAGGAGAAAAAAACAAGCGACACATGGCGGGGACTGCGACTAGCGTCGACTGACGAGTTGAGCTCATTCGACAGGTTCGAACATGGCAAAGGTCTGGAGAGGCTCTTTCAGCCGGTCACGTCGTCGATTGAGGCGACTGGCGACGACAATGCACCCACCGTTCCGGAAGACAGGGATGGCATTCCGCAAGAAGAGCATCCAAGCGTCGAGGAGCAGCGGCCCGACCAACAAAGTCAAGTGACGACGGACATGGCGGAGTAGCAACAGGGGAAAGTTTGGGGCGCCTCGACGAGATAGGTATCAATTGTCGACTACGGTACGGGCGAAGCATGCAGCTCTGATGGAGCTTTGCTATTTACGATGATGTGCAGAACGGTGGGAGCTTGCGGCGCTTCGATGCAGAGCCCGACGGCCAAAGGACCGCATGGGCCATTTGCTAGAGGCAATCGACTTGCATGTCTCCGAACGATCCCCTCGATAACGATCGTGATCCCCATACGTTCCCTACCCTTACCAACGCACGTTGTCGCTGTGGACTGTGCCACTCAACACGCAGTCCGCCACAGATCGCGGTTATATCAGGACTGCGCCGCAGGACCTGGGATAGATGCGATCGCCTCGACTTGATGAATACTAACTTGGGCATTATGCTCGCGCCTGGGAGCGGAAGTTCATATGCCTGGCTCAGTCTGCCGCTGCTGTAGCATCCGAGAAGACCGAGGAGCTGTCCCTGGCTAGCAGCGTAGTGGTGCGTTCTGGCCAGTCTCGTACTGCAGCGAGTGGCCGTGGCCGGGGTGGTCCATCATGTGGGCGCGGTGGATGGGGGCGCGCCGCAAGCATTGGCTGAAGATCAGGCTCATTGAGTATGCGCTGTCAGCATATCGATCCACCGACGTGGGCGATGCTGCAGTGTTCCGAAATGAAAGGGACTTTTGTGTATCGTCGCCTGTCAGGCCGGCTCACTGAGAGCAGCCGGCCGGCTTTGGTGGTACAGGAGCATCGCTGCTCATGTCTGACGTCTGGTGAGACTGATGATGGCACCAAGGCCGGCTTTTAGTAACGGAGTGACCGGTCTGGTGTGGTTCTGGACGCTGGATGATGGGTGTCCTTTCAGGCGCGCTAGTATTCTGGGGGCATTGGAAGGCTCTGGAGGAGCATCTTCAGCCGACCACACCACATGAATCCATGTCGTCTATCAAACGTCCGCGACTATGCTCAGCGTCCGTCCAATGAGCCGTCGAAATACCCGCGGCGGACATACAGCGTGAGCGGCCGGGTTCGCTATTGCTGCCCGTCTGGTATGGTCCTGCTCATTTCCAGCCGCCTTGCCCGTCCTCGCGATTGGGGTACAGCGTTCAACAACACGTCGGCGTGCTTGGCGGTGTTGGAGGCACTGCACCCTCGGCATTAAAGGACACCAAGATTGCGTGCGCCAGAGAGGGTGTTTCTGGGATCTGCGAAACGCCCGTCTGCTTCACAGGGCCATCCACATTGGCGGTGCGAGGCTGGCCGTGCGTCGCATGCTGCCAATTTCTCATCACCGACGGGCCTCGCAGCCGCGATATTCGCGTCTAGCAGCTCCTCGCATGATAGCAGAAGACATCACGTACGATAGGCGGCAGGGCTGTGTGGAATATCGCAGCGGGCGTCGAGGCGTCGGTTGGCCGTCTGCTTCTGGCACGGGCTTTTAGTCAGGCGCGCTGGAATACCCGGCGCTGATCAGCGCGGAGCGGCGCTGGCAAAGGCGCTCGCTCGTCGGTGGCTTGCCTCAGCGATCATGGTGAGAGCGGAGAGCGGACCCACTGTCGGCGAGGGCCCAACGTCCCCCTGCGGGCGCGAGAATGAATTAGAAATTGAAGCTGGCTCACCCAGCCAACAACAACAGCGCTCACTGCCGGCTGTCAGAGAGACAGTGGCATTTTGCTCGCCCCGGGAGCCAGGCGATGGTCACGTTACAATGAGCTCGCACCGGCTCCGCTGTCAACCAGACTTCGCTCGCCGTTCCTTGCACACAGCAGCTGCGCGCTAAGGCCGCCCAGCAGGCTTCGAGAAACAGCAATTCTCCCGGAGCGGGCCGAGCTTTTCACCGTTGGGATCTCATCGTCCAGCCAGATCTGTCGCTGGTTCGCTAGCACGCCCATCACTCGCCGACTCAGCAAACTGGCAGGGCCGGCTAGGCGCTCACTACGACTGATGGCGCAGGTCGCAGCAGCAGGGACACAAACACAGCTAGACGTGAAGGCGGCGGACTAGCTCGCTGGCCGGCCGCTCGACGCCTGACGAGCCCTTCGCTTTCATGCACTGGCAAGCAGAGCCCTGGAGTGCAGTGCAGCGTGGGCGCTGTGAGCGGCTCAAGAGCGTGCAAGGCTGATGCAGCATGTTCCTGACGCAATCTCGCCAGCCATAGCCGTTACGAGACGCCCTCACGGAGCGCATCCCTCAGCCACAGGCCCCAGATCCCGCCCGCTGATAGGCACGCTCGCCCGGAGACAGCACTCGGTATTGCACACAGGGCAAGCATGGCAGCGTTGCAGAGTGCCTTGGTTGCTCGACAGCAGCAGCATGGAGAAAGCGCACGCTGCACCACACGCGGCCCCGGAGCGCGACTACCTCCAAAGCCGGGCCTCACCACCACCAGGCCCACCACATGCACCCATCGCGGCCGCATCTGCTAAAGCAGCGAGACCCCGCAACAAGCGTTGCCGAGCCCTGCACCCATGCCCGCTGTCCCTGCGGTGCCCTGGACCTCCCGTTGTGTGCTATGGGCATGCATTCTGCCAATAATGGCGCCCCATCATCTGCGTCCACAGTCGATTGCTTGACGCCACGGATCAGGCCTTGCAAGTCGGCGTTTTTCTCCACCACTCCCCCCTGCTCCTCTGCAAGCCGCGCAGAGGCCTGTCGCCCTCCTCACATTCTCTTTCGAGAAGCATACCCTGGCGACAGCCAGCACATCCCATCCCAGCCGTCTTCGATTCGCCAGCGTCTGCTCCGTCTCCCCCTCGTCTCAAAGGGATACGTCCCGAGGTACCGCACCCCTGTGCTTTCGATCTTTGCCTTGGGGGCCTGCTAGCCCTCGAGGGCAGTCACGCCTCTCGTCGTGGAACATTTCTGCTTCCAGATCCTCGAAGGATATCATGTTTCCCTAAGAAGACCCGTCTGCCCTGGCGGTGGTCTGACCCCAGACTTTGGACTCTCTTAACCTCGATTTATCCGGATCGTCCACTCTAAAGTGCCGTCAAGCCTCTTCAGTCTGAATGATCTCCCTCCCCTGCCGCTATCGCTGATATAGCCTCCGTGGTGTTCCTGACCCATCTTACAAAGGGCACCCTATCGTCGACCACGGCTGGACGCTCTAGATATCTGGAGCTACAAGTCCGCTCATCTCACCTCTGTGTCAACCCTCAACCGCCCTCGGTTACCGTCATTCTTTATTTGGCCTACCACGGTATCACCTTCTCCCCAGCTGCTATTTCGAGCAAACGTTACACCGAAACTCCGCGCCCCATTCCTGTCTTGGGGGTGCGACATCAGCCATTCAGCCTTGGTCCTGCATATCAGCAATCCCAAACCACCCCGACACGGCATCCCCAGATCTGTTTCTTTGTGACAGACCTGCGACCTTAACAAATTGAGCCGTCTATATTCTCGATCCAGCTTTAAAGCATCGCGAACTTCGCCTCTCTTCTGCCGATCACCTGCATCCAACCCCGCACTGGTCAGGAAACCGACCTCGCAAGCTTCATCGGATCCTTTCCCTCTGCAGTCGGTTCATCGGGTGTTCGCGTCAGCCTCGCAGGAGTTTCGTATCGCAAGTTTGTCCCCTCGTCACAAGCTTCACCAGATTCGTAACTTCGACCCTGTCGGGCGCGTTCGAAGGATCACTTTGAGGGCAGTGCGTCAAGGTGCGCACATCATCCTTCCTCCACACCTGGCTCCTGCTGACTGCGAAGCTTGTTAGAAGGCGGTTCAGCCACAATAACACTATCCCAACTCCCAAAGACCGATTCAAAGGTGCCAATGGTGGACGGAAACCTCTTCATTCCGCTTTCTCCGCCTAGCTCGCCGCGTATGTCTGCGTACAGCACAACTCCTGCAGATAACGAGTGGCAAACATCGGACCTTAAGTCATTGGATAGCACCTCGGCCCACTCTGACGGCGACATGGCTCTGCTCCAGGCAGAAGTCTCTGGACACAATTTCGACCTGAAGCGGCCATTGCTGCAAACCCACAAGAGCTTTCCCTATGCTCTAAACAGCAAGCTTCATAGCAATGGCGCGGACTCCCCTTCAAGGGAGCGCATCAGCATCAGCAACATTGATGATGTTGATACCACTGAGCTTCCCACAGTCACGTTCGGTGGATCGGCGCCAGCAAGCCCAGTGTCTAGGCTGACTCCTCCGTCTCCTCAAGATGGACTCAACGGCGAGGACACCAAGGTCCAAGGGGATGAGATCATCACGGAAGAGATGGACGACAAGGACGGCGAAGAGGCCACAAAAGAGGAAGAAAAGCCTCCCATGTCCGCCGCAGAGCTTCGAGCACAGAAGCGCAAGATGAAGCGGTTCCGGCTGACACACAATCAAACTCGGTTCCTCATGAGCGAGTTTGCACGACAAGCACACCCAGATGCAGCTCATCGAGAACGCCTTGCCCGGGAAATTCCTGGACTTAGCCCTAGGCAGGTTCAAGTGTGGTTCCAGAACAGGTAAGCAATAAAGAAACAGGTGCCTTGTTGCCATACTGATAATCACAGGCGAGCGAAGCTCAAGCGTCTCACTAGCGACGACCGCGAGCGCATGATGCGGTCGAGGGCACTTCCCGATGATTTTGATATGGCTCAAGCGCTTCATTCGCCATTTGGAGCCACTCACGGCCTCGGCACGCCTCTTGCCTCTCCTGGGGCCTACACCCCGAGCTTTCCAGAAGGCAACATGATGCGGCCACTGAGCATCGACACCTTGCGCCGAGGTCCGGTCGATTCACACATCTCACCCACGGGCATCAGCCCGGCTTTTGGTGGATTCACCTTCACGCCGCCGCAGTCAGCAACGGATACTCTTTCACCAGTATCCAACCATGAGGGGTCACCGTTTGGGTTTCCTCCTGCCCCTCTCGATAATAGCCCAAGAACGTCGAATCCGTTTTCCTCCTCTGTGAGCGCCTCGCCTGCTTATGCGGCGCACCACAGTATCCCGCGACTATCTCTGCATGCCGATCGTATTGCAAGAAGTCGGGCGGAATCCCTCTCATCGCCGCTGCGGGCTAGCATGAGCTACACTAACGGGCACGATGGTCTGCATGGCTCTAACGATTCCGGGAATCACATGCCTTATGGCATTGGCTATTCTTGTACGTGTTCTAAACCATCACCTATATCACTAGGCTAACTATAGTAGACTCTCCAGTGCCCGGCTTCCAAGCTTCCAGCGCTTCAAGAATGCGCTCGTTTTCCAGCAGTGTGCCCAGACGCATTGAGCTCAGCACTCATTATACCCCCACTCGCGGATCGAACACGCCACAAACAGCGACATTTCCCACATACACCAGCTCGCCGCTCGTGACACCACAAAGCTTCGCCATGCCGCAACTTAGCGCGCCGCACCACATGACTTCCTTTCCAAACTCGTATCTTCGAAACGACTCCACTCAGTCCGACGGGTATGGTGGTGCCGGCGCCATTCTCGGCGAGGTGATCGAGAGCTCACAACAAGAAAACGACGACCAGAACGATCAGTACTAAACTTAGAAAATCGGCGGCGTTACCGTTATCAAGCGATGATGCAAGGAGTTCCTTGGGTGGGGATTGTGCTTGGGTCAGGGTAAAAAGTTCAAGATGAATGATGAGACAAACGGGCTGAGGGATTATTGGACCGGATGCTGGAAATCGCAACCTCGATGTGTATGACCTGACGGCTGTTGCTCAAGCCTCGATTGGCTTTCCAAGTCTTGTTGCTTCTGGCGCCCCTGGTGGCTGTTTCATACCTTTCGAAACCGCCTTCGGCGTCAAGCGCTCCGAGGGCCCACCGGCTCAGTGGACTCTTGCCGAACATTTCCACATTCTATTCCTGGCTGGTTTCGGAGTTTCAGACTTGTTTTCTTCTATCCCACCAATTTTTCAATGCCGCGATAGTGTCGAAACGCAAGCGTTCTACATGTTTTTATTTTGGGACAGAAGCTTAATGGCGCTGCTGGTATACCCCTTCTTGTATGTACGTTTTATTCTCTTCTACCTCACGCCTATCTTACTTTCTGTTACGCTTTTTGTTTTATGTGGAGGATTGTAGCTGGACTTTGTCTTCTCCCACTCAACGACATGATTACCCACTCACCTCAGCGGTTCTGGCGCGAGGATTGAGACATCCAAACACAAGTACGAAAAAACACTTCTCTGTGGAAATTACCTTCTGCTATATACTTGGAAAAGCAGCGAAGCAGACTACGAACGAATAATGATACCCCATCCTTACTTTGTTACTCAGAATTCTCCACTGCTCAGATGCTCCAGTGCACTTCTCCCCGCCGTCTATCATCTTTGCTATTTTTGAAAGACGTCTCCTGACGCGACCCACCCCTTGCGATCTTTTCCTCAATGCGACGTTCGTGCATCTTGGCAATACAGCGCTACCAGTCGACAGTGTTCTTTGTTTTGCCTGCGGAAAATAGCACGGCTGCCCTCTCCGCCCGTACCGGTACGTACCTCTTAATACCCAAGCGACCATACCTCATGCTTTCGCGCTCGCTGCTCGCTGCACGATGCCGGCCGCGCGCTACGACCACGGCGACATCGGATGGGTGAGGCAAAAGAGCCTCAGGGTTCACAGCGTCCCTGCGCATGGGAGAGAAGCATAGGCAAGCTCGCTGGGCAAGCGATGGCAGATCGCGTATAGTCTTTTGCTTGCTTTGCAAGGCAGTAGACAATGTGCCTGCTAACGGCCTTGCCTACACGACCTGTACACTGTGCGTACACTGCAAACCAGACGCATCGCCTCTGCAGTTTAGTCCTCAGCGAAACACCCGTCCACTAAGACTGGCGCTGTCCCTGAGCAGTCTCCATCTGCGCCTCGCAGCAACGATATCCCCCGCAAAATCCTACACGGCCATCGCCTTCCATGCTCCGAACATTCCACACATCGAGACGCCACCATCCCCCAGCCTCCAATGACACGGGCAGCTCAACGCCTCCCATCGCAGATCCTCCTCAATCTACGCGCTTCTCGCAGGTATTTTTTTCTCCGCATGATCACTCGCTGCAATCTAACCTTCTCCACACTTTTACCCCAGACGCCTCAAGGCTCAGCTCTGTGGGCTGGCTTGGGTCCGGCTTCTACGCTACGACGGTACTATACGGCATGCGTTTTCAGGAACCGTAGAGCCGTGCAGGAAATGCGAGGGAAGAGCATGGGCATGCGGTGTATGCAAGGAAGGTGGAAGCTTCCATGGCTAAATTAGCCTGGCTTGGGGGACATGTGCTTGAGAGGCTGATGAGAAATGCCCTTGCGCCGAGTGGGGAGAGTCACTGGGTAGAAGACGACACGGGACTGGGGGTGAGGGAGCGTGTATGCGGGACTAGGATGGGTTGCAGGCCTGGGCAATATTCCGATTTTGCGGGGAAAGAGTAGATTGGAGATGGTACTGCTTTGCATGGTGGAGATGGGTTAAGCTGGGGTAGGTCAAGGGAGTGAGGTTTTGTGGCTGTATGCACATGACGCCGGGATCGTCATGTTGATTGAGGGCGGGTACGGGAGGGCACCATGGCGAAGCTCAACAGCGGAGTGGAAAGTCGGTGCTGTTGGTTGAGGTGTGGATTTTAGGTTGATTAGAGTTATTGAGGTGCATAGATTAAACGGCTTCTGGACTGCTTGGCCGGCCGCCCAGGCGCTTTTGGCTATCGTGCAGGCCAGATACTGGGGAGGGGTCCCCATGGGCGGACGCAGCAGCCAGGTTGACTGAGATGGTAGATTGCGGTTGCTGAGTTGCATGACTGAGGCGCTTTCGGGAAGCCAGAATGCGAGGTCGGGATCACGATGGGGGGAGGGTTAGCTGNNGAGAGCTCGTACCGTAGAGGCAGGGTGGTGGAGCCGCGGATGATTTGCCAGGCCTTGCTGCAGATCTTAGGCTTAATTACGAGAGGCTCGGCGTCGGCGGACAGGGCGAATTGGGTGATTGCGTGGGTGCATGCAGCGGCGTTGCTCGTCTTCGGCTGGCAGCGTTTTCTGCTGGCCTTCTGCCAGGCTTCGAGAAGGGGGTTCGCTGTGGGCATGTGATCGGGTGATCTGGGAGGGGAAATCCTGTTCGTCAGAGATGAGAGGTGCGAGTCGTGGCGGTGTGCCTTCTGAAGGTTCGATGCGTTGTTCTAGCGCTGTATACCCATAGTCGCTATGCTCTGGGGTAGTGGGCAGGTTAGGTAAGGGCGCGGAACATTGTTCGAACGGCGGGCTCGAGGTCACGCTTCTTCTACCGCATGGAGTAAGGGCCGCTGTGACGACAGGGAGTTTGAGACGGCATGGCTTCTGACGAGACTCAGATTCAGGTTCAGATGTCCAAGTCTCTTCTCAGCATCGCCAGCTTCGCTCCATCACTCCGATCCATGCCCGCGCGTGGCTGCTCCTCTCATGACGTGTGGATTACAGCACGCTGCTTTTGCGCGCTACAGAACATACGATGTGTTCGCATCGCTTCCTGCGGCCTGCTCGCACTCGGCGATCCCTACTGCTGACCGGAAGTTAGGCTAAGGCGTATCGCAAAATGTCCGTGTGGTGCAGGTACGCAGCGCAGCCTCCAGGGCGATCGGGACGTCGTTCCTATGTCAGTGTTGCACGATATCTCACGGCAGTATTGGTTACGCTCTCCCGGTTCCTGACAGGATGAGACGGATGAATTGGCACCGGGCGGCAGCTGCGGACATTGGAGGAGCATCTTACTTCTATCCTTCCCCTTTCATCCTAACGCCAGGTACCGATGCGATGGAGAGCGTCTTGCGAGACATTGTCTTTCGTTTCGAAGATTCCGACGGTGAGCGCCGTGCGTGAATGCACTGTCTCAATGTGCGTCCTTCCGCCGGGGCGATTGGTGGGTGGGTAGGCGGCCGTGGTGTCAATGCTCTTGCCTAATCGGGAACGGAAGTAAAATGCCTCGACCCTTCTGATTGGCGGGTCTGATACGGGATCACGTGTAGGGGTGCGGCGCCAAAGGTCGCGCACAGTAAGCAAACTAAGAGAGGCTTGGGCTTGGGCATGAAGAATTATGCAGAGGTTGCGAGAGGTACGACAGTCACGATGCAGCGACAAGGGCAAGGAGAAGCGAGCTAATGCATTGGATGCACCAAGTGAGAAAAGAGAGGAGCGTACATACCACGAACCCAAAGTCTTACACACCCACACCGAGCCGCGTTGAAAAAGCAAAGCCATTGGCGACCATCTCCCATGATATGTCGTTGGTTTTGACTTTGACCTGCCTTTCCTATCTCGACGAGCCCGTATCGCTGGCTGAGAAGGATCAGAGAGGATGTCGCGAGGCGCTCTTAGTTCCCGATGTTGGAGCTGCAAGTCGTGCAGCTGCGGCGCCTTGAATCCCGACGCCATACTCGAATCGCGCCGCGGATCGTCGAGGTCGCCTGCTTGGCTGGCCCGATGGTGGGCCACGGCAGTGGACGATGTGAGAGACCTTGGGGCCTGTGATGGGGACGATGACGGTCAGGCTGAGGTTTTCCTCCGGGGCTGTTCAATCCGAGATGGGATGGTGCCGCTATCTAGAGACACAACAAGCTTGGAGAAACATCAGCTCAACAAATACTCCCGCGACTTGTTCCCCAGCAAGCCGATAGGACGAAAAAGCAAAAGAGAGAGCTGGGAAACAACAGGTAACACGCGAGGTTGTACAGGGCGAACAGGTTGGAGAGCAGCAAAAAGCGGCGCTGCTCGCCAACGCATCTCTACGGCGCTCATGCAGTCTACATGTCACTGGCTGCAGTCACTGGCTGCAGTCACTGGCTCACAGTCACAGGCTCACCTCGCGAATAGAAATACCAGAGACGCCGCCCGCTGTCGAGAGATTTTCGTGCGCACACGAACGTCCAAGCATGAACGTTGACAATGTTCTCTGCAAGTGCGATGCAGTCCCACCATCGATGCATAGCCATTTCGTACTCGCCCCGTACCTGACGGACCGTCTGCATCTCACAGCAGGAGGGTTACCTTCGTTTCTAAATTTTGGTATTGCGATACCGGGTGGATGTGGGCTGTGTGCTTCCGGGGGGGGGTGTTCCAGGCGTGCGGATAGTCTGGCGACGGCTTCCTGCACTGCGCGCCTGCAGCTTTCGTAACCGGTCGGCGCCATGCCCTCGAACGGATGGTGGCCGCGTTGCAGTGTAACTGGCAAGATGGTGAGCCAGAGAGGGCTGAGTCATAGTGATGTCACTGAAGCATGTGACTGGGTATGCATCTCTGAAGCAAAACAATGATAATTCTTCCGAAGATTTTGGTGATGACTCGACGGTATTTGAAGGAATCCGCCCGCGACGCGAGTTGGCGCGTGAGAGTGTGCCATGACTCTGCGGCATCTGTGAAGAAGTGAGCTCGACCACCCCTTTGGTCCATGATGCAGAAGAAAAACCAAACAGATTTGCCGTCGATGTCATCCAAACGTTCATTCGCAAAGTGAGGCATGCACGCCACAGCTTCCGCGTCTTCTAGAAGGATTAGCGAACGCGTAAGGCAGAGGAAAATTGACTGGTGGCGACAGCATCGTCTTATCGATTGCTGAAAATAGGGGCAGACCGCTCCGTATCCCGCCGAATACGAGGCTTCATTGGCTGAGAGCTGGCGGAGTTAAGCGGACATGTGATTTGAGATGAAAGTCATTCAAAGACGAAGCGTCGTCATTATGCATGCGGACGTCAGTGCGGAAGGTCGAAGGGAACTGCAGCGCGAGGGCGGCAGCGGCAGCGGCAGCGTGTCATCAGTGTTGTGCGGAGACGACGGGAGGTCGGCGACAGAGGCTCGCAAAGAAATGGCCTTTGTCTGTTTGTGATGCTTCTGTGCGTGGCGTGGTGTCTGCTTCGAAACGAGCGTTGAGACAACAACGGCCACGGGCCGCTAAGCATATCTGTTTGAGATAATCCCTCCCGCGGACCCGGTACGGCTACTCGAAATGCAGCGAGTCTGCCGGCACTGGCCAAATAGCAATCTCTGCGAAATCAGGCCAAACGTGCTCGAGTGTTTGCTGCGCTGCATGCTGGTGCTCGCGGGCACCGAAGGGAAACCAGGGAAACAAGGTGACGCGCCCATGGGCCCATGGCGAGGCCAGCGAACAGATAAGATAGGTGTCTCGCTTGCTGAGGCTCACGTCAATGGGGCGATGCGCAAGTGAGAAGAACGTCTGCGGCGCGGCGAGGCGAGGCGAGTCGGCGTAAGCAGTCAGTCAGTGACTGTGCCCTCGGCCCTGCGCAGTGCGCAGGCCACAGGCCACAGGCCACAGGCAGCAGCAGCAGCAGCAGCAGCGGGCGCATCACGGGAGAGCAAGTGGAGTGAATGACTGGACGGAACTCTTGCTGGCAGACAGAGGGGCAAACCAACGGGCAGCGTGAATGGGCAGTCTGCGGGCGCAGTGGTGAGGGAGGAGAGAGGAGGGAGTGGTGTTGTTGGGCCAGCTCCCACGGCTCGTTGCTGGACCCAGCCAGGGGTCACGGCCCAAGCGAGAGCGTCGAAAAAACTCGCCTGCCTCGTTTTCTTCTTCTCCCCAACCCTCTCTTCATCACGAAGACACCACGACCCATCCCGCAGCGGCCTCTGTGAGCTTTCACCCGAGGCGCGTGCAGATTTCAGACAGGACTTGTCGAAATCCAGCCTGCCGCAGAGCATTTCCACGCCCCCGTGGAATCTCTTGCCGCAGCCCTTTTTTTTTTCTCAGGAGCAGCGCCGTCCGCCTGCCTTCCTTCTTTTTCACGCGACACTCCTTTCTGCCGCCCCCGAGTCGCACCCTCTGCGCACTCTTAATACCGGCGGAGCTGTCGCCTTCCAAAGCTTGGAGAATCCGAGATTCGCCGGCCGTCGTAGCACCCTCTGCGACCTTCTGCGCCCTGCACGCCTCCCTCGGCACCTCGCACCTACGCACCTGCACTCGCACTCCCTCCCCGCGCCCACGCCCCCCGTCTTCTAATGAGTGCTTCCATCTCGACCGCGCAAACTCCGCCCATTGCCGCCTCCCAGAACGCTGCGCCCGCGAACTCGCCCGCCTCGGGACCGTCCGCCAACGTGGCCGCTGGAACGGCGCCCCTACCCACTGCCAACCGGAACTCGTACGCCAACGCCGCGACCAAGAAGATCACGTCTCCTCCGATCGCGTCGAGCGCTGCGCCGCCCGTGGCAGTGGGAGGAGCGCAGCATGGCAAGAGCGCCTCGATATCCCCGGTGAACGGCAGCAATCCCATCAAGCCCGCAGTCCCCGCAATGGCCCCGACCATTGTCAATTCCAGCGGCGTCAACGGCGCCCCTTCACAGGGCGACCACAGCCGCAAGTCCTCGGTCACCATCAGCGCATCTGGAACCACGGGTTACATCCCCAACGGCGGCCCCGTTGCCAGCAGCCGTGCGCCTTCAAATATCACTTTTGGCTCCATGGCCGGCTCGCCTGCACCTTCACACGCGGCGCCCCATCACCCACCGGGCCCGAGTCTGAATCCGCAGATGGGCAATCCCCGCGTTGCCTCGCCTGCGCATTCACCGTCGCCCATCCCCACGCCCATCTCCAGCGGAGGAAAGCCCGATAACCTCCCGACTCGCCCAGGCCTGGTTTTTGGTGGCGGCAGTGACAGTGCGGAGCCCAACGTAAGTTTTTCGCCGAGTCAAACTTCAACACCTCGGATATTTGATTTTCTCACACAGTCCCAGAACCGACCAATCTCCATGCCCCCGCAAGCGAACCCGCTGCAACCCCAAGCCCAGCATCTTCGCCGCGAGTCGTCGCAGTCCGCACACAGCGACATGAGCAACCCCAACATGAACAACCGCGGCTATCCTCCCAACGGAGGCCGAGGTCGTGGTGGTTATCCTGGCTACAATCAGCAGATGCAGCCGTCCCCGCAACCATATCGTGCCATGCCCAACCCGCCGCGTGGACCAAACATGCCCGCTTTCCAGCCTGGTGGGCCGATGCACTCGCCCTACCGTACAACACGCTCGCCGGCTCTAACCCCGGCGCAGCTGAGCCAACAGCCTCACCTGGCAAACCAGCAAGGCATGCCTTACTATGCTGGACACCCTTATCCACAACAAGTTCGTAACCCTTCTCATATTTCTACCCCCTTTGCAGCCTCCGAGTCCAGCAAGCCGGTTCGCAGACCTGCCAATGGACCCCGAAGGCAGCAATTTCTTTCACGTGTTTCTGTCCCTCCAGCGGAGTCGACGCAATCGGATTTCCGGCTGCTTCCCGACTCGTTCAACACGATCTTTTCAGTATTCGACACTCCTTTCCCTGTAAGTAATGATAACGAGCAACTTCTGACACTACTTTCGACTCAGATGTATGGGGTTCCACCGCAAGGCCTGGATCCCTACAGTGGACACTATGGCGGCCAGACCCCGTATGGCCTCCAGCAGTCCATGTACTATCCAGGAGCTGTCCCCGCTTCGCCTGGCCGTGGCCACAGCTTCCCTCAGCAGATGCAGGGTCATTACATGCCCGGTCCTTATGCACAGGCTCCGCAAGCACAAGGCATGTCCCGCACACCCTCTAACATGTCCGATCGACCACCTTCAGCCGTCCCACAGCCGTCGACGCCCGCCATGACGAACGTCAATGCCGCCATCTCCCATACGCATACTCCCAGCGCTACGTCTGGTAGCCCTGCGCCGAACGCCTCTACCTTCACCATCCCTCCGAAGTCCAAGAGCAAAGCCATCGTTATCAAGAACGCTGAAGGAGAGGTGGTTGATTTTGGCAAGAAAGCTGCCTCGCCCGTCCCTCCCCCGCAGCCCAAGTCTCCCGCTATTGTCGCTACGCCAACCCCTCCACCTCGCCCAGAGTCAACACACAGTCGTACTGAAAGCGTGACAACCATGACTGCACAGGAAAAGCAAGCCGCCTTTGTGAAGCAATTCAAGGACCAACTCGAGGCAGACAAGAAGAAGAAGGATGCTGATGAGAAAGCTGCAGCTGAAGCCGAAGCCAAGGCCAAGGCTGATGCTGAAGCCAAAGCGCAAAAGGAGAAGGAAGAGGCGGAGGCTAAGGCTGCCAAAGAGAAAGAAGAAGCTGAGAAGGCGGCTAAGGAGAAGGAAGCCGCTGAAGCTGCGAAGAAGGCCGAGGAAGAGGCTGCCGAGAAGAAGCGTCTCGAGGACGAGGAGTTCGAACGCATGGTTGCCGAGATGGAAGCCGCAGAGAAGGAAGAAGAGGAGCGACAGAAGGCTTACGAGGAGAAGAAGAGGATCGAACGGGAGGCGCAGAAAGCGAAGGAAGCCGAGCGTCTCAAGGCCGAAGACGAGAGACTCCGTCAACAGGAACGCGAAGCTGAAGCTCTCGAGGAAGCTCGCGCAAACGAGACGCCAGAACAGAAAGCAGAACGCGAGAATCTCTTCGCCTCGCTGAAGAAGAACACCCAGTTCGGACCCGGCGCCGCAATGGATCAAGGTGGCAGTGGCGCTTCCACTCCGTCTGCTGAGCCAGTCATCGTCACGCCTCCTGCGCCGCCAAAGGTCACCAGTGCTACAAAGCCCAAGCCAGCTGCACTCAAGCTTGAGACCAACAAGCCCGTAGAACCGGCTCAACCGACTGCTGGCATGCAAAGCTTGAAGAGCGCTCGATTCCTGCAAGTGAAGAGCGAACTTGCCATTTACCCTGAAGGCATTCGATCTCCCAATCCGGCTTTGAACATCAGCAGCAAGAGCAAGGGCCGTGTGTACGACAAGGACTTCTTGCTCCAGTTCCAAGAGGTCTTCAAAGAGAAGCCATCCACCGACTGGGATATGAAATTGAAGGAAACGGTTGGTGACTCGACTGACTCTGCACGTCCACAGTCTGCTCGTCCGCAATCAATGGGCATGAACAGTCGCCAACCGTCCAACCGCGCGAGCATCGGTCCTGGCCCGATGGGCAACTTCCAGAATAACTTTGGCGGTGGCCGCACTCTCCCACCAGGTACAACCTCCGAACAGCGTTTCCGCGAAGCCTCCCACAGTGGGCGGCAGATGACGAACCCTCTTGCTCAATTTGTGGCAGCCCCTCGACCTGGTGGTGCATTCCCCATGGGAATGGCTCGTAATAATTCATTCCAAAACATGGCTAATGCTGGACCAAACTCTCCACGTGTGGGAAGCTCCAGTGGTCGAGGCAGCCGCCGGGGTGGCAAAGGTCAGAGCCAAAAAGACGAGCAAGCCACTGCGAAGGCGATGCCCCTTACCGCTGGTCAAGAAGTCAAAGCTCTCGAGCGATCCACTACTGGTTGGACACCTCACAGCCGTGCCGGGCAAGCAGCTGCCCCACAAGTTGGTTCTGGTCACATGGCTCCGGACATGGTGCAGCGAAAGGTCAAGAGCAATCTCAACAAGATGACTCCAGAGAAGTTCGACAAGATCTCCGATCAAATTCTCGAGATTGCCGCTCAGTCTAAGGACGAGACTGATGGTCGGACGTTGAGGCAGGTCATCCAACTGACTTTCGAGAAAGCTTGCGACGAACAACATTGGTCTTCCATGTATGCTAAATTCTGTCATCGCATGTTGGCGACTATGAGTCCCGAGATCAAGGATGAGAATGTGCGTGACAAGCATGGCATGCCAGTTGTTGGAGGAGCCCTCTTCAGGAAGTATCTTCTCAACCGCTGTCAAGAAGAGTTCGAGAAGGGTTGGGAAGTCAACCTTCCCGACAAGCCCGAAGGCAAGGAAGGCCAGGAAGCAGCCTTGCTGTCCGACGAGTACTACATCGCTGCTGCCGCGAAGCGTCGTGGTCTTGGTCTGATCCAGTTCATTGTAGGTCCCCTCCATTCGCTCCGTCGAGGACCCTTACTGACTTTTCTAGGGTGAATTGTACAAGCTTGGCATGTTGACACTGAGGATCATGCACGAGTGTGTGCTCAAGCTTCTCGATTTCGAGGGTCTGCCCGATGAGTCTGCCATCGAAAGTTTGGTCAAGCTTCTCCGCACTGTTGGGTAAGTACTCAGACCAACTTTTCTCCGGTCTTTGCTAACGATCACTACAGAGCTACCATGAACGGCAGCGACACTGGTCCTAAGATGATCGCCATGTACTTCGAACGGATTGAGAAGATCATGTCTATGGAGTCCTTACCCTCGCGTCTGAAGTTCATGCTTATGGTAAGACTCTCCGTTCCTTCGCACCCAGTTGAGACGATACTGACGTGACTCAGGATCTTTGTGATCTTCGTAAGGCTGGATGGCGTTCAAAAGAGGACAACAAGGGACCCAAGACCCTCGCCGAGATACACCAAGAAGCGGCAGCCGCACAGCAAGCCGCAGACTTGGAGCGGACTCGGTCGAACCAGCGCGGTGCTCGTCCTCCTATTGGGCGCGGCGATGCTCGTTCGTTCTCCGGTGGTGGTCCTATGCCTCCGCAAGACTTCCCCACTGGCCGTGTCAATACGGAAGACCTGCGAAGGCTCGGCAAAGGTGCTTCTAACCGTACGAATACCCCCGGTCAACTCGGCCCCAGCATGCTTGGTAGCCGCAGCGGCAGTGGACGTCGTGGGCTTGGTCCTGGTGGAGGTCTGATGGGTCGAGGCGATGAGTCTGCTGCCTCTTCCCGGACAGCTACTCCGCCGGTGCAGAAAGAGAAGGAGTCAACTTCTCATGCGAACTCATTCAGGTAAGCTTCATACCTTCTCCAGTCTTGGAATACAGAATTAACATCATCAGTGCACTCATGAGCCTGGACAACGACGGTGCCGGCGAGGTCGGCTCGCCTCCTTCGACAGCTTCCTCCCCTCCTCAGTCAAAGTCGATCCCCTCCCGATCGAAGTCACCGGCTGTCGAGACCAAGAAGGAGTAAAGCCACTCCGCATCCACCTTTCTACTGGCTCTTTCGAGCGTGCGCGATCATACCCTATAGACATCGCACGCGGTAATCTAATTTTCGTGTTGCATAGACGGGGCATTTTCTGCGCGCACTGCATTGCATTTCGCGGGGTTTCCTAATTCGGCATTCGAAGATGGACACAAAAGTTTGAGGCGGGCTGGGAAAACGGGACAACCATCGTCGTCTCTTTGGCCACGGCTCTTCTTTCTCATCTGGCGTTCCGGTATCGGGTTCATGGGGTGTCTCATCGGCTTCCGTGTGTAGGTTCTATTTCCGACTTCTTCCTTCATTCCGTCCACCCCTTGCCCCCGCCAGCACCCCCTCTACCGGGTGTCTGGGCGGCCTTTGGGCTCTTTAGTATCCTTTCTCCTTCTACTTCTTTTCTGCGACTTGTGTTTTTAGTGTGGTGAGGATTCGGAGGACGAAGAACACTACCTAGGTGGACTGCGAAGAGAAGATGGGGTTATGAGATCTTTTTTTAATCATCACATGTTCTGTGTCTCTTCCTTTCTTGCTCGGTTCTTTTGGGTGACTGTGCAAAATGTGTGTCGAGAGGAGGCTGAGGTTGCTTCGGTATGCTTGCGAGGATGATTGTGACGGCCGATGTGGTGAACGGCTAAGGGGAATAGAGGTGAAACTGTGTCATCGTGTAGATTTTTTGTGTGCATAGTTTGACTTTTAATCGAGAACAAGATGTAACTTCATCTACTGTGTCTCTGGCGAAGTGATGTTGTGAGATTATGCAGGATTATGCTATGCACCAACATCTCTTGTGTTGCCATTTGAATTCTAGCACGCCCTGAAGGAGCACTGCTTTGCTTCCCATACGTACCTACAGCAGTTGCCCAGGCTCAAAGTATAATGTGTTATGCTCCAATGCTCCAACCCCACATCCACGTCTGGAATTCACGGCATCGCCTACGGTCACACCAACCTACCCGATCGAGCAATTTTGAAAATCTGTCGAAAGTAGCCGTGTTACACTACTTCGCTCGGAAAGCCGAATTTCGCAAAGCCCCAGAAAATCGTTCGTGGTGGGTTGCCAAGAGTTGAGGCTCTGGTTTGCAATGGCCTGATTGGGTGGGTTGTGGGGTCTCTTTGGGAGCAGGCAAGCTACGTCATAGTTCACAGTGAGTTTGACGCACGTTGACGCACTAGGCTTGGTGAGTATATCATAGTCTCCTGGTACGGGTTGTGGGGAACAAACTACACATCAAGCCTTGAACGATTTGAAAAGTATCTATCACAGCGAAGATTCGAGAAGTAGAGAGCATAAAACGACCAATCCAACCAAACACTTCATAATGTCTGAGCAGAACAACCAGCAGAAGGGTACGTTGTTTCCGGCTCGTAACACTCTTCCTCTCATCTTCGTGGTGGATGGAGACATTGCTGACGATGCATGCAGGCCTCTTCGGTACCGCAGCCAGCGGCTTGGGTATGTCCTCCCACCCCATCCTCTTTTTTCATCCCATCCACTCTCCGTGTATATCGACTCGCTCCTAACACCATGCAGGCAACACCCTAGGCACTGCGGCCAACACAGTCGGCAAAGGCGTATCCGGTGCCACCGATACCGCCGGCAATGTCGTTTCCGGCCTCGGAAAGGGTGTCGGTGACACGGTAACGGGTGTTACTGGTGGGCTTGGAGATACTACTAAAGGTGAGTCAACCCCCATGAGCTAAAGTCCGGATATAAAGGAAAAGAGGCAAGTGAGGAGCGTGGAGAAGTGGTTGTTGAGGGATGGATGGGCGTTAACGAGCGAAGTTTGGCTGACGAAGTGAACAGCTGCCGGTAACGCGGTGAACGACACTACGCAGAAGGGCACGGAGGCTGCGGGGTTGAAGAAGCAGGATCCGAATGTGAAGCAGTAGGTTGCATGTCGGAAAAGACGAGCTACAGTGTAGGATCGGATGGGGCAAGGTCATGTGAGACTGGAAATGCTGCTATGGGTTCAGTGGGAGCAAAACAAAACTGACAAAGCTGTTCCTGGCTGGTGGGAGAGACTGGGAATGCCCTTGGAAAGCTGGGGAACATGAAAGCTCAAAATCCTACTAGTCGCTCTACACACATTCGGGTGCATGCCGTACGAGTAAGCCTAGACTCAAATGTTACTGAAATGAGCCAAACCCAACGATAGGTGCAGCTGGCTTCTTCCATCTGGTCGCCTGCGTAATACACAGTGACAAGTGTCCAACTTCGAGATGAGACTTTTTTTTTCCCATCGAATCATCCAAGGTTATGTTTTGTTTTTGCTTCAATTTGTTCAGTCTGACGCAAATGCATAAATGTTTCTATCGCTATATATGAACATGATGGAGGAACACATCGACACCGCGGCTGCCACAGCTTCCGGAAAAGAATAGAACTAGGACAAAAGCAAAGGAAGCCGCTTAGCCGCAAAGTAGATCTAAAATAAAATGCTGTGTAGCTGCTGGGAGCACCAAACCAATTCTCAGCTACGGCCGCGAGGACAAAGTCGCCATAGAAAGCGACAAGAATTTCGAATCCAAGGGGAGGCCCACGAAAAGCGATATCAGTGTAGCTGTGTTCGTGGACTTACGAAAGAAACAGAACGCAATGAATGGGGATCCGAAAAAGACTGTTAGGCCCAATACTGTCGTGAAGGCTATGGTAATGTCCCAGATTTTGTCCAAATCCTAGAAAGCCTTTACAACGAGGGAAATGAGACCGGCAGACCCAGTGACAGTGCCGAGGGCATAGAGCATCGCCCAGAGTGCTGTCGTTCGCGAGCTCCGGTTCATTCCTCCTCTTGCATTGGGTCTTGGGTCTTAGCGTGTACTAACAGTGCAGCCCCATCAGAGATATGGTAGCACCCAACGTGGTTTTCCAGACAGTCATGAGGACGAACTGCTAGCCTGTGCGGCAGCGATATATCGTGTAAATTGCCAGGGGGAACTGATAGAAAGCTCAAGGCGACGAAGACCAAGTCCTTGAGCCCTCCCCGAAGTTTGATCCACTCTTTGAAAGGCCCCTTAGCAATTTCGAACGATCGGAGGCAGCTGAGGAAGGGATAGACAAAAGGTCTGCATGGACTCAAACCAAATGTGAGCATGACGATGGTGTAGTATGTCAGAATTCAAGACAAAACCAGGGCCTCCGAAGGGTAAGCTGTAGCATTGGAGCTCGCCGTTCAAGGAGCCATCTCCTTTGCCTGGGCCGATGAAGGCATCCTTGAGCCAGTCGCCAATTTTAGTGGGGACCCGACTCGCACATGCTGCAAGCTGACTCGGCTGGTACAATAATACGCACCAGATAACCACCAGGATGCGATGAACACCGGTCATAATGATTGAAGGCGACTCGTAGCAGCAGCAGGCTGTACCATTTCAGCGCAGGTTCATTGGCGGCGTTTGAGCAACTTATGGGTGAAGAGAGAAGCTTGTCGGATGTTGCTGTACATTCAGATGATAAGAGGAGAGAGCCATGTTTTTCAATATCCCCCCGCCCGCAGGTAAGGCGAATCGACAGGCGGCGCTAGGGAGACTCTCTGGTGCTTCAGCCACAACAGCATCTTGTCGACCTGCAGGATACATAGTCGTGCAGCCCCAACGCAGCTTGATCAGTGAATTGTTTGCATGCTGACCTCCTTTGTTTCAGTCTCTAGTGTTTCAATCAGCATCGTGCAGGTGCTCACATGATGCATGCCTGGGGAACATGCCTGGGGAATGCAGTCGCAGGTCAGCCAAGGCGAATTCCACCAGCCATAGAATAGCCCTTCAGTTCCGGGAAAGTTGCAAACCAAAATCCATAAGTGCAATTTTATTCGCATTTCTCAGACTGAAGCCGCACAGTAGAGTCTTGAACTGTAATCCATCAGTGCGACAACGATTTCCGCCCCCAAGTCGTTCCTCGTGAGAGCCAGCCAAGGCCGACAGCCGCAATACGAATGCCAGCACAATTACACGCTGTCAATAAGCCTTGTCATGCAGACCACGGGCACCACTCGAGACCACCAACTAGTCGATTGTCGGCATCCTTTCTGACGAAGGTCTTGACCCCCTCCGACCATAGTATCGTGATCCTTGCTCCGCTCCACTATCTTGCCTCCGACTCTTCTCTTCCTTCTCATTGCTTCCTATCCACTCGATCTTGCGCACTTCGCCGTCTTCGGTGACGATGATTTGGTTTGGCATTGGAGGGAGAGTGGTCTGGTCTTCCGTGTGCTGGTTATCAGACTTCGATTCGTAATCTTGCGATTTCCTTCGCGATAAGTCGGGGAAATACATGGTTGTTAATTAATATGTTTCGAGAGTGAGTTCGGTGGAGATGCGATTTGATGCGCTAAGGATCTAATATGAGTACACTCGAAATTGTTGGTTGTGGCCGAGTGTTGGCGTAGTCGAAGAAGTTGAAGCGTAGGAGTTCTAGGATACTAATCCTATATCTATACTATTCATCATCTACCATGAATGCAGTGCTGGTTCATAGCGATCCTACATTATTAGCCGACTACGTCATGCTCAACGGTCAGGCATCCTGTTATCCGTCAATCTTCTTTGTGGGGTATGTGATCGTCGTCAGGCCCCCAGTGGGATCTGCGTGTTGCCTGAATCGAAAACGAATCAGGTACGAACAAAGCCTCGCTTGCAATCTGAAATGGCGATTTCGATTTTGAAAATGAGGCTGGTGGCTAGTTCTCCAACTAGACGTTACGACGTCGGTGGAGGCTTGTAGTTGAGTAAACAAGGCTGAGGGCGTGATGCGACAATGTAGGGCATAGTTGATGAGACTAACAAGACTACTAGGAAAGGAAAGAATGTGAGACATAATGGAGATCGTAAATAAGTGAGGACGAACCAACGCCGCAGTAGTGTAAAAGAGAGGTTGATATCGTGAATATACCATGCGCTCAAGCATACTGTCAGCGTGCATTCAAAAACATAGCGCTCCGTGAACGGGCTAACCCAGACAGAATAGACAGACGGCAGGAAAGTTAGCATCATCATACGGGGTATTTTGTTCCTTGTACGTATCACGTAGCATAAGGAAGCCAACTAGCCATATCCGACCCTTTGCGAAAATGATCCGCCACATGATCCATTCGTGCAGCCGTGGATTCGAAAGATTCCAAATAGAACCCACACCAAAGGGACGCAGGGTTGGATTCCATCGCGTCAACTCCCTTCGCCCACTGTGGCGGGACTTGAAATGCCTTCTTAATCGTTATGTCCGCTCCAGCAAGGTGGACTTGACGGATGTGCTGCTTAAGGAGATCCTTGCGGGCGAACGTACGCTCCACTGGGTTCTTGTTCAAGCAGTCGATGATGTTATGTTGCCCGAAATGATCGAGGTCAAAGCCGTCGACCTCCTCACAACAGAAGGTGCACTTCGATCCAGTATGGAAAGTACCGCCTGGCATACATGTCCAAGTTGTGACATGATAGCCATGGACAGCGGATTCGTGTCTCTTCCAACCGTACGCATCCTTGAATGATTTCGGACAAACAGTACAATAGAAGGGAGTCGCAGGTCCGTTGCCGTGTTGACTGGAGCATTCCGAGGTGACGATACTCGTATCATAACGAGAGACATGGTATCTTTTCCCCTTCCTTCCGCTCACATTGACGACCATGTGAGCATATTCCACCTCGTTTGGTGTGGCTGGAAGATACTCAAGCTGTAGATCTCCAGGAGACCGGGAGTCTGTTGTGAGGTCCGGGTTGCCGGAAACCCAGAAGGTCGAGGGATCGGGCAGACTTAGTACACCGTCGGGAGATTCGTCTTGGTAAACGCCCGTAAATGGTGAGGTTAGAGAGCCCAAAGGTAGATGAGAAGCCGCATAGAATGGGGATTTGGGAATAGAATCACTGGGTGTTGCAGTGGGCTTGCGTTGGCACCTTACTCGCCCTTGGATACACTCAGCATGAACACAATCTGAAACTGGTTTTGTACTCACCAGAAGATTTCTTCCGCGCACGAACATTGCTCATGCAAACCTTGACCTGGCGCTGTGTGTATCCAGTCTCCTCGGCAAGAACCCTAGTTTGCTCATCGCTAGCGTACGGCAAGTGCGGATGATCTTCCAGTCATTTTTTGATCACTTGGACGGGTCTCGGTGGAAAGGGTTCCTGACTGTTTTGGCCAGTCGAGCGATGGTTTGTGGCATGACCTATAGGGTAAACCTCTCCATGTGAACGACCCTCAAGCGATTGCAAGTCATCATTGCGTAGAAAAGCAAGATGATTTCCAGGGCCAGGGTAGTGAAGAAATGTATCCACAGAATACGAGGCTCCGGTGGTTGCGGGTATGGTGCTGCTGAGATCTAAGTCCGTAGGGCAGACGAAATCGTAACGTCTAGCTACGACTTGAGATCTGCTATGGCCGAAGGTGAAGGCGTCAGCTGTAGGCTGGCTGCACTGTTCGCCCGAATGTGTGATCCAGGAAACCTCGAGCCCTTTTATAGTACCACTTGATGAGTCAGCTTCATGTACAAGCGGCCAGGAGAGGCCGTACGCCGAACGTTGGGGCAGGTGGTAGAAAGCTCGTTGCGTCCAACGCGGCTGCCGTGTCTTAGATATCCGTATTGCCTTGGCCGAAGATTTGAGGAAGTAGACGGCGGCAGCGTAATTCTTGTGCAGAACACAGATCATGTAGCGCCGAAGAAAGAGCATTGAGACTAATCATTTACTTTTGATTGGCGGCAGTGGGTATTACGTAATCGGAGACCTTCAACGCGCTAGCTTGCCCGCCTCCGGATGGAATATCGAACGACAAAGACATGACACAACAGAGGTATCAATGAAGACCGGCGAGACGGGAGATCACAGAGCGCACCCGTAGCACTCAAAGGCATTATCTACGGCTGAAAATGAGTTTCAAGGTGTGAACTGGCGAAAATTCCATAGATGTACAAGCGATACTAGCGAGGTAAACGCCGTAAGATATTCTGTCCAATGAAACGCGGATATGAGAAAAACATGGGGTATAATGTTCAATAAGACAACCTAGTTGCTAACAGCAGTGAGTCTTGACGTGTCAACAGGTAAGTTCTGCTAGGTGAACAAAAAAAAAAACTCAAGAGAACATACACTAATTATCTACTCACTGTATCTACAGATGCTTGTTTGAGTATAATGAAGATTGGGGATGAGAGATTCATCTGAATAGTCTCGCCGCTGTAAAACACTAAACCGAATCGAGCACATCCGCTTGAGTTAGCGAGCCGAGAACTGCTGCCAGAGCCTCATTCCACCTTCAAAAAATCAAGCACGGAGCAACGCAGGATAACGAACTCTGGGTCTTCCAAGCTTACCACTACACGCGGATGGAGCTGTGTCAAGAGAATCTGGCTGGAGGAGCGCTAGGCCTAGCTTCTATATACGAAGCGCCACGTCCATTTCCGCCTTGCAGCTCCCTTAAATAGACTCAATGGATTCAGATTGAGCAATATGAAGAAAGGCGGGATCATTTGGCGTCTCCTGCTCCTTTCCCTTATCCCCATGGTGTTGTCGTCTCTCAACCTCAAGCACCACAACGCCACACGATGGCCGCATCCCGGCTAAGCGCTGCCCGGCCTGAAATCGAAGCGCTGCCCTTCACTGCAGGCACCATCGGTCTCTCCTACGGCACCATACATCATGGCGTAGTGCCTCACGTCGACAACTTGGGTCATTCGCGACCATACCTTCCAGTTCCTCATGAACCCACAGGCCATGATGCCGATATGCTCGATGGCCAAAGGCCTACTCACTTGCGCACTTGGTATACTCATCGAAGAGGGCAAATTGACCTGAAACGCGCACATTCGCAATCCTCTTCCGGATTCGCGCCATAGGACCAGGCGCTGAGGGACCGCGCGGCACTGGTCGATTTTCTGGCGAAGAGATTTGGGCTTGAGAGTTACCACACCTGGATGTAGAGCGACTATCGGATCAACTTCGCGAAAGAAGATGGCATGAAGATTATCAACAGCCTACGCATGACTTCCGAGCTCTGCGCCGAGTTCGCGTACAATAACTGGGGCTACGAGATCGCGAGTCGTGTTTGCGAGAAAGCGGTAGGGAAGAGCTAGGACGCTCTACTCCACGGGAGGATCTTTAAGCAACTAGGCCTGGCCAGGACCGATGCGACTGGGGATTGAGACCACTTCAGCAACTGGGCGCAATCTCATATGGTGCTGGATACGGACCGAACTCCCCAATATGCTTCTAAATTTGGTGCGAATGTTGGGCATCTCGGTGAAGGCCCGGTGGTTGGTAAAGGTGTTGGCCCTAAACTGGTCCTTTCGAACTATGGAAGCATGCCGGGAGATGCTCCTGCAGTGCTGCAGCGGCACTCACGATTGGTAGCGGAAATGGGCTCGAAGGCGATAGCGGCTACCGACAGTGGAACTTTCGAGCAATACGCCCAAACGTCGACCGACTGGGATGATTCGCAGGAAACTTTGGAACCTCTACCCCCGGGCGAGATATTGAGAAAATCTTTGCATCGCATATCTGCAAACTGGAACAATGCAATATAAAGTGTCCTTGAGTTTCAACACACTGCAACGCCTACCAAGCCGGATGATTTGGAGCAATACAATAGAAGGTATTGGAACGCTCCGAAGACTTTGCCCCTGGAGGTCCGAGAAGACAGTGAGAAATTATTCCTGGCTTTTGAGGGCCGCGATGACGATACTTGGTCGATGAGATATTGACAGGACGAGGTCTTCACCTGGATACAGCCAAAGAACAGGCTAGAGGGCCGGGGAAGAGTGGTGCTTCAGCCGGCGTCGTACTATCAGATCAGATTCGCCCAGAACAGCGATAGCTCCGTTCGAAGCCTCTTTTGGACCCATGACAGAAAGATCCCCGAGGGAGAGGAGTATATTCGGCAGGAGATGACTCCATTGGACTTTCACTTCCAGAGCGGAATAGTCAGGGTAAGCTAGCTTGACTAGATCTCATTCACACTCGAGCTCTAGAGTGCATTGAATGCCCCTGTTGTTAGAGATCTGCAGCCCTTGCATTCTTGGTTTACTACAGCGCGACTTCCCCAGAGACTTTACTAGTGTTTAAATTATACAATGGGAAATACTTCCCTACCTACCTTACGTTGAACACCCTCAATCATTTTGGTACCCACTTTTCCTCACTCGAACGCCGTGTTGAAGTCAGCATTCATTTTTCTGCTTCCAGATGCACACGCACACGTCCCTGTTGCCCATCCCACAAGCAGCCCAACATTTTACAGAATAGCTTTCTTACGGCTGACCCGGCCACAAAGCATCAGCAATACTCCTCACAAGCTTCAACTTCTTCCTCATGTCCTCATACCCCAGCGCGTTGCCCTCAGCGTGACTGGCAAAACCGCATTGTGGGCTGACACAAACGCGCTGCAGCGCCTCTTCTCTGGACTCGTTATTGCCCTTCGCGATGAAATCTCCAGCTTGGTTGACGCGAGCGATCATCTCATCTTTATCCTCGAGAGCAGGGAATTTGGAAGTGATGACGCCCAAGACGACATTCTTATTCTTGGGCAGGTGGGCGAGAGGCTCGAAACCGCCAGCTCGTGGGGTATCGTATTCGAGATAGTATGTGTCGACGTTGAGGTCCTAGGCTCAATGAGTATCTCCGGGCAAAGCCAACAGGTGGAGGTTACAGTGGTTTCTTACCTGGAAAAGCTTCTTCGCGATATTGTCATATGCGCCCTCAGAGAAGTGACGGCTTCCCACATAATTACCGCGGCAGAGGTGAATACCCAAGTGCATGTCATCCGGTCGCTGGAAACACTTATTGTAGAACTTGACATACGCGTCGAACATCTCATCGGCCGTCTTGTCGTTACCCTTGTCGGCCTTCCAGCCATCCAGCATGCTTTGCGAACAGAAGTACGCGAGGTTAGGGTCGTCGATCTGGATGTTCCTGATCCCTTCACTATGCAAGATCTTAAGTTCCTCCTGATACGCCTTCGCTACGTCCTCGAAGTACTCCTCATCATTCGCATAGACCTCCTTCGGGTAGCTGCGTCCCGCCTTGTAGCGAAAATGGTACCATGACGGTGAGATCATTGTGATTTTGATGTTCTTCCACTCGTTCTCAGGCAGGAGCTTCTTCATGATGTCCACCTCCCGCTTGTAGCTTGAGTGTCCGGGGTGGCTGATCTTGTCCACGCAGACAGTGACTGCGTTGGGGATCTCCTTGGATTCCATGAAGGATTTGACATCCGGTGCGTATTCTCGGAACATGTCTTTGTCGTAGCCTTTCAAGACTCCTAATTGAAGCTCCTTCATGCCTTTCAGTTCTTCAAAGAAAGTTCCCCAAAACATGTGCCTAATCAATTGTCAGCTACCAAGTATTTCTGCAGGCACGCGTTGGATTGCCCACCTTGCATACTCTCCACTTGAGATGATGTGGAAACCAGCATCTTTCTGGAGCTTCACTACCTCCGCGATGGTCTTGTCTTCCAATGGGATGAGCTCAGAGGGGTCAGCCTTGCCGGCGGCAACGTCATAGCGCTTCTGCACGAGCTCTTGTGGACGGAGCAGCGAGCCACAGTGCTCAGCTCTGAAAGGTGGGTTTCTCTTAGCCGCTGACATTCTGCTATGATAAGACTGGAAGGTTAGAAAAAGAAAAGCAGGGTTGAGATAGAAAGCTGGTAAAGTCGTGAGAGGAAAAGTCTGCCCCTCATCTGAGGCTGCATGCCCCGCCTTTGCGGAGGCAACACCCTGTCGACTGTTTTGCCTCTCACCCACGGGCCGGTCTCGGGGCGCAAGCGAATGGATAAATGCATAGGACCTGTGCGAGATCTAATGCAGGTTCATGGGAGCCAATCTTGCGATCTGGGAGGGGCTGTTTTGCCAGATGACTGTTTTGCCTGGAGAACACTTCCGAACTCCCATCATTTGGAGCTTCATAAAGCGCACTCAACTCGTAAGCGCAATTGTGGTCGTAACTGTATGTCTCTGGTACTGACTCTTTGTATTGAGCATATTATGTTAATATCAAACGGCCGCCGTGCGTCATGCGATGATATTTTGTCTGAATTGCCCCTTGTCATGTCTAGGAGAGCCCAAAGTAGAGGACGATGAGAAGCAAAGGAAAGGCGTCCTCATGCCCGATGATTTAAGATGGAAATAAGTGAGAGTGAATATCACATTTTGGAATGACCTGTGCAATAAGCGCGGAAACGATAGGAGCTTGCTTACCTACACTGCCTTGACGTCAATGCTGACGGGCGATGTATCTTTCGGAAATGCGTCTGCAACGCATCAGCACAATCCGAACATGTCAAAAATCCGATAAAGGCCGCGTATACGAAGCCCATGATCGGATTTTGGGGATTATGAAGGGATTAGCAAGCGTGAGAGGCGTTAAAATGCAAAAGCCGAGTGTCGGATAGCGCCCCGCAGTGGCCAGTAGTGGGGTGTGGTTCAATACATATTGCGACATCGAAGCTTCCACGAAAATCGAATATAGTTCACTCATTCAATCAAGCCTCCACTAGCATCGAAATATATCAATTGCATTTGCATCTTCGGACCACAACCACTTACGACGCGAAAATGACGCGAGTTCTGCTCACCGGAGGCAGCGGCTTCATCGCTGCGCACACACTCGATGTGCTGCTTCATCGAGGCCATTCAGTCGTCACGACCGTGCGATCACAACAAAAAGCCGACAAGATCGCGGAAGAGAACAGGGCGGCTGTAGACATAGGCCAATTGAGCTTCGCAATTGTTCCCGACATCGCGCAGGAAGGCGCTTTCGATAAGGCAGTCATTTCAGATCCACCTTTCGAAGCCGTCTTGCACACTGCAAGCCCGTTCCACTTCAATGTCACCGACGTCCAAAAGGTATGGGTCTCTCAGAGTTGACAAGACAATTGCTAACAAAAACAAGGATCTGTTGGACCCTGCCGTCATCGGAACCACGGGTATCTTGAAGTCGATCAAGAAGAGCGCGCCTACCGTCAAGCGAGTCGTAATCACGTCATCCTTCGCAGCCATCGTCGAGCCCAGCAAAGGCAATTGGCCAGGCCATGAGTACTCGGAGGAGGATTGGAACCCTATAACTCTCGAAGAAGCGCTGGAAAACCCCACAGCTGGTTACCGAGCAAGCAAGACCTTTGCAGAGAAGGCGGCATGGGATTTTCTGGAGAAGGAGAAGCCTAATTTTACGATCGCGACAATCAATCCGCCATTGGTCTTCGGTCCCATCGTGAGTCTCTAGCAAAGGCGGCGCATATGCCTTTACTAACAGACCTAGATTCACGCTCTAGACAGCCTCGAGAACCTGAACACCTCGAATCAGCGCATTCTGTGGGCGGCCCAAGGCAAGTGGAAAGACGAGATTGCGCCTACGGGAGTGCACCTTTGGGTTGACGTGCGCGATGTCGCCGAGGCACACGTCGCCGCCTTCGAGAAGCCTGATGCTGCCAACAAGCGTTTCTTCACCGTGGCCGGCTTCTTTAGGAACCGAGACATCGCCGAGATCATCAAGAAGCACTTCCCGCAGTATAAGGACATGCCTAGCGATTCGACTCCAGGTGGAGACTACCCCGAGGGTGGTATCGAGAAGGGCTTGTATGGTTATAACAACAAGCGCTCGATCGATGTGCTGGGAATTAAATACAAGAGCTTCGAGGAGAGTATCGTCGACTCGGTTAAGTCTTTCCAGGCAAAGGGATTGTGAGCTGTTCGAGGATGATGGGCGCATTGATAGTACTGCTAGAATGTAAATAGTATATAGATACTATAATATACTCGACTTTTAACGAGGCTATTCGAACTACAATATCCGAGCTGTTTTCTCGAAATAATGACTCACAGCGAAGCGACTGGTAGATGCCTCAGGAGGTACTGGCTCTGTTTGCGGTCCTACGCGAGTATGATTGCCAGACCGGTGAGCTGGCTAACGCTAGTCTTTAGAAAAGACGGTCCAGTGTTGGGCTATGATTAAGCTGCAGGAACAGCTATTGAAGTGCTATATCTAATATCCTGAAACAGTCAGTTAGATCCCAGAAAATGTGACATAAAGCTAGATCGAAAGAGGCTGGTCAGACTGTTGAGCTTGACATAAATTTTTGTAACTTCATCGAAGAACTCAGAAGTTATCGTTTATTGAAAATCATCATAAAGAACATAAATTATGAGATGCATTGGGTACTTACGTTTGAGGCGGCATCTACTCGCACCTGTGGTTGGACGCAGAGGGAGGAGGGAGTGTGAAGGTGCGAGCAGAAGAGAAAGACGCGAAGCTTCGAAGAAATTGAGAGGCGCGTCGGGGAAAAGAGGCGCCGCGCCGAGGAGCGCTGCCCCACCAACGAAGACCCTCGAACGAGCCATGAAGTCTCGACTGCGCCCAAACAGCCAACGCATACAAAAGCTCCTCTGTTGCGACCCAACCTCGCACAACCAGTGTAGTCCATCCACCCTCGAAACTCAGACCCTTCTCGACACCCCGTGCCCCTTCCCCAGTCGCAAAAATGGGAGGTACGAGCCTAAGCTACCCCACCCTGAAGGTAGACAGAGTCACTTACACGTGTGTACAGACTTCGAGTCCATCGGAAGTGAGCAAACTCCTTCGCATAGATACGGCGATCAGCAGCTCTCACAGAAATGCCCCGCCTGGCATCGCGACTGACAGCTGCTTTAGAGCAATTCGTCGACTACTACTACAAGACATTCGATGAAAACCGGGCCAATCTAGCCCCGCTATACGTATGTGGGCTCCAGGAGGGTTGGTGGGCGGCAGAAAGGCTGACTCATTCTCGCAGAAAGACCCGTCGATGCTCACATTCGAGCAAGTGCCCGTGGCTGGACAGGCGGCCATCCTCGAGAAGCTCCAGGTAGGCACTACGATTTGAACCATACTCTTTCCCTGCTGATTTGTCCAGAACCTTCCTTTCCAGCAAGTCGTACATCGCGCAGATACCGTCGACTGCCAGCCCGCGGATGCAAGTGGGGCTATCATCGTCCTGGTCACGGGTGCGCTGCAGGTGCGTAGACCTTGCAAGGAGCACACAAGTGTCGGGATGAATATTAACAGAGTCCAGGTCGAAGGCCAAGACAAGCCCATGAGCTTTACGCAGACGTTCCACCTTAAGCCCGCGGACGGCTCCTACTACGTCTTCAACGACATTTTCCGACTCGTATACCCCGCCGCATAGGCCACGCAATATAGCGACTCTTCATACAGCGAGCATTTGCGTTATGGCAAGTGGAATTATGGAATAAAACTCGGCGGTCGCAGCCAAAAGATGGTCGGTTGATACCAGGCGCGCAATGTCAAGGCCACTCTTGGCGGCATATGGATTCGGTCGGTTGGGTATGCGTTTAGGGGGCAGTCGTGATTTGTCTTCGAGGTAGACCGGACGAATACAACTACTTCTCGTTCAACAGTACCAGCTTGTCGGAAAACCGTTTTCGGTTATCCGGATCATGTTTTCTTTTCCGACCCCGCGGGCCGGCGAATTTCCCGGCGTTCTCGCCCCCGCAGTTGGAACATGTCTTTTCCGCGCGTCACTGCCGAAGCTCCAACCTTGACCTCACACTTAGCGTGCATCGTCGCCATGGGACTTCTTCGTGCCTCTCTGTTTTCTTTCCTTTATCTTTTGCCTCCTTGAGAAACATCTCGAAACAACCTCTTCTTCCTTACTCATTGTCCAACATTGCAATTGGACGTCACATCGACATATACAGAGCTTCAGCTATGTCCTTCATCCAGAAGGGCGTGAAGAACATCCTCCAAAAGAATCCACACGATGTTGTATTTCTATCGGCAATACGCACACCGGTGACAAGAGCAAAGAAGGGCGGTCTGCGGGATGCCTATGACCATGAGATGCTTGCAGCTGTACGCTAGAACCACATTATCGTTCTAGACTTCACAGCTGACTACCCATCCCCACAGGTCCTCAAAGCCACAATCCAGAAATTCCCGAACCTCGACCCCGCCAAAATCGACGATATCTGCATCGGCACTGTCCTCTCCGAGCTTGGCGGCTCAAAAGCCGGCCGCATGGCCGCCAACCACATCGGCATCCCCACCACGACCTCCTTCAGCACAGCAAACCGCGCCTGCGCCTCGGGTCTCACAGCCATAACGCACATAGCCAACTCCATCGCCGTTGGGCAGATCGATGTCGGCATTGCGGGCGGCATGGAAAGCATGACACGCAATTACGGCAGCCGAGCGATCCCCACCGAGCTCTGGAAAGACATGAAGGAGTCGCCTGTTAAGGAAGCGCGTGACTGTATAATGGGTATGGGTATCACATCTGAAAATGTCGCAGAGCGGTACGGCGTCTCGCGCGCGGATCAGGACGCTTTTGCCGCGCAGTCGCAGCAGCGTGCTGCGAAGGCGCAGGCTAGTGGCTTCTTTGACAAGGAGATTGTGCCGATTACTACGCGCTGGATTGATCCCGAGGTGCCGGAGAGCGAGAAACAGATTACGGTCACAAAAGACGATGGCATTAGGCCGAATACGACGGTGGAGAAGCTGGCTAGTATGAAGCCTGCGTTCAAGGCGGATGGGACGAGTACGGCGGGGAATAGTTCGCAGGTTTCTGATGGTGCGGCGGCGGCACTCATGATGCGCAGGTCTACTGCAAACGAACTCGGCTTGTCGTCTCATATTATTGGAAAGTGGGCTGGGACGCAGGTCGTGGGGTGCTCGCCGGATGAGATGGGCGTTGGGCCTGCGCTGGCGATTCCCAAGCTACTGAGTTATACTGGGATTGCGAAGGAGGATGTGGGCGTATGGGAGATCAATGAGGCGTTTGCGAGTCAGGCGTTGTATTGTGTGAGGAAGTTGGGGCTAGAGGGCGATATGGATAGGATAAATCCGAATGGTGGGGCTATTGCGCTAGGACATCCACTGGGCGCAACAAGTGGGAGAATGCTGTCGACGCTGTTGCATGAGATGGAGAGGCAGACGCAGCAGTTGGGTGTGTTGAGCAAGTGTATTGGGACGGGGATGGGGATGGCGAGTTTGATTGTGCGGGAGTGAGTCTAATTAGGAGAGATGATGGCAGAAGAAGAAATAGCAAGGCATGGCAAAAGTAGATGGATTTCGCATACTGTCGCCCGCATCACGGCGCTGATCGGAGTTTTATCGGACTAATTCATCGTGCATACATCTCTCGTGATGTCTCCATGGGTATACCCCGATGGTATGTTTTGTCTTGTAGCTCAGGTTCCCACCTTGTTCTGCTTGCTCTTTTTCTTTTTCTTCTTTTTGGATCGCTCAGCCAGTATCTCGTCCAGATAGCTCCCGGTTTTTGATTTTGATGGCTTTTCGGACCTTGGTGCTTCCGCTTCCGCATCGCCGTCCGCTCTTCGAGCTCCTACGCCAATCACGTCCTTGTTAACATCCTCAACCGTCTGGTCTTCAGGAGCTTGCGGATCCTTCGAAATTGGCATAGTGGCACTTGAATCCATTCCAGCGGTGGTAGCCTCGTCGTCGGCATGTGGATCCGCCTGCACCAGCTTAGGGTTTGCGAACTTCCGCCTTTTCGACTTGAATGCGGATGCTCTTCCACCTTCTTCATCTTCGCTCTCCTGCGGCTTTGGAGCTGGCGTAGATTTGACGTATTTGACCTGCTTGGGGTTGGAGTTGGCGGTTTGCTTGGCTAGGTGCGCTTTCGCAGCTTTCTTCCCCATCAACTGCTTCAATAACTTGTCATCTGATGCAGAAATCTTGCTGTGCAAGGACCCGTTTGCGCTGTCATGAAGTTTCCACCCTGGGCCGAATCTGGTGAGGCTCGTTAGGATGGACATTACCGTGACGCCTGACGAACCTACCTCTCCTCATCCTCCCCATCACCTTGTAAGACTTCGTTATCTTCCTCTTTATCAATGTTGCTCTCTATCTTCACGTCATCGTCGCTTTCAGGACCCAGGAAGGCCAGGAGTCGCTTTTGTGCTGCCACGCCGACAGCATATTTATTACCCACCACCTCACCACTGCTGTGCCTCTTCGGCATGGCTGTGGAGGATGTCGAGGAATTAATAACACGCTGGGCAGCTTGGGGATATTAATTCCATCACCAACGCTTTCTTGGCCGCGACATTTTTTTAGAGGTCCGGAAAATCCTCGGCGCGCCTTGGCACCTCCGCGACCTTCACAAGACCGCATCAAGCCTCGAGCTCCGCCATTCCCATCAACCACTCCCCTCTTACGAATTTATCATTTGTGTGTCTACTCTCTAGACACCATGTACAAGCTCGCCCGCTGCCGGCTGCTCACAAGCGCTCTGCGCGCTGCTGTTGTACGCATTCACCGCCAATGCACCTCCGCAAACTCGTCAAGCCTCTGACGCAGGTGCATCGCAATTGGAAATGTCTGCTAACGCCTCGTAGAAAGCGCCCGCGAGGCAATCAGTCATACAGCAGAGCAGAGCACTGTCTATACACGAATACCGATCTGCCAGCCTCCTCGATTCGGTACGAAAACTTGATACACATGGTGGAGGGGTATGGCATGCTGATGAGATATTTAGTATGGCATTGGTGTCCCTAAGGGTGGCGTAGCAACGAACGCGGCGGAGGCAGAGAAGGTTGCCAAAGAGATTGGTATGCGCAAGAGAGCAGAAGCACCGACGATCCGGACTGACGGGAACAGGCGGTGACGACGTTGTAATCAAGGCACAGGTGCTTGCTGGTGGACGAGGAAAAGGGACTTTTGACAATGGCTTCAAGGGCGGTGTCAGGGTTGTCTACTCGTATGCGAGAAACTCGACGAAGAGAAGACAGTGTGGTTAACGAATATACAGGCCCCGCGAAGCATCCATCCTCGCCGACCAGATGATCGGCCACAAACTCATCACCAAGCAAACCGGAGCCGCCGGCCGGCTCTGCAACGCCGTCTATATCGTCGAGCGCAAATTCGCACGCCGAGAGTTCTACCTCGCTGTCCTCATGGACCGCGCATCGCAAGGCCCCGTCATTGTCGCTTCCTCGCAAGGCGGTATGGATATCGAGACTGTCGCAAAGGAGCACCCGGAAGCCATCATCACGACTCACATCGACATTCACAAGGGCGTCACCGACGACATCGCGCGGAATATCGCGACCGAGCTTGGGTTCTCGGAGCAGTGCATCGAGGATGCTAAGGACACCATCCAGAAGCTCTACAAGGTCTTCATGGAGAAGGATGCCACTCAGATCGAGATTAACCCTCTGTCCGAGACTACCGACCACCAGGTCCTGGCCATGGATGCTAAGCTGAATTTCGACGACAACGCCGAGTTCCGTCAGAAGGAGGTTTTCGACTGGAGGGACATCTCACAGGAGGATCCCGAAGAAGTCCGCGCCGGCGAGGCAGGTCTTAACTTCATCAAGCTTGACGGTGACATCGGCTGCCTTGTCAATGGTGCCGGCCTCGCTATGGCCACCATGGACATCATCAAGCTCAATGGTGGAGCTCCAGCTAACTTTTTGGATGTTGGCGGCGGTGCTACCCCAGAGGCCATCAAGACTGCTTTTGAACTCATCACTTCGGATCCTAAAGTCACCGCCATCTTCGTCAATATTTTCGGTGGTATCGTGCGATGCGATGCTATTGCCAAGGGACTCATATCTGTCGTCGAGACAATGAACCTGAGGACGCCGGTTATTGCTAGGCTGCAGGGAACGAATATGGAGCAGGCGCATAAGCTGGTAAGTCCTTTCCCGACTGCCACGCATACTTCGAGATTCTGACGTATCCACAGATCAACGAATCCGGCCTGAAGATCTTCTCCATCGACGACCTCCAAGCGGCGGCCGAGAAGTCGGTCCAGTTCTCCAAGGTCGTCAAGATGGCGCGTGACATTGACGTTGGCGTCGAGTTCACCCTCGGTATCTAATCTCCCGGTATATGTTATGACAGCATTTCCACTAACAGCTGATGTTTCTTTGGGCTGAACCAAGGCTCATAACGGCCTCGAACGTATACGCGCTTGTATAGAGAGGATGACGATGGACAGGATGCAAGGTTTGTGTCGTGTGTATTATTGAGTTAGAGTACCCACCCCTTTGTTTGCTCGTATTTTTGTATTTAGATGCATAACGAGCGAGCCTTTTGTTTGCAAGTTTTAGTCCTTGTTACGTGTCGTTATATCTAGGAGCGAAATGTGGTCTGTGGTATGGAGACCGAGGATGCTATGAGATGACTAACAAATGCAGACGCATGGGCCGTACTAAAGCAAATCTACTTCATAGATATACGAACCGCAGTGCAAATCGGTCGGATGTAAACAAACTTTCCAAAACCTCGTTGTCGCGAGAAGCCAAGATTGCACTGCCACGACTAGGCTTGCATACAACGCGTATCACAACTACTTGAAGAAGTCGCCGACTGTCGAGACGAAGCACAAGGCTCACTTTAGGAGAATAAAGGCGAGGCTGTTCAGGAGTTCGCTGTCAATGGCTGTTTCGCCTCAGCTGAAGGCCGCCGTGGCGCATTTCCCGTATAAAATCTTGGACAGCAGCCTCATGAGCGAAGGTACTTGTTATAAAGTAAACACGGGGCGTCTCGCGCGATGGTGGCAAGGCTGGCAATCGTGCACTCAGAGCAAGGTAAGGTAACGCTACTTGTCAGGCACCTTAAATCATTTCGACATGTTACTGACGAACGTCACCATAGGAGCTTTTCAGGGGCAGTTCACTACAACAAAGAGGAGGAAATCATAATGGTAGCGCACCCGACGAGACTAGGAATGGAAGCAATTTTGCTGGCGATCATCGTCTCCTTTTCCGTCCTCCGCGCAACCGCAGCGACCGTCTCAATCGGTGTCGACGAAGAACTCCGCAACCAACGCAACTGCGTCCAAGACTGCGAGGCCGGACACAATGGCGATTCCCTGCCCGTAAACCTCGGATGCGCCAACAGCGATGCCTGCATCTGCAAAGCCAATGTGCGGCCATACGCCTCCTCGTTCCTCCACAGCTGCATATTGTCGGGATACACCACCTGCGATAGCACGGATTACAACATCGCCGTGTCAATGTATGACCGCTACTGTAGCTTCACTGCACCCGCGACTGTAGTCGTCACACAAACACCAGACCCGAGTTGGAATAACGAGCCGCAAACGCTTACGCTTTTTACGAGCCCGCCTACCGCGGTAGTTACTGTCACCACTGTGGTGTCATCAGAGGCAGCACCGAGTCCGAGTGAGTGGTTTCTTGCCGCGGCCGTAGCCAGCCTTGCTATCTTCCTCATCGACTGGAACTGATGGAGTCCCTTGGCTAGGCGGATCCTCGACCTCAACTCTTTCTGGCCTGTCTACCACCCCGTTTGCGTCAGTATCGAACTTACCCGTATCGAATTCTCTCTCTACTTCGGCATTCTCATCCTCTGACTTGAACTCGGGCTCGAATTCTTCTACTTCATCGGTACAAGCGGTGGCTTATAAAGGGCTGGATAAGGCCGATGTTATCAATATTGTGGTGGGTACTGTGGTGCCGCTGTTCTGTGTGGCGCTCACTGTGTTTGCGGGATGGTGGTTTAGAAAACGGCATAAGGAAAAGGGGGCTGTGCGATCTAGGCTCGGCCCAGATGGTATTGAAGGTCCCGTCCGGGAGGATAGGGCCCAGGCTCGTGGCTTGTATTTTCGACCGATGAGCTTGTTGAGCTCATCAACGGGGCCAGCGACGGTCGTGTAGCTTGCAGATATTGATACTTTATAGAGAGGATGCATGCTTGCTTGAGGTGGTGTGTCAGTTCCGGATTAGCTGTGCAAAGGGCCGGGCATGGAGTTGGTTGTTCAATCATGTTGACTAGTGAAACTCGCTTATCGTACCTGAGCTCATAGGTCGCAACTCGCAGCTCTCAACCAATAGTCAACCGGAAGGTCCAGCCTCGTCGGGCAGATTTCGTTGATTTCGTTGATTTAGGCAGCACCCAAGGAAGGCTGAGTTCTCCAAGACTTCAATTCTCGGCATCTCGAGACACACCCCAGGTCGCTCTACGCCACAGGTTTAGGTCGAGGTCGGTCCCTATCATTCTGCTATCACGACGCAAGTTCAGCTTGGGACCATTCTCCATGGACGGCCTTTCCGGCGCCGCGAGTATCACAGCCGTGGTCTCGCTGGCGATACAGCTGATTGGGACCGTGGAAGCGGTCAGGACCTTCTTGAAAGCAGTCAAGGGAGCTACCGAAGAAGTACAAAGACTGAGCAGCCTGTTAGAGCGACTGGCCGTGCTTCTGGATGATGTCCGTCATATTATCGAACAGCAATGCTCAGAATCTGGTCCGCCATTGCCTCCTCCGTCGCTGTCGATCCTAGGCTGTCTTCAAAGCTGCGAACTACAGCTCAAGCCCTTGAGAGCGATAGCCGAAGAACAGGAAAAGAAATTGACCGATACCGGACAAGTACAGAAGAGGGATCGTGTGAGATTGTTTTTCACAGCAAAGGACACTGCGCAGTATGAAGCTCGAATACAACAGGAGATCGTGAACTTGGGCGCTGCATTGGTCGTCAACAATACGAACATACAGTAAGCGACACCTTTTCAAAGGATTGCTCAGTCTACTCACGCTATCAGACTGCACGCTCTTCCAAGCTTCCACCAGACCCAGCAGATCTTATCGACTGCATGTATTCGACAAGCATCAAAACCTGGAAGCATTTCTGGAGCACCTGAGGTGAGCCTTGCGATACGTCTCCGTTCAGGCGAAAAAGTTCCCAGCAAGTGACCAATCATTGGTTTTTCGCCAAATTACTTGGTTTCTCCCATTGCCGAGTTGTCCGAGGAAATTACGTTGACTCCAGCCATGACCCCGCTTCGGAGGAGTATATTCATTTCTGGAGCTCAACTTTTCTTGGATACAGCATCCGTCTGAGTCAGAAGTATCCCTTTGGAAGTATACTACCTTCTCTATCCATCTACCCGATAGTTCGGAAGCATGGCTTAACGACCCATAAGCTATTTACAAGTGGTAGCATCAACGACATTCAGGGAGCCTTCCAAAAAGGCACATTGCATCCTTACACACGAGATGTTTATGGCTTTTCATTAGCCCATGTAAGTAAAGCCTCTATAACGTGTGGAGTTCCTATATCTGACGGAGCTAACAAGTCGGATAGATCGCTGCGCTGTGCAATCGATTAGATGTCTGTCAATTGCTGACGAATCTGGGTGTCAAGGCAGCAATTTCGCTCGCAGGCAAGACCCCGTTCATGATCGCAATGGAAAACCCTGTGTCCAGGTGGAAATCTAGCGACCGCATACAATAGCTGGATCTGATTCGTCATTTGGTGCTCGACACCGATATGATCGTTGATTTTGAGAGCCAGACCTGGAACCGACCGGCTGGGCTCTACAATTTTCCGCCATATCCCGAAATATTTGAATGGATACAAAATCATGGAAAATCCAACCATCTTAGTATAGAATCCCTTCAGCGGCCCTATCTTGGGTGCTGCTTCTACCGTTTGCTTTCAACGCCATATCCCGAGGAAGTCGAGCTATTGCAAGAAACTATTTCACGTGTTATGAGCCCTGACTGTCGAACTCAAGTCGAAGGTGGATCCATGAAACTCCTGGAGATGCTATTTGGTACACTGTGGTGGGGGGACTCCTTTGAGAGCTGGGAACTGGGCGAGAAAATTCATCGAGTCTTGTCAAAGCTTCGGCATCGACTTCCAACAAAGCATCAAGAATGAGTTGAGATATCAGGGCAGATATCTACAGTGGTTGGATGGACCCAATGAGAACGTGCGGAAAAGGATAGTCTTTCAATATACTGAAGAGTTGGGGTGGCAATTAGGATGGGACTGGGTTGTTGACAGGAGATGTCACGTTCACCTCGTTGTCTCCGAGTACATTGCAATCGTGATGGGATGTGATATTACATGGCCATTCAAGGAATGGGACCTGGTTCGATTCGCTTCCATTTGCTACTCCAGGCGCGAGCCCAAGTGGGAGGCTCGATTCCAACGACGCATGAATAAAAAAGCGAAGAAGGATTTGAGACGACAGGGTATCAAGGCAGTTCGAGAGAAGATACCGGGTGGCTGGATATATTAATAGCTGCGAAAGAATGGTCAGCTAATTATCCCTGTCGTGGGGCCGAGAGTGCAGTCAGTACCACTGCATCCCTCATCAAGCCGTCTCCTCCCCACGCCATCATCCTAGGATTATTGTGATAATCGGGAAGCTTCTACCGAAGATCACAGACGTACAAATGCCTGATATATCACCTGCCGCTTTCTCAATCGTTAGACTTTATTTCTGGGAATAGCCCACTGCAAGCCTAGCTATCTTGGGGATACTTACCTTGAGTACCCCTAGGAAGCTATGCGGTCACAGAAGGCTATTGATGAGAGAACACGTAATAAATGTTTCGTCAAAGGTACCGTATAGACTTCTGTGTAAAGACTTTTGAAGCTAGTAGTTGGAGTCTGGTGGCCGAACCATGGATACAATGTGGTCGTTGCGGGGTCAAGTTTGGGAAGGGACTTTGTCCCACAACATCCTTCATGAAAGCCGGATAATGGCGTACTTCACTGTCAGGAAAGATACGGATTTTGTGCCTGTGGGTTCGCAAATCAACAATACTGAACCGGGAACGCTCTCTCCCTAACATATCCGAGTGCCGCCTGCCCCGGGTGCCTTCTAAATTTGCTTACAAGCTTTGATACCTTCGTGCCTTGCGCACGGCGCGAAAACCGAGATTATGTCATCAGAATTCACTATGACTAATCACGATGCTTCCATCTATGTGGCTTTTCTTTCAAACGCTGGCTAGAAATTGAACCACGGATCCAGAATCGTTCTAGTGGTCGAAGTGGGGCGCACATTGTGGGATGGGTAACCGGGGTTGGAAACATCATTTAATAATGAGCATATTGGCATTGGTATGTGGATGTAGCTCATGGTTCACGTTGGTCGCGCAAATAAGAGGTATTCACGCCAGTAGCGAACCAGTGCGAGTCGAAGTTGTTGCAGGACTAATATAAAAGCCATGACCCTTGGAGTCCCGGTCACCCCATTTCCCAGATATCTACAACAGCACAAGTTCTAAATCCAAAAATTCGCTTCTATATCCCCTTTTGGGGCGCCACTCAAGTCCAGTGGATGAGGAGGGTCCCAGTGACGCCGCTTCCACTACCACCATCTACGACCATGCAGATACGAGCCCGCCAGACGACAGTCCGCCGCCATATTCTGCGATCGTGAAAGTGTTCTCAATCCGATTGCAAACAAGATCTGCCGGCGAAAACAAGAAACTGTTGGGCAATGCAGCTCGTCCGTGGAAATCGAAAGACTACAAAAAGCAGATCTGCCACTACATGATCGAAATCATAGCCTTCACGTTCCATGTCAAGTTCATCGAGCTGAACGCTGCCTTGAGAAACCCACATCATATAGCCAGCATCCTATCCGACGCAGAGCGAGCCGACCTCCTCTACCTATCGCAGCTAGCTATCACTATGGAGAGGCTTGGAGATGGTCCAAGCGAAGCACCGGTTAGGGGACGATAGGATTTGGACTTCTTTTGTTCACAAGCCGGCGGGTTCTTTACGCTGAAACGTTCCAAGGTAGGATAATCGATAATTCAATTGAAGATAGTCCAATCGTATGTTTTGGTCTGTGCTTTTCATAGCAATCGCGGGCAGTGACTGTGCCGCAAACTGGTGTCCACACTCCCGCCTAACTTCGGCCTCATAAGCCGACGGATACTGAGGACCATAGTCTGTAAACGATCTGATCGATTGAGGGCAGCGGGAAACCGGAGAGCTGAGACTCAAGTGAACCATGCGTGGAGATCATCCTTTCACCTTGATCTCTGGCCCGCATTGGCCTGGATGCAACATATTGAGAGGATTGTGTCATAAGTAGCGTAAGCAAGTCTTACACTTACAGGTTGGAAAGATACGCCGCTTCAATCCCTGCAAGATCGCACACCGATGAGCTCGTACCGCTGGGATGCGATGGGTCAGCTTTACGGTTCAGCGAGCGATAGAGTTTCGTATCTGGGATCGCCAAGAGATGTGTTGGTGGCTTACCGTGGCGAGACGACCGTCGGGGATCGATTGGATTGTAAAGTGTCAAGGTGAGAGACTTCGAGCATGCTTGTTGATATTACGGTAAAAGCAATGGTAATGAGATCAATGTGTACTCAGAGCATACACGGAGGGCGACTAGCTCGATTGCACCCGAACGCAGCAGAATATTTCAAAGGAGATCTTCTCTCTTGTGTGGTGAATGTACAATGGGATCATGTGCTCTTACAGTAACAGGTGGGCGAGGAGAAGTGCTTATCAGTGATGTCTCTATTGATGCCAATTTTTTAGTATGCCACTGATCACGGGTGATATTGCGCCGTCCTTCTGTGGCATCAGGTTGTGAGCTACGTACGCGGTTACCAGTGGTAACACTGACAGCGGCTATCATCAGGGGAAAACAAAGACAAGCCACGCGCAAAATCCTGATTCGCAGATAGAATCGGATATTGCGTATTTGTCACAGTGAGCCGGTGGCAGTGAGGTACCGCGAGGTGGTTGACCGGCCGAGGCACAGTTGCATGTGGCGTTCACCTTGTGAGCAAACATGCCTCGCCCCAATGGCCCCATAGCACCTTTTCGAGCTATCACCTTATAAGCTGCATGAGCTGTGACAAATAGCTCAATGCTTTTTGGTTGGCGGTATAATATGCCGTTCGTCCTATGCGTACCTCTTCACCAACACTTACCACAACCGCGGAACTCCAACTCCCAATAGCGATCGGGGACGCTGGAAATTTCCATTTCCACACGGAAAACACGTGTCAATCCAGCAGCAGTCCTTTGTACAGACGAGCAGAATGGAATCCCAAATCTTAAAGGTGGCTCCCATGGCGGCTGAGGAGGAGCTGCTAAGGACTGAGCCAAGGCGATGGAAACTGCGGACAAACGAGCAGGGTGTCCATCTTTGGCACTACAACTCAAACACCGAGCAGGATGCTGGACAGCCGCAGTCTTTTGCTGAGAAGTACTTCCTCGGCTTGCATAAGGTACCATCCCGCCTTTTCTCTCCAACAACTAGTCAACCTCACCTCATCTTGAAGCATCTAAGACGACTGCAGCAATCTCCACCCGTAGCAACACCACAGTCCTTTATCAGCGCCGCCTGCAATGGCCTCAAGTTCTACTCGCAACTCCAACTTTCCACCGGTCACTGGGGTAGTAGTTGCGCCGGACCTAGCTTCCTCCTCCCCGGCGTCGTCTTCTCCCTCTACATCACCGACGGCGACATTGCTCAAGAATGGGTCATCGAAATGATACGCTGGATATGTCACTCCCAGAACGAAGATGGCGGATGGGGCTTCAACACAGAAGGGCAGAGTTGTGTATTTGCCACCACGCTGCACTATGTTGCGTTGCGGATCCTGGGCATGGATTCCAAGCATAGCGTAGCAAAGCAGGCGAGGGAGAAACTCTGGAGTTTGGGTAAGTAGTTGCGCAAGAGACTGTGGCAATCCTCTTGGTATTTATCTAGTGCTTGATTTCAGAAAATCCTTCAAGTGGAGTGGGACAATGATGTACAGGGCTAATTAGTTATTGCTCAGGTGGTGCTGTCGACGCTCCGCAGATGGCCAGGTATTGGCTCGCGCTTTTGAATTTGTACGATTGGCACGGCGTACAACCGTTACCTTCAGATCTTTGGTTGGTGATCTCCCACGTACCAAGGTACGAGTCCGCGCATATTTATTGACTGAGGACAGGCTTCTTCCGACGTGGCTTAGCTTCCACCCTGAAAAATGGTGGGTCCATGGCAAAGCTGTCTACGTAAGTCAATCCCCTTGAATGATGTAAGACGATTCCCTAAGGGTTCGTGGGACTTTTGGTACCACATCGTTACTTGTAGTGGACCGGAATGATGAGACTCACTTGACTTTTGCCAAACTCTGAAGAGTCATGCTGACTTCTCCCAGCTTCCGGTGTCACACCTCTACACTGACCGCCACCGTATCCCCCTCAACCCCCTCCNCACCNCCCNTANACGCGAAATCTACACCCAGCCTTACGATACCATCGACTTCATTTCACACCTCCACTACATCGCGCCCACCGACAAAAAGAAATCCTTGCACCCCCTTCTCCAAGCCTTCAACCATACCGCTCGCTTCTGGGAAACTTACCTCCGCCCGACATGGCTCCGTCGTCAAGCCACCAACCAAATCCGCGAACTCATCCGTCGCGAAGAGGAAGACACAGCGTACAACTGCATCTCCCCGCCCGCACAAGCCTTCGTCACCGTAGCCCTGTACTTCCTCGACGGCGCCGGCAGTGCCGCCGTACGTCAGCATCAAGACAAAATGTTACCGTATCTGTGGATGGACAGGGACGGCATGAACGTCGGCGGGACGAACGGGGCGCAGTTGTGGGATACTGCGCTCTCCATCAACGGTATCGTAGGCGCTGGTCTGGGCAACGAACCCGAGTATAGAGAGACGCTGGAGAAGGCGCATAAATTCCTGAAAATCTCGCAATTCGACGATGATCTCAATGATCCGTGCAGGCAGCAACGAAAAGGGGGCTGGCCGTACAGTACCAAGGATAATTCGTATGTGGTCTCAGATTGTTCGGCGGAGGCGCTGAGGGCGACGATATATCTACAAGAAGATCTGTAAGTCTCCAACCATCAGCATGGATATGATGTAGGCTGACTTGGTCCAGGGGGTTCGAGAAACTCATCTCGGAGGATAGACTGTTCGATTGCATAGACACGATTCTCGCTTTCCAGAACATTGACCACGGCTTCGGGAGCTACCAACGCGCGAGCACAGGCTCGTGGATCGAGATTTTGAACCCAGCGGAGGTCCTGGATAGGATTATCAGCGAGTACTCGTGCGCTGAGTGTACTTCGTCTGTTATGATGGCGTTGGCTGTCTTCCGGAAACACTATCCTTCTTACTCTTCGTCCCGGATAGAGTCCGTGATGCGAAACGCCACCGGCTTCCTGTTGAAATCTCAGCTCAACGATGGAAGTTGGTATGGCTCGTGGGGTATCTGTTTTACCTACGGCACCATGTTCGCCCTCGAGGGTCTCGCTGCTGCGGGATTAACGTATAGCAACTCGGAGGCTGTTAGGTGTGCGTGCCAGTTCCTTGCGAATAAGCAGAGGGACGATGGTGGATGGGGCGAGCATTGGTCGAGTTGCGAGAAGCACGAGTACATCGAACACGAGAAAAGTCTCATCGTGAACACTGCTTGGGCCACTCTGGGCTTGATGGCAGCGCGGTATCCTGATACCCGGGTCGTGGCTCGTGGTCTGGAGCTCATCAGCAGGAGGCAGTTGCAAAGTGGGGAGTGGTTGCATGAAGCGGTTGAAGGATCCTTTGGGTGTACTTGGTAAGTTCGACCCACAGGCGGCAGCCTTTATCCAACTTGGCGGGATGCTAACAAGCCCTAGCAATCTTTCGTTTCCGAACTACAAGTTCCACTTTTGTATTCGAGCGTTAGGGCGTTACGATTATGAGTATCTTCCGGGGCTTGAGAAGGAGACTTGACCGCATGTGCGAGATTTTTGGTTAAGCTTCGGCTTTTATACTTTTGTGTACTGATGAGCTGATCTCAAGATAGCTGAGAGCTTAAAGTTTAGGTCTAGAGGGAAAACGAGGATACATGGCGCTGTATCTCCAGAGCGGCAAGCACGGGCTCGTGCGCCGCATTTATTGGTTCAGTAACCAGCCGACATAAGGGAAGAATGAATTCGAGCCATGCTCGAAGTCGTTATCATATAGGTCGACCAGACGTTGAATTGTTGATAAAGCGCCCTCCTCTTCCGAGCTTTCATAGTTTGTGATGACAATGCTCCATTTCATTCAAGGACCGAGTGCCTTCCTACTCTTCACAGACTTATATTCTCGCAAGTAGGTCGTCTATTCCAGAACGCTCTTCCGAAGAGTGCTGGCCGTGGTTGGCTATGCTATGCTCAACTACGAAGAAGCAGATATAAGACGCTGATGGAAGTACCTGCTGCCCAGGCCCTGTACGCAATGGGGCAGTCACCCGGAGGAGAGGGTTGATAGAACTCTTCCAAGAAGAGGGATTTGGGTGTCACGATACCATCCGCGTCTTATCCTCGGCCTCAGCCATTCTTCCCTCCTCCCTCAACCTCGTTGGGGCAATTGGTGACTTGGTAGCTTACACCAAGTAGTATTCGACCTCAACCTTCAGCGCTGACAGCTCCATTCTTTATCGTCCTTCACCCACTCCCGCCACCACCGATAAACGCCGGGCTCCAGTACTCATTCTCCCCGGCCTGACAATCCACCCAAACCAGACTATCCGCCATCAGATCCTCAACAACGGCCACACTCCTCGCCCTCTCCCAGCCCAAATTGACCTGCAGCATGCTCACCGTCACATACCCCAGAACTTGGATCGCCTCGAGCACAGTACTCTGATCCGTGTTCAGCTCTTTCGGCACGCTCCTCACCAACTCCCTATGCCCAATCCTCATAATACTAAAGCAGGAGCCCAGCGGCGCGAGGCTATCCACTGCCCTCTTCACATCATCGTCAGTGATATTCTGAACCGCAGAACCAATCGTCGAACTACGACCAGCCGTAATGCGCGACGTCAAATCCCTCAGCGAAATCAACCCCCCATTCTCCGCCCTCGTATTCCGACACTCTTCCACCACCAACACACCCAGATTGAAGTAGAAGTCATTCACACTGCCTCCAAGCAGTTGTGCGAATATGCTGCCCACGCCACCTTCGCTGGCCGGCTTGGAGTCTTTGTGGTACGAGGACGCGAGGAAGTCGATGTTCAGCGCAGAGCACATGCGGGCGAATTCTGCGCGGAAGGAAGGGTCGGCGCGTATGTCTTTGGCGTGAGTGAGGGCGAAGTTGTGCAGGAGGGATTGGAAGACGGAGAGTTGGGTTTGCAGCGTTTCGGCGTTGCGCGTGCGGAGCGTCGTGCCGTGCGTCGTGTAGTGGTGCGATTGCAGGCGCGAGGAGGTTAGGGAGGAGAGGCCGGGGGTGCGGCGGCGGTCCATCGTGATGGTAGGGGAGGGAGAGCGAGTGCCCTCGTGGGCTGGCTACGGTGCCTTGTTCGGGGGTACTCGGTATTCTCCTGCAGATGTCGGAGCTCGCTTTGTAAGTAGGGAGTTCTCCGGTGAAGTTGCGAAAAGGCTCGTGGGAGGTGTGGGATTGAATAGAAGGTGGCTTGCTCCTGCGATGCTTGGACAAGGAGAGCTTCCGAGCTTTGAGGTGGGAATGGTGGGGTACGTAATCGCCAACATGCGCATCTACCCAAGGGTAGGTTTGCGGCGAGATCTCGTAGAGTTAACTCCTTCAACAGGTCAAACATATACTGCGAAACGGAAGAAGAGTAGTCGGCTCCATGACTGATGCTATGAATTGACACATGCAACGCTTGTTTGGCTCTCATAGCTCATATCTCGGCGGGGCGGCCGAGCCACTCAAAAGCCTCCGGAACAAGTTCCGAGACACTCCAACATCAGGCGGCCTCCAGAGAGAGTAGATCGACTGCAAGGGCTGCATGCCATTATATTATACATCCGATATGCTGCCTCAGGGTGGCGTCTTGTACATGTTCCTGCACATCTTTGCTCCCCAGGCGGCACTTTCACGTGGCACAACGTGGTAAATTGCGCTTGCCATTTCGGGAGCCTGCGATACCTTGCCTCCGCCGGTGACGACCTTTCTCCATCACCATTTTCCGCCACACTCCTTTCGAGACGTATTTCCACGTCTCCCGCATGGATCCACAATCGCAGACGCACTGCGTGCTGTTACTCGACTTACCGCAAAATGCGCTGGGTGGCATCGATTTGCTCTCCTTCACGACCACACCGCGCTTCAAAGGTGTGAAAAATGTGCCACCCGGCTTGCATTTCGTCTTTGCTGCGAGTGACTCATCGCTTTCTGTAAGACACGGAGCCTGGTTCTACGTCACGCCTGGCAGTGGAGCGCCGCAGGTTTTCATCAAGAAGTGGGATCCTGCGCACGAGGACCTGGTCGCGGAGACTTCGCAGACCGAAATATTGAAGTGGAGTGCGAATCTGGGAAGTTTCTGGAGAGACGGCCTGACGCCATATCGGCAAACGGTCAAGTCCGGAGACACTGCAGAGGACGATGACACAGTGGAAGAGTCCGGGGACTGGAACCAACTCACTTCGAGGATAACGCCGACCTTACTATCGCGGATCACAGGCCTAGCACCGGATCACTGGAGTCTCACGTCTGCGTCTTCTGCAGCACAGGATCTGGAGGTCATACCTGGCCTGGAAGAAAGCAATATCGATCTGCAGCCGGAGAAAGACCTCCAATTCCTGCCGGTTGATTTGAAGAAGACGTGGAGGGAAGGCGCGACGGGACGCGAAAGGACGGAGGCTGCGCAAGATCGGTCCTGGGCGCTGGGAGAGCTCATCGAGAAGTGCTGCCACGGTGAGGATGAGCGGACGCGACAGAATGAAGTTCTGGGCGAGCTGCAATTCGCTTTTCTTATGGTGCTCACGCTGAACAACAACTCCTGTCTTGAACAATGGAAACGGCTGCTCGGCCTCCTGTTGACCTGTCATCAAGCGATCCAAGAGCGAGCCAGCCTCTTCCTCGAGCTGCTCAAAACACTGCGATTGCAGCTCGCTCATTGTGCGGACATGGAAGCGGGTATGTTCGATATGAACGAAGTTGGCGGTGGTTTCCTGAAGAAGCTTCTCATGCGATTTCGCAAGAGTCTCGACGACTTTGAGGGCAAGTGGAAATCCGACATGGTCGACGAGTTCGATGAACTGCAGGACCTGCTCCGGGAACAGTTCGGCTGGGAACTCGATGATTCTTTCGTCAAGCGCGGTATGCTGGAACTGGAGGACGGCGAGCGCGTGGAAATGGATGTCGGCGGAGCAGACGAGGACGACGAGACGGGCGAGTTCGCTCCCACCATTGTCGAACTCACTCCAGCCCAAATGAAGGAGCTAAACTGCGGCAGGACAGATACGGATGGGAACGAGTCCGTATCCGAAGAGTCCGAAGAGGACGCAGATCTTGACGATATGGACACCCGATACTGAATCCTTATCCTGTCGATAGAACCTGCATCTTCCGGTCAAGCGAATGCGGTTGGCCTCCCCCATCGTGATTCCAAGCGACCTTCAGCTGCCGGCCCGGTTACCCCTTCGATGTTAGATACCTCGAGTGCCGTACCTCCCCTGGTTCTCCAAACTTTTTCGCCTCCGTCGTGAGCGTCTGGATCCTCTTATAAACGCTTAGCTGTGGGATTGGACTGCTCGATATGTATGGCTTGCGTTCTTGCACTCGAGTCTTGGATCGTGGGAGGGGTCCACCATCTGCACAGACGAGCGCAAGCCGGCTCTCGAAACGCCACATGTGTCAAAAATAGCAGATGCGGAAAGCCTGCAGGAACAGCAATCGAGCCTGGTGTTGGGTGACCACCAACCCCGAACCCCACTAGCTTTGCAGCGTACATTAATTAGATCATCGGCCGCACAGCCTTACCGACATGGTCAATTCAAAGTCCTCGTGCTTCTTAGAATCCGCCTTGCTGTGCTGTGTAGGCCATGAGGGAAGAAATGTGAACGTGTATATGTGGCGAAAGAAGGCCCACGTCGGATTCAATGCGAGGCGCCGTCTGGGCGCATCCACGGTACGAGGCTTTGCATGATACGAAGAACGGTGGCTCAAGGTGAGGTCTTGAGGGTCCACAAAGAGGCCGCGTTAGGCGGGATGAGGAAATGGGAGCCTTGGCTTTCGCTTCTCCATGCGGCGCTAGCCGCATCTCCAAATCTGCCAGAGCGCTTGGAGCTGAGGCTGAAGCGCCTTTGGCAAGCTCTGTGACATTTTGATGAAGCCGTGATTGGAGCACAAGCCCCAGCTGAACCGCAATCGTTTGTGGGCGCGGGGAGGACAAGGACGGTGGGCCTATCAGAGGGCTGGGTTGTGGGCTGTGCTTGTCTGCACGGCGTCCGCACCACTTTCACATGGACCCCTTGGCCCCCAGGCTGTGCGCCTCCAAAGCCTTCGATAAAAAGAGCGCCGCAGTCTCTTTTGTGCGCCCGCTGCCAACACTGTAATTTTCTCGACCTTCAGCCGCATCCCGCTTTCGCTCGTGTTCTTTGTGCGCGAAGCTCCCCTTTTTGCGTCTTGATATCCTCCTCCACGACCCTCTCGCCAGCTTCACACGCGTTTTTGAAGTCGGATCAAATTCCTACCGCCACAATGGAAAAGCAAGGTGGTAAGTGACCCTGATTCTCGCAATTCCACACCTGTCTCCCACACGCTTCATCGCATCCCCTATATCTTCAGCTGCGCGCAAGGCTGCAGCTCCAATACCCCGTGGCGTTCAGAACAGCCTCGAGTCCATGCCAGCAACTCATGCTAACATGTATAAAGTCCCCATGAACCAGTTCCCCCAGTCGCCCGATATGCACCAAGCGCAACAGCAACCGCCCGTCTACCAAGACCCGAACCAGCAGCAGCAGCAACAGCAGCAATACCACCAAGGCGCCATGTACCAGCAACCCGGCCAGCAGTACGCCGGCTCGCCTGCGCCCCAGCAGCCGCAGCAAGGCTACATGTCTCCCCAGCAGACTGGCGGGTATGCGGCCCCTGCCCAGATGCAGGCGAACCCAGGCATGCCTCCGCAGCAGCATAGTGGCACCGTTTACCAGAGTTCTACGCCGATTGCGTCGCTGAACAGGGCGCCTGCCCCGGCTGATTGCCCGGCCTGTGGGCAGAGGGCTATGACGAATGTTAGCTATGAGATTGGCAACACCACACAGTGAGTTTTGAGCTTCAGGTGAAAAAGAGAGGATGAAAGCTAACACAGGTACAGCGCCTGGGCTCTTGGTCTCTGCTGCCTCGTCTGCTTGGGCTGCATTCCGTACGTCATGAACTCGCTCAAGGATGTCCAGCACAAGTGCGGACGCTGCGGTGTGCTTCTCGCGACCTGGCATCGCAGCGGCACCACCGAGGTGCACATCCACTCCTAGACGCATCACCGCGCCCGATGTACAACATCCACCGTATACATGAGTGAAAGAGGGAGATAAGGGCGGCTTGCGGATATGATACCACTAGGAGAGAATCGAAGTATGAGCATGTGGGCCGTCAGGTCGGTTTTGCTTTCGCGGGACTGTATTCTGTTTAATCTTTCGAAGAGGGGATTATGAACTACACCAAAACATTCGTATTTCCTTTGTTGCATGGAAGGGTATGCTCCATTAGAAGCTTTTAATGGATATTTTGATCCGACATAACTCTTGATCCCTATTCCGTGATGCTTCCCATTTCTGTCGATCATTGATGGGTATAGACTTAGGTGTTAGTGGAGGTAAATCAAGCCCGCTAATGGCAGTATGACTGGCACTCAGCAGAATGGCATAGATTGGGGACGCCTCTACGAAGAGTAGACCCCAATGGCAGGGTAAAAGAACCCCTCAACTCGCAAACGAAGTCAAGCAGAGCTGCACAGACCAAGGATTGACATCATAACCCAAAGCGTACTGCTATACGAGTTAGAACCGTCAGGCGGCCACCACAGCGCCTCACGGGAAGCTCAACTGCCGTCTCACCCACGCCAACCTCATCAGCCTGAAATTATCATCTTATGTCATAGCATGCAAAACTCGCGAATGCCCATGCGGCCCGCGATCGTGGAACCGATTCTATGGTGCGACGCACAGATGCAGGGTGGAGTTTTCATCGACGACGATTGACGTCATATCTAGTGCAGGCTTCCAGTAGACGTCGCTCTACGCGTTGCGTGAAATGTATTCAACACCTCAATAACGCGTTGGGAGCCTCATGACAGTGGTAAAATGATCAAATAAGAGATTATGCATGTTAATATTACGATATCCAGCGTCCCATCCATCCTCGCACCTGGGTAGCTGTTGACGTTCACAGCCAAGCTCAGACCAAGCTTTGACACATGAAGCTTGGTTTCTGCCAACATTCATATCTCCCGCGTCTGCAAATCCCCATGCGGCAAGGACCTGCAACCACACACTCCCCAAACGGTGTCATGGGGCAGAGGACGCTCAGTGCGGATTCGCTGCAGGGGTGCCAGCCTGTTTGTGTGGCGCTCCGGTTGGCTCTGCGGTGAAAGGAATTGTGCTGGCTATGATGTCGTTTGCGCGTGGGATCGCGATGGTGCGGCTGGAGGAGCGGCGGTGGGTATATAGGGGCGTGTTGGTGAGTTAGCCTTTGGTCTGGCAGAGCTTCTTTTGAATAACAACAAAGGCGGACTTGCTGAGGACCAGTGCGAGCGGTGCTTTGATTGTTTGTTTGCGAGCTTCGTCACTCCGGCTTTGGGTACCACCTGCTACTACGTCAGTGTCCACCTTTCTTCAGTACCTCTCCTCTCTTCTAACAACCTAACAGGATCCCATCTTCTCCACCCACCCTAACCCTTAACAATGGGCTTCTTCAACCGCCGCGCTGCCCCCGCAGACGCAAACACGGCCACGGCCACCGGCCACCACCACGAGAAGCCAAGACACACGGCTACCCCCAACGGCCCCTCGGCATGGAACACACGCCCGACCTTCGGCCAATGGCTCAAAGCAACCTGGCTCGACATCCTCACTATGATCATCATGGGCGCCATCGGCCTAGGCGTCTACGAAGCCAAACCCGCCCCGGATCGCAGCTTCCCCGTGGTCTTCTCTGACGGCGAAATCGTATACCCCGAGTTCGCGTACCCGCTGCGCAATGAGATTGTACCTATCTGGGCTGCTGCGCTCATGGCGGCGCTGATCCCCATTGCGGTGTTCCTGATATGCCAGATCCGCGTGCGTAGCTTCTGGGATGTGAATAACGCTACCATTGGCCTTCTCTACGCGCTCATCTCCGCCGCTGTGTTCCAGGTATTCGTCAAGTGGCTCATCGGTGGTCTGCGCCCTCACTTCCTCGCCGTCTGCAAGCCCGTCATCCCGGCGAACATGATTCCGCATGGCAACATCGCCAACGGGTACCGCCAGATCATGTTCGACCGCAGCATCTGCACAGGCGACCAGAACGAGATCGACGACAGCTTGGAGTCTATGCCATCTGGCCACACGACTGCGGCGTTTGCGGGCTTCGTGTTCCTGTACCTGTACCTGAACGCCAAGTTGAAGGTCTTCGCCAACTACCACCCAGCCATGTGGAAGCTGATCGCAGTTTACGCACCCATCCTCGGAGCGTGCTTGATCGGCGGTGCACTTACCATCGACGAATACCACAACTGGTACGATATCCTCGCTGGAGCCGTTATCGGCACGGTCATGGCGTTCAGCGCGTATCGCATGGTGTATGCGAGTGTGTGGGACTTTAGGTGTAAGTTGCTCTTCTTTCCCTTTTCTGATCTGTCAGGTACTAAGGCGATGCAGTCAATCACATCCCTCTGACCCGCCACACGCCTTTCATCTACGGCGCCGGCCCCAACACTTTCGACGGCTTCCACGATGCCCTCTTCACCCGTAAAGCCAACTGGGGCACACACGAGGGCTCTGCCTGGGGCGGTGCTCCCGGCGACGCTGCGGATGGCCCGCGAGGCACTATGGCCCAGGCTGCCGGTGCTGCGGAGTCTGCGGTGCATGGCGCGGCTAATGGGCGAGGCACTCATGGTGGTGTTGTCGGCCACAACAACCACACTATCGACCGGAGGCCAGTGGGTGGGAGTCGCATGGGTGAACATATGGTGTAGGATATGAGAGAAGGAGAGAGGTTTTGCATATGGTGGCGTATATGAGAGAGTATTGAGAAGTTAGGAGTGGGGATGCTTGCGGCTTTTTGAGTACTGGGATGGATACTGAGTTGGAGGCGTTACGACGATGATAGACTGATTTCATGAATTACGGAGATACCACTGTACTTGTAGCTGACTTTCTACCTAATCAATTGAATAATGCACAAGCTTACGAAGTAACCTTACTCCTGCGTTATGATTTTGATAACAATATGCAACCTTACACTTACACTCTGGCTGCATGAATCCCGCCGCTGCACTGTTGTCATCGTGTCTACGTAGGACTCACCAAGCGCTGATACAAAGTCTAGCTGCGATAAGTACGCAATCATATTACGATGAGTAATTGTTGCAGTCCATAACGCAGCACTTGAGAATACGACAACAGAGATCAACCTTCACATATTCTTTTCGATCCACACTCTATCATGCAGCAAATCTCACATTACCAAAGACTACCCACGTAGCCATGCAGAAACCGTTTCGCCATCCATGAGTAGACCACTATCTGCACTTAAGCCTGGATAGCCCTGCCCAGCGCACCGCCCGTAAACTGCTGATTCCGTCCACCACCCCTACCCCGTCCTGCACCGCCACCGCCGCCACCACCTCGGCCGCCCCTGCCACCGCGACCTCCTCGTCCACCTTGCCTCTCAAACGCGTTCGCCGTACCCTGCGTCCGCTGCTCGAGCGTCTTCTCATTCGCCTCAATAAGCCCACTCGCCTTATCCGACAGACTAAGCGCCAGCGTCTGCAGTCTGGACAACTCAACACCCTTCCTGAATATAATCGCTGAATTAACCTGGTCCAGCGCGGCAGCCAACTCCTCATGGGAGATCATCTTGCTAACCACCGCCGAGACCTTGCGTTCGCTGAGCTCGAACATAGATGCCAGGGTGGAGATAGCGAGAGTATCGTAGAACGGCGCATATGTGAAGAGATAGGTCCTGAGGCCTTCTTCCTGGATCTGCGCGGAGAGCATATCCTTGATCTTGGACGAGTTGGCCATCAGGTCCCAGATCTTGATGCTGTTGATGAACTCGGCGGATTTCTTCCACTCGCCTGCGGACAGCGCTTTGGAGGCTTGCATGACGTGGTCGCGCGTGTTTTCGGGCGGGCCGGTGAATATCTGGCGCTCGTGGTATTCTAAGAGACGGCGGTATGTCTTGCTGATGACGCGCTTCTTGATGTCGGGGGAGGAGCCGATTTGGGCGAGCAGTGGGATCTCAAGGAGCATGGAGCAGGTTAAGTAGACGCACTCGAGGAGCTCGAGGTTGATGTGCATGTGGAAGGGGAGCTGGCGCTGGCGCTCGAGACGTTCTTGTTCGGGGGAGATCTGTGAGTACCTCTGCATCTGAAGACCTTGAGCGAGGAGCTCCTTTTGCCTGTTGCTACCGCAGATCTCCTGCAGCGAGGTCTGCGCCTCATATACCAGTCCGGCGCGGAATGCACATAGACCCACTTGAACGAGAGCGCGGTTGAAGAGGATCTGAGTGTTGACGTCAAAGTTGCTGATGGTCTCCTGCAAGTGAGACATGAGCATCATGTCGCGAGCCTTGTAGTAGTGGTCATGCAGGGCCATGAAGTAGATCTGGCAAAGCATAGCTCTCGCGCGGATAATGCCCTCGCTGTGTGTAAAGAGGTATGTGCATAGAGTCTGGACGAGCGAAGTGGTGTCGTTGGAGGTGGATCGTGGAGTGATGGCGGAATCCAGGCCCTCTGGTATCGCTTTCCATGTATTAGTCTCGAGAAGGGTGACCACCTGCGCAGGTTTGAAGTAGACGTGCTCCAACCGCCTCATGACAACCCGGTTCAAGGGGTCCTGTCCCAACTCTAGAGTAGGGTTCTTCTTCAAAGTTTCCACATATACCAGTGTACGGACAAGCGCGGCGTATAGGGAGGCTTCGTCTGTCAACCGGTCGATGTACTCCGAGGTATGGGGGTCTATGTGCTGAAGGGACCGAGTGAGTTCGTCGTCGAGACGTTCTGCGAAGGAAACGATGCTTCCCGGGATCTTGAAGATCTCGCCCGGGGCAATCGTTGGCTGCTTGTCGTCATCTTCCCACTCCTCAGCGCCCTCGATTACAACAATTTCTTTAGTGTTTTCGAGAATCTGGAGAAGCTGGCCAAACTCTTGTGCGGCCCTGATTTTTGTTAGTTATCGTCTACCTTAGAAGATGGGAGCTGACTTACAGCTTCCACTGATCCTGTGCCATCTGGCTTCCCGTTCCGGACGTCAGGTCAAACCTGGTCGAGATGACGGTCAACAGCAACCTTATCTTCTGGTAGTCGTTCACAGACACATCGAAGAGTTTCTCCAGTGTCCGGATCTGTTCCAACCGATCCGTGTTCTTGCGACCGCGCTGCTCGACAATCGACCGGATGTGCTTGAGGATGCTCTCAGGGGTGTACTGCACTGCGCGACCACCCGCGCCGACCATGGTAAAGCCTTCCTCATCAGCCTCGGCGACAGCGCTCGCATCAAGCGGCACTTCCTTGGTCTTCTTCTTCTTTTCCTTGGGCGCCTCCATGACCTCCTCCTCGCGCATGAACTCGTCCTTGTCCGCCCTATATGCCTCGATGTCCGTGGAGTAGTCCTTGTTGTTCTTCCTGATTCGCTGACGTACGGCGTTGAGACCGCGCGTGTTGATTGCGTTCATTTTCTTGGGCGTGACCTTCTGCTTCTCGATCGTCTCGAGCATGATAGTCTCGAGGTCGGCGACTGCCTGGATGTACAGCTTGGGCACCTTGCCATCGTTCTGCTTGATCAGGGTGGGTACTTGGCGGTTCAGCTTGTCGTACTCTGTAGATGCGACTGTTAGCATTGTCCCGCGATCATAGCCTGGATTCCCTTCTCCGCATTTCCTTGCGCCTTGGTGATTTCTTCTGGGTCCACTTACGCTCAGAAATGACAGCCCAGTCGTTAATCTTCTCCGCATTCTCAATTAACCTGATTGTGGCCTCTAACTCCTCAAACCGCTTATCCTTTGCACTCTTCAGCACTTTCGCCCCATCTTCCTCGTCGCTCTCGCTCTCGCTGGCAACGTCCCTCAGGAAACGATTGGCACCTCCTTCGTCGTCATCGGACGAATCCTCCTCGTCCGAGTCTTCCTCCTCTCCAGACTCCTCCTCAGACTCTTCTTCAGATTGCTCGTCCCCAGAGTAGAGCTCCTCCTCCGAGGACTCCTCGCTTGAGCTGTCGCTGGCGGTGAAGAAGCGGGACATCTTGTTTGTACGTTGTTTGGTGTTGGGAGACGTCCGTTCGGGTACGAAGTGTGCAGGTAGCTGCGGTGTGTTTTTGTGAGGAAATCCTAGCCTGCGACTGTGGTTGCGGGCCGCCTTTCAATTTTGGGTCTTGGCACTGAGTCAAAGTGGGATGTGGGTCCGAGCGTCGTTTCACGTGCGGGGCAATTCACCTATCGACCTCGATTAGGACATGCTATTTCGTGTAAAGGATGTATTATACGCTTCTGGTAAATGAAGCACAGGAGTAGTTTCTATCCCTTTCATATGGGTTCGGAACACGAATGTCATTAAATGTGCGCGGTGATTCAATGACCTTTCTTGCAGCTGTAATCGACATATCCTAGTTCCTATAAATCTTCGAACTCGAGTCGAGGTCTACAAGGCCTGGGTATCGTTTGTGTTGCCATTGACTACAAAGCCTCTACGCACTAGTCATCGAATCACTGAAGCCTGGGAGAGCGTGGTATGCCGTTGCCGCCGCAGAAGCCCATTGGGGTGGAAATTCATATGAATGCTAATAAAAGTACACTTCCCTTGCCCGGCCCACACCATCGGCGCAGCTCAGCCGCTCCTCGTCAACAAAAGCCTCAAAACGTTTTTGCGCCATCCAAACAATCGATCCCATGCGTTTTCAAGGGAGATATGCGTCCCATCGTGACTGTGGCCGTCCGATACGACCCATACATTTCGACCCTCCATACCCGCTGTCCGCCACCATCATCCTCCGAAATGATAAGGAAAACATTCTCCACTGCCGCTTCTGCGTGTGTTGAACGAAATGATGTAATCTGTCGTCCCGGGGATCCGCCGCTCGTTAACGGCCCGTGTGGGTGCGGGGGGTCGAACACCGGTGCGAGGGGCCGTTGACGTTGGCGCGAGACGAAAGTGGCGCCAGAACAGGTCGTAAAGGCAACATTCGATGGTGGACCATGCGCGAGAATCCTCGGAAATCTGGGGGGAGTCGCTATGATCAGAGCTTCCCGTTTCACTGCCAGTGCTGATTCATGAATCCCTCCTCCAGCGTCCTGTCCTCCAGGTTCCGGATGAAATTCCTAGGCTCACGACTCTGACCACCAGCTCTTGAGCCTCTCCGCCTCGCACTGGCGCTCTCTGGCGCACCATCCGGTGGTGGAGGGTAATACGCCGGTGAAGGCTGAAGACGAATTGGTTGGCTTGGATCCAGATGGCTGATCACTCTCTGTAGTGCCGGCGGAATACCAGATTGTTGCTGATCCATAGTGGATGCTCGTTGTCTTCCAGCACGGGTCGTGGCTTGGGCATACAGATTCTGGGGTTGATTATATTGCCGTTGCTGCGGTTGCATCATTCCCATCTGCTGGCCGTAGCCAGCCTGAGCTGGATAAGGGGGTGGAGCGCCCTGGTGGTTCGGACTGTACATGTTATTATACATGTTGGGCGCCTGACCGTGCGGGCTCTGAGCAGCATATTGGTTCATCTGCATGTTAGCATACGCAGCGTTCTGGGCTGCTTGTTGTTGGGCTTGGGCTTGTTGTTGAGCCACGGCGGCTTGCTGTTGTTGTGCACGTTGCTTGCTCATGCCTTCGAATCGCTGCTGCTCTTGTACGCCCGGAGCTGGGGATCTGCTTGTGCCGGAGCGCATCGTCATTGGCGGCACGAAAGGTCCAGTGAATTTTGCCTGTGTGATGAACGGGTGGTTCTTAGCCTGCGTCGGCGTCCATCGTTCGAGCGGATTGAGGTTGAGTAGGCCTTGCGCAAAATCAATGAACGCTGTTCGGTTTTGCATTTCTGACGTGTGTTAGCAAAATCTTTAGCCCGCATCCAAGACCTCTTACCTCGCTCGATCTCCGCGGGCTTCATGTTCTTCCGCGGCATAGGGTAGTTCTTGATGATTTCGGGCAGCGTAGTAGCTGAGAAGTACTTCTTGCTTGGTTGTTCCTTGCTTCCGTGCTCCCTCGAGTAGACCTCCATCGATTTCAACCGATAAGTTCTGCGTCCGTACTCGTCATGGGTTTTCTCGTAAAATTCTCCTGCCTGCTTGCCCATCTCGAGCATCCAAGTTGGCGGCAGTCCAAGCATTTCCGTTATTCGTGCTACTTGGTTATACTCGGATGAGCCTGGGAAAAGTGGTAGACCTAGGAACAGTTCGACCACTATGCACCCTAATGACCACATGTCGATCGCTGCGGAATACCTTATTGTCCATTAGCTTTTTGCCCATGAGTAGGATACTGGTAACGTACGGTAGCCCAAGAAGTACTTCGGGCGATCGGTAGAATCGAGATTGGATGTAGGTGTATACGGTCTGTCGCTCGTCGCAGGCTGATCCGAAATCAATGATCTTGATGATTGGACTCTCGAGGCTGTTGTGGAGTCAGTAAAAGTTTTAGAGCTTCACGCACGAAACCTACTTCTTGAGCAAGATGTTCTCCGGTTTCAGGTCGCAGTGTATCAGTTTGGCCTTCCCTAGCAGCGCAAGCCCGTTAAGCAGCTGCTGCGCAAATACTCGCACCAATGTTGTTGACAGCCCGCGGAACTGGTTCTGCTTGATCAACTCGTACAGATTGACGCTGAGCAGCTCGAAGACTAGACACAAATGCTGTCGGTGTATAAAAGTGTCCTTCAGTCGTAACAAGTGGTGATCGTCGTTCTTGTCCATTTGCTTGTTCAACTTTCCAACTATTAGCCGTAGCAAGTGAGATGGCGCATCGGATACTAACCAGATCCAAGACCGACACTTCCATCATACTCTGATTGAAGTATGCAGTCCTGTTCTTAATAACCTTGACTGCAACCACCTCTTGTGTCTTGAGGTTCTGACACTTTACGACCTGACCGAATGTGCCTTGACCCAACACATCCAAAATCAAGTATCTGTTCTTGTGACCAGCATCCTCCGAGCCCAGTATATCGTTGACGTAGAGGATGTAGTCGCTATCCTCGTTGTCGTACCCATCATTTTTCACGCCCTTGCTCGGTTTCGTGAGCACGCGGCGAGGATTTCTGGACGATTCGTACTTGAACGCGGGGTTGCATATTCGGTACGTGGCAGGAAGGTGTGTCGTTAAGGCTTGCAGGGGCTGTTCCCGAATGATCAGTGTATCTTCCAAAGGTCGAAACCGGATGTACTCACGCTGATGAAGCCGCCTTCGGGATGAGCGCGACGAAATGCAGGCTGCTGGTTGATCTTGGGTACCAGCTCTGCCGTATTCGTACACTTCTCAAACTTTGGCACCGGACCACGGCCTATCGGAGGGAGCTGGGGAGGATTTGAATTCGCCACACGAGGTGATCGCGCTTCTCTGTTGTAGACGGCGTTCAATTGCGCAGTCGCCGATTGCGGGTAGAAGCTCTCGGGGCTCATGTTGGACTGGATTGGCGGTAGTTGCGGCGCATGGGGACGGGAAGCTGGGGGGTCTTGATCAATACGCAGGCGACTAAGGGTGGATGTTAGGCTCGGAGACGTACTAGGTGGGGAGTAGTAGCTGTTCGGGGGGGACATGTAAGGATTGTTTCTGGTGGGACTCTGCCTGTTGCTCTGCGCCTGGGCCTGCGGGGTGAAGCTCGTGTAGGCCTGTCCACCTTGGTGCGGATTCCCAGGGTACGGTGAGGTTGGCGACAGATTCATGGGCGAATATCTGCGCGCGGCCGAGCTCTCCTCCTGCTGGACCTGCTGCAGGTACTGCTGCGAGTGCCTGTGCTGGTGGTTCGGGCGGGAGGCGCCGTATTTGGGCTTGTATGGGTCGGCATCCTCCATGGCTACGTCGCCGTCCCCGTCGTTGTACTCTGCGCCACGGTGCTGCTGAACGCCTGGCGAGGGCAGGGCGGCCATGGAATTGGCGCGCGAAGGAGCCGTGGGCGAGGCATACGGGTCCTGCTTGATCTGCGGGGGGAGGTTGGGATCCCTCGGCGCCTGCTGCGGTGTAGTCATGTTGTGGGGAGCGTACCGCGCCTGGCGGCTAGCAGAGGGCGGCTCTGCGTAGGTAGACCACTGCTGGTCCATGCTGCTGAGCGGCCGGGAGAGGGAGAGGGTGGAGTCGTCTGCAGACGAGCTTGGGCGACAGCCAGGTCAGCTGTGACGCAGCCAGATCAACAGTGCATTCCGAATTGCGCGGAGAGCCTGCGTGGGCGGGCGCGCAGCGAGTGCGGCGGCGTAGGTGCGATAGTCTTTGCGAGGGAGGACGTCAGCGGTCGGGCGAACAGCTCAGGCGTGGTACTCGAAGACTGACGATGGGTTGCGGGGGTTGGTGGTTAGACGACCACGAGCTGCGGCTGCGTCGTCCCACGGCGTGCGGCAACACGAGGCGAGTGAGGAGCAGGGCGAAGGGAAGAATTGGCGCGGCGGTGGAAAGGCGCGCGCGAACAAAGGTAGCGGGCGTGAGAGGGGGAGAAAGTAGGGTCGCCTACCGTGCTTGGACTGCAGTGCTGTTACCGCTTGCTGCTCGGGCGCTGAGTGATGCCGGGGCCCTGACAACGCTCAGAGGCAGAGGCAGAAGCAGAAGCGGTGGTCTGTGCGCCCCTCGACTTTCACTACGAGTATGACAGCAGACCGGTCAGCCATTGCCCTCTGAGTGTTGCACATTTCCCACTTGAGCAACACTTCCATCACCCACGCACCCACCAGGCGCCGGTATGCTGGCCCGGCCGTGAAGCCACGCACGGAAACGCGCAGCCACGCCTTCGTTGGGCAACAGCCTGCCAGTCCAGCACCCAATGCGGACCGTGCCAGCAGAAACAGCGCCATTTCCGCCCGTTGCACGCATTTGATGAACTGGCAATCTCATACTCCGCACGGTGGTTGAGTTAGAGCATGCTGTTGGAATGCAAAATGGCCTGTTTCAGAGCCGTACAACCCACGGTGGGATCGAGGCAGGTGCAGTCTGGTTCTCTGCGGGGGGCCCGAGACGCCATGCTAACGAGAAGACTGATTCGACTCTGTCTACTCCGGACAGCTTGACGACCAGGTGGCCTCGGCATGGACAATATATTATGCCAGCTAAGGCGTTCGCATGATATTGTGGCTGCCTTTTGGCGTTGCGACGAATTCTTCACTAAACACCGTCCGTAGAACCCAAGAATGACGGCCGCCCAAAACAGTGCATCAACGAAAACTAACCACATCCAGAGAGGGAACACTGAAACATACTCAGGCAACGCCACACTTGACTTCATCAGGTTCGAGGCTGACGTTGTCCGACCCACGCCGCAAGCACTCCGGCTCCATCTCTACTCACGCAGCTCCTCGTAACCCAGCGCGTCAACATCCCAGCCGCCATTCCTGCCAAAGATAGACCGCACCATCTGGCCTCCGCGCGTCGCAAGAATAGAAAGAAGGGTATCGCTCAACTGCAGCACATCAGCTTGCGGAAATTACGCTCGGTACTGGGTGGCGCTAAGACTTACACCATGAGTGCTCTCGCAGCACCCCTGCAACCACACTCCGGCGTCTTTGCTGACCTTTCTGTCGGCGAAGTGCACCCGGTAATCTCTTTGAACTTGCCACTTGGCATCTTGCAGATCACCTCCTGGCATTAGATGTCGTGCATCCTTGAGCAATGTCTCGTGCAGGTCACGATGGTAGCCGGTGGCCACGAACACAGCGTCGAAGTCCAAAACCTCGTCCTTTGCTTCTGCGCCCGGCAAGTCGGACAGGTAAAGCGGGCTGTCGTCATGAACAAACAGGCGAACACCGCCTTGGATGATGGGCGAGTCCTGAACGTCCGTCACGTATCGATGCGGCAGGATTCGATGGGGCCATCGCTCCTCGACTTCGGGAGTATTCCCGTATCGGACTCGTTGAATGTAGAGCGTCTCGTAAATGTGCTCTAACAGATTGAGGCGTACAACACCATAGTTCGTTCCTTTGTCCTCCTTGATGCTTCTGGTCCGGCGTACACAGTCGCGGTTAAAGATGCTGTCCACATGTCCTGGATTGAAGATTTCGTTCACACTGCAAGGTCAGCTGAGAGTACTAGTAGGTATATAAGCCTGCACTCACAAGGGTGAATCATCACTAGGTCGGAGGGCGCCTCCTTTGATGAGCAGTCTCGTCCGCGCATTGGGATAATGTGCATGCAGGTAGTCGAATATTTCTGCAGCACTCTGTCCATTACCAACCACTGCTACGTCGTAGGGACGTTGTAGCTCCGGTAGAATATTGGTCGAAATATACTGGAATTTGGACGAATGGACGACTTTGGGATGGTTGCTTGGGAACGGCGGAGGAAGGTTCGGTCTGCCTCCTGCCGCGATGACCACATGCTTCGTTCTTCGAGACTCAAGCTGTCCGGTTTGTAGGTTTTTGGACACAACGTTGAACGTCGTGATTTCGCCGTTATTGCGCATCGACTTCTCCGGCATGACCTTGACAACCTCTTGATCATAATGGACTACATCGTCAAACCAGCTGGCGCACCATTTCATGTAGTCCTCATACTCGATTCGCTGGGGTAGGAAGGTGTTGAGGTTCGTGAATTCGACCAGGCGGTCGTTCTGGAACAGGTAATTGATAAATGTGAACTCGCTGCGAGGGTTCCTTAAGGTTGCCATATCCTTCATGAAGGATATTTGCATCCTGGCGCCCGGAAGCAGCATCCCTGCATGCCATGCAAAATGCTGTTGCTTTTCCAGAAATGCGACTCTGGGTGGATGATCTTGAAGCCCAGGCAGGTTCAAGGATGGGTCTGTGCCATCCAGCGCGTCGTGGATCGCCACCGCGATTGCCAACGATGCAGGCCCGAATCCCACGCATATCAAGTCATGTAGCTCTTCCTCTGGGGTGTGGTGGAGATGTGATCGGTTCCCTATACCGGGCAAAGGGCCGTCATCGAGGCTGCTATCAATGAAGCCGGAGAAGGCTTCTTGCGCCGCTGGAGAATGCGCATCTGGAGTTCTCGTTGGCAGATCGACATGTGGAGTCATTTTGTAGGTATTCCAAGCACGGTCGGAGAAAGTGGAATCTACAGTACATCAGCTTGATTGAGGGTTTGAATGGGGGCGGGTAGGTACCCACTTGCAATGTGAATGGGCACAATACCACCCGTTGACAACAGTCAGTGGTCACTCCGACACTCTAGAAGCGCTGGATGACGATAGGTAGATAGAGGCTCCCTGGTACCCAAACGCAATATCTGCACAAATTGTCAGTCGCTTGACTTGGAATGATGACGTATAGCAACTAGCTTCCAGGGTCTCCGATCGAACAGAAGTAGTAGTAACGTACTTACATGCGTCAATGTTGTTCTAGTCATCGACAAAACGGCGCCTAGATTGGTGTCAAAAGTAGAGAGGCTTGTCTCAACGTTTGAGCAAGTCGATGGTGTCCGCTATACTTGTAGCCGCGCCGGGAAGGCCCGGTTTGCGGATTGTGCCAGCATTTCCATCGCCCTGAGAGATTCTGCAGGGTTCTCACGAGATGATGATACGATGGCTCTTGCCCTAGTCTCTTCTCTCTCCGGCTGGCATCGTAGCGACCAGGACTCGCGTATGCCGGTGTATGGAGGGATGTAGGGTCGACGCCGATCCTCGGCTCTAATCAGATGGATCTGATAAAGATGGTCGGAGAGACGAGCCGTAAGAACGCGAATGACACGAGAAAATTTTCAGTCAGCCCCGCAAGTCCGTACCGGATGCTCAAGGTTTGCTTTTACGTAGTAGCGGGCGCGATGCAAGCTCTTCCATGGAGGCTTGGCGATGGCGGGGGTTATCAATCTGATAATCAACTCAACCTCGGAAGGAACTCGGCTTTGGCGTCTGATTGACTGATGTTGAGCGGTAATTCGTGTAAAGGCAGGGCTCGTCGGTCCACCTGCCACGTGTAGTTAGCGTTTTCACCGCTGATCGTACTGTGGTACAGGCAGGTAAGTAAAATGACGCCTGCCGCGTCCGTTAATCGCGAGCGCTCGAGCGACCATTTTCGTCACAGCGCGGCTCACGACATCTATCAGTCAACATGATCGAACGAGACGGAACGGCTCAAAGAAAGGGTCCTTCGTGTCTGATAGTATAGCTGTCGTGGATGAAGAATATCTATCAAATCAGTTCATAATATGATATCATTAGGCATGCATGAGGGCAGTTTCGTGATGTGATGCCCCAAGACGCACCGAGATGTGGCCGAAAGTTATCTGATGATCGGATAAAGGCATAGTGTATAAATCTCTTCCTGTGACATCCTAGAGATAATCAGACCACATCCGAAGTCGGGAGGGATGACTGCTCCTCGCTCACGCGAAAGTTCATTCTCTTCATGCACTGACGCCGCCTCGTATTGACCTAATGACCCCGGAGATGTGCTCTGACAAAGACGAACTATTCAGCGTGGGATCGCGCAACTGGGCCAAGCAGCCAGCAAGAGTTGGAAAGAGCCTACCGCGGCACCCACGCCGGCTACACCTGCAATAGACGTTCAACTCACCTGCCAATCCCGCAGCAGCACAATGGGGTGGCAGAGCGATGGCCCTCGGCAGCACCGTCTTCCTGTCGTGCTCGGACATATTTGTCGTCTCCGAGGCTGGCTTGCTGCCGCCTACCTTCCGTCTGCTAGCATTGGTCCTTGCGCAAAATCCGATAAGGCTTTCATAAGGCTCGCGTCAATTACGTCTTGATTCACGAACCGACTCGAGATCGCAACTCACCCATCAGCAGAAGGCGCGAACTGCTTCACAACAACAAACATACAAACACGTGGGACGTTCTCCATCCATGTCCACCTCGCTTCGACGCGCCTTTCATGGATATCCTGATGCCCTGCCTTTCCACCGCCACACTCACTCCAGATACATTCGCTTCGCCTGTGGCGCGTGCTCACCATCGACTTCGATCGCCCGACGACGCGGATTACCCAAGTAGTCAGCTTCCGACTCCTCACGTGCGATCCCGCCGCTCAAGCCTTTTCTGCAAAAGCAAACTACCTGCCCAGGTGTCTCGACAGCGCTGGCCAGCTTCGACCAATCGCAGCCATCCAGTTTCTCATCACTCTCAGACCCCCCCGTTCACCCAGAATCTCATGCTCACTGGAAGTGCGCTATACGTAAGTATATAACATTGCTCCAAGAATCTCCTGGCCCGAAACGCGTTTAGGCAAGGGTTGTTACTTCATCCGCTTTATTCGGCCATCTTTGATCGCATACTACCTAATCAGGAAACACACGAGATGCTTCAACTCTCCTCCCCTAACCCACGCCTCTCCATCATCAACAACCACCCTCAAAAGTTCGATGGTCCGCAATTACTACATCACCTAGTTTGCGACTCCTCAAGCTCGAATCAGCCGGCAATCGATTTCCTGGAAAATGGATCGCAGCGACGGAAGATCACTTACGAAAACTTGCACGTTACGAGCGATGAGCTCGCGAAGAGGATTACACGTACACTGGCCCGGCTGAAACATGCCTCACCCGTTGTACCTGTTCTCCTACCGCAATCTCCTGAGCTCTATATTGCACTACTAGCGGTATTGAAGGCTGGAAAAGCTTTCTGTCCCATCGCCCCGGAGACGCCTCAGGAAAGACTGAACTTCATCCTCGGGGACATAGCAGCAGACCTGGTGATCACTAAATCTACACAAATCACCCAGTTCTCACTCCCCGACGGCATTAATCCACTTCTTATCGACGTTGAGATATCCGACTCAGCTCATGTGTCTGTTGCGCAAGCCATAGCTGTGCAGCCGGATGATCCAGCTTACGTTATTTACACCTCGGGATCCACTGGGTTACCAAAGGCGGTGAGGTTGTCTCACAGAGCCGTCACCCAGAGCTTGCTCGCTCACGATCGTCATATTCCGAAGTTCACTCGCTTCCTACAATTTGCGGCGCCTACGTTCGATGTTTCGATTTTCGAGATATTTTTTCCACTCTTTCGAGGGTGCACGATGGTTGGTTGCACACGCATGAACATGCTCAACGACCTGACCGATGTCATCAACGTTATGGAAGTTGATGCCGCAGAGCTCACGCCGACGGTCGTGAGCAACCTGCTCAGGGGTCGCCAAAGTGTGCCCCGACTGAAGCTACTGCTCACAATCGGGGAAATGTTAACAAAATCTATCATCAAAGAATTCGGCGGCAACGAACACCAAGAAAGTATACTGTGGGGCATGTACGGTCCCACCGAGGCTGCGATTCATTGTACGCTGCAGCCATCATTTTCTTGCGAATCAACTGTGGGCAATATCGGTATTCCATTGGATACTGTCACGTCTTTGATCGCTGCTCCGAGGCATACCGGTGACTCGACATCCAGCCTCAAAATTTTGCCCATTGGCGAGATCGGCGAGTTGGTAGTTGGCGGTCTTCAGGTTGCTGATGGTTACCTCAACCGCCCAGAGGAAACAAGAGCCGCCTTCCTCAATGACGCTGTATATGGACGTCTGTACCGAACCGGAGACAAAGCCCGTCTTCATCCAGATGGACACTTAGAATGCTTAGGACGCATTGTCTCTGGTCAAATTAAGCTCAGGGGTCAGCGAGTAGAGCTCGGAGAGATAGAGCAGATCATTCTGAAGGTCGAAGATTGTCACACCGCCACCGTCATGGTCATTGACGAAACACTAGTTGCATTCTGTGCCCTCGGTATTAATGGCACCTCGAGCACCGAAGTCCTAAACGTCTGCAGGAAGTGGCTACCGCCCCATATGGTGCCAGGAGAAGTCGTCTTCGTCTCTCGTATGCCACAACTTCCGTCTGGCAAAGTTGATAGAAAGACGCTGGAACAACAGTATCGAAGCGAACGACAAGATCACCGTACAACAAAATTAGATGCCATTTCTACACCCCAATCCTCCATTGTCCACATCGTCCGGCAGCATATCAGCCAAGACATTCATCTGCAAACTCCTTTGGAGTCTCTTAACCTGGACTCGCTTCGATCCATCCGCATTGCTTCTACGCTCCGGGATCATGGTTACAACATTGGCGCACTGGATCTTCTTTCAGCGACCGATTTGAAGGCCTTATCAGATAGACACTTGGCTGAGGGGATGTTACACAGGCGTGTATCGCCAAGCCACAATCTTTACAGAGATGAGTTGCAACGAATCCTGGATCTTCAGAACCACATCGAAGACATCACGGAGATACTACCATGTACTCCTCTCCAAGAAGCAATGCTCATGGAGACCTTGACCAAACCCACGGCCTACTGCAATTGGATTGAGATTGAACTCAATAACTCCTTGACGTTATCTCGGGTTCAAGAGTACATCGGCACGCTTGCACAGGGGAATGATATCCTCCGATCCGGATTCTGTTCGACTAGTGCGCCACTTGGTCCTTTCTCACGAGTCGTCTGGAAGACGTTGCTTCCGTCGTGCATCACAGAAGTTGCTACCTTCTCAAGAGCTTATTCGCTTGGTTCTGCTGCTGCACTGCTACGACCGCTTGCCGTTCAAGTCCTAACGGAACAAAATAGAACAACGCGCCTCCTCTTTCAGATACATCACGCACTCTACGATGGCTGGTCTTTCGATCTTTTACTGCACGATTTTGGCAAGATGAGTGCCGGTCAGCCTGCGAAACGTCGTCCGCCATTTCGCGATGTGACCCAATACTATATTGACTCCCAGGGCACTGTGGATCTTGCGCGATCCAAAGCGTACTGGACGGAGCTACTCGAAGAGTACTTTCCTAGACCACTGCTCAATTTCAATGGTAGACTAGTGGAGAACCATGGTCTCCAGAATATTAATGGCAAGTCAGCCGTCCACCCTACGGCGCTGTCGAGATGTGCAAATCAATATTCGCTGGACTCCCAGGTTTTCTTCCAGGCGGCAGCGGCGTACATATTCAGCCTGTACTATGGATCATCGGATGTCGTTATCGGAACAGTCACATCAGGAAGGACTATCCCAGTGGCCCACATCGAAGAAATTATGGGTCCCTGTATCGCTTCTCTGCCTTTTCGCCTGGACTTCTCAAAACTAGCAACGATCAAGGATGTCTTGAACCAGAGCTGGAAAGCAAATCGAGACATGCTGCAACATTGCACTCTGCCTTTGCGAGATATCGTCAAGTCCCAGGGCTTAGGTCCAGGAGAGCGCCTGTTTGAGGTGTTGTTTGTGTGGCAACAGTCTTTCATTCCTAACGAGGATGTGCCTTCATTGCCACGTATCGTCGACAGTGCAGACGATCTCGAATTCAAGATTACCTTGGAATTCGAGCCGCGTGGTGACTCAATCCATTATCGAATGACCTACGACCCGACCATATTTCCGGAGCATCAAGTCAGGCAGCTTTCTTGCCAGATCGATCAGGTTGTTGTACACTTTCTGTGCAACATTGATGGCGATATGGAGAACGCTCGTGGGTGTTTCGATGCAAACGTGGCATCAATAGCCAATCCGTCACCTCGGCTGGATTGTCCAGAGTATGGTCCCGCCCACGCCGTTGAACATTGGGCTTCGCGCGCTCCCAACAAAGAAGCACTGATCTTTGGAAGTGCCGTGGAGGCTGGGTTTCACATTCAGGATCGGATCACGTACAGCGTACTGAATTCTCGAGCCAATCGGCTTGCGAGGCATCTACTCGGTCTCTCGACAGGCGAGGACCAACTCATTGGCATACTCATGGAGAAGTCCGTTGATTTGTATGTTTCCATCCTCGCAGTTCTCAAAGCAGGCTCTGGCTATCTTCCGATAGCCCCAGACACTCCGCTGGAGCGAACGAAGATCATCCTCATCGATGCTGCCGTGTCCATTTGTATCAGCGATTCGAAAGCCTCTGGACAAATCATTGCACCCACTATAACAGTACTAGAAGTCGACAAAGTGGATCTTGCACAATATTCGGACCAAAATGTGGATAGTCCTTACACTGGCTCTAATCTCGCATACGCCGTGTTCACATCCGGAAGCACAGGGCAACCTAAGGGGGTCCTGGTAACTCAGGAAAACTTGATGAGTAACCTCGATTACCTCGCTTCCGTGTATCCTGTGGAGACTGATTCTCGCTTGCTCCAGTCATGCTCGCAAGTGTTTGACGTCTCTGTATTCGAAATCTTTTACACCTGGTATGTTGGCATATGCTTGTGCACAGCAACAAAGGACGACTTGTTCCAAGATCTGGAGGGTGCCATCATTTCGTTCAGGATCACGCACCTCAGCCTTACGCCCAGCGTAGCCGCCTTGGTGGACCCTGTTCGCGTCCCAGATGTCAAATTTATTGTCACGGCTGGAGAAGCTCTGACTGAGAGCGTCAAGCGTAGGTGGGCTGGAAAAGGGCTGTTCCAAGGTATGTGCTGTTGCTGCTTCGTGACCTCATTGACTGACTTACGCTAGGCTATGGCCCCTCCGAGACCACCAATATCTGCACAGTCCGCCCTTATGTGACCCACGACGATGCGATCAATAATATTGGCGCACCCTTCAGCAACACCTCAGCATTCGTCATGTACCCAGGCACAGACCTGATAGTTCCTCGAGGTGGCATTGGGGAGCTGTGCTTCGGTGGTACACAGGTATTCCGCGGTTATCTCAATATGCCTGCGCTCACTGCGCAGAAGATCATCGAGCATCCTCTGTATGGGCGCATATATCGGTCTGGGGATATGGGCATGCTACTTCCCGACGACTCCATCCTATTCACCGAGCGTCTCGACGATCAGGTTAAAATTCGTGGACAACGGGTAGAACTTGGCGAAATCACGACGATCGTTATGGACAACGCAGCGGTCAAGGATTGTCAGACTATCCTAGTCCAAGACGATGCCAAAGCTCATGAATTGGTAACATTCTGGGTACCCACGGATGTCAGTGACGTAAACTTTGGCCCACTATCAACAGGGGACTTTCAATCGACGATATTGGATGTTTTCGAGTCGCTCTCGCTACGACTGCCATCTTATATGGTTCCATCACACCTCATTCCGATATCACAACTCCCCGTGACAGCTCAAGGCAAGGTCGATAGACGGGGTCTCAACGCGACATATCGGAAGCTTTCGAAAGGGTATCTTGAAAACACTGCATCCGGCTCAACATCGAGCACAATCGTGGCAGGTGCTCTGAATGCAACTGAGCGGCGCATTGCAGACGTTCTCGCACAAACACTACAACGACCCCTTGACGGCATCGCGAAGTCGTCTTCATTCTTCGGTCTCGGCTTAGATTCCATATCTGCAATAAGTTTCGCCAAAGGACTCAGAGCCGCCGGTTTTGCCAGTACGCCCATTTCCACCATACTGAAGCATCCGACAGTGCAACGACTGGCGTTCCTCTTGAAGGAAGCAGGATCGAACTCGGCAAGTCGTCCTGCTGAAGATGCGGTTTCGGCCTTTTTCAGCTCTGACCAGGTCGCTCTCATACATTCAACTTTTGGTGCACGCCAGGAAAATGTACAGAAGATCCTGCCTTGCACGCCTCTACAAGAAGCGATGCTTTCTGACGCTTCCGGCTCCGGCTCCGGCTCATCATACTGCAACACCATGGTTTTTGATGTACACGGTGACGTCGATCAGCTGAAGGGGAGTTGGGAACAGATGGTCAAGCGCCACGAGATCCTGCGGACCGCATTTGTGCCCACAGATGACTTGCGATACGCATTTGCTCAAGTTGTGCTTGCCTATGAAGACGTGACGTGGGGCCAGGTCGGGCGCAACGATGAATTGGTGGAATATGGCACTGAACTACTACCTAAACTTCTCAATTCACATAGGCCGCCCGTTGGCTTTGCTGTAAGCGAGGATGAGGGTTCGACGAGCTTGGTGTTTTGCTGTCATCATGCGACCTATGATGGCAGCGCGATTGCTGCCCTTCTTGGCGAGGTGCAAGAAGCTTACCGCGGCCGCATTCTTCTTCCACCGGTTCCGTTCGAGCGCTTCCTAAAGCACATGGCTTCTCAAGACGTCCAGGCGGCTGACCATTTCTGGTCTTCGCAGATGGCGCAATTCGAGCCTACTTCGTTTCCAACCCTGAAAGGTCATACCACAGAGGCTACAGCGACCGTTCAATCCCTTGAGGTGTCTCTGAGTACACCTCTCAGCCACGCCGTTAATTCCTCTCAGGCCGCCTCAACATCCCTCTTAGCCATGGTCCAGGCTTCGTGGGTCAAATTGCTACATTGGTGTACCGGCGAAGTGGATCTATGCTTCGGCAACGTCGTCAGCGGAAGGGCACTCCCAGAGGACGATCTCGACCGCCTTGTAGCGCCGTGTTTCAATACCCTACCTGTTCGTATCAACTTCGATTTCCAAGGAACAAACTCCGATCTCGTTATGCGGCTCCATTCATCGAACATCGATATGCTACCCTTTCAACTCACACCTCTTCGTCGTATTCAATCAAGAACGCTGCCTGACGCGGGTCGACTATTCGACACACTCGTCATACTCCAGCCTCCAAGCAACCCCCTAGACATCTCTATCTGGGAGCTGAAGCAGGACGTTGGCGTGATGGATCTTCCAGTCGTCTGTGAGCTCTTGCAAGTCAAAGAGGAGGACAGATTGAAGCTCATTTTGCGCTATCAAGACTCACAATTAACACATAATGAAGCGAAGAAGCTCGGAGGCATCTTCGACAATGCTCTGAGTTCTCTCATCCGCTTCCCAAACGCCTCCGCGAGCGACACCATTGGATTCCCGACCCCGCTGCTCGGCCAGTCAAACTTGGACTTTACACCCCTCAGTGCGCTAGGGGACAGCTTGCTACATACTTCATTCGAGGCAAATGCCGCCTCCGTACCAATGGCTATTGCCCTCGATTGCCTATCTTCAAGCAAGATCAGAATCCAACTGACATTCCGAGATCTGAACGAGAAAGCAAACCAGCTCGCCCACGTTTTGATACGAAGTGGAGTGAAACCAGAGGACATCATACCTATGCATGTTCCCAAAAGCCCGGAGTTCTACATTGGCATTCTAGGAATCCTGAAGGCAGGGGCAGCGTTTGCGCCGATACATCCGGATCTACCGGTGGCTAGGAAACAGTTCATGCTTTCGGAGTTGCGGCCGAAGCTGCTAATCTGCACCGCTGGTGAGGTTGACTGGAGCCCAGACATCGATATGCTTGACTTAGCGTCAATAGCTGGGGGAGCGAAACACAATCCCTCAGTTCCAGGCCTCAAGGGCAGCAACCTCGCTTACTGCTTGTACACGTCTGGCTCTACCGGTCTTCCGAAAGCTGTCGGTGTCGAGCATCGTGCTCCGATCCAGACAATTGAGAGCTCCAGATCCATGATACCATGGAGGGCTACATCACGACTTCTTCAGTATGCCGCCATCACCTTCGATATGTGCTACTACGACTGTTTCCTTGCATGGACTTTTGGCTTCACGCTATGTGCTGCCGAGCAAGCAGTGATGCTTGACAACCTTACAGAAACGATCAACACTCTGGATGTGGACTTGCTTGACTTGACACCGTCTGTAGCAACCTCCCTCCGCAGGGTGGATGTGCCCTGCGTGAAGTGGCTCTACTGCATCGGCGAGGCTATGAACCTGGAAGTCGCGGACGAGTGGGACGGAGCCTGTGTCAACTCCTATGGTCCGACGGAAGCCGCATTCTGCACAACCATCTTTCCGGTCTCCAAGAGTATTAGACCCTCAGTCATTGGTCGACCTTTCCCAACGACATCTTTCGCAGTGTTCCCACCCCAAGGCGAACGACCAGTGCCCGTGCTTGGTATAGGAGAGCTATACATTGGTGGTGCCCAATTAGCCAGGGGTTACTACGGTAAAGCAGAGCTCACCGGAGATAAATTCGTTCAGAAATGTGGGCAAAGATTCTACAAGACCGGGGACATGGTTCGCATGCTAGCAGATGGCAATTTCGACTTCCTCGGGCGTGCAGACGACCAAGTCAAGATCCGAGGTCTGCGCGTGGAGCTCGGAGAGATCAGCCACGTTTTGCAAGACTGTGATGATGATATTGCAGCAGCGACGGCACAGATCCTCAGAAAGAAGGATGATGCAAAGAACCAACTCGTCGCCTTTCTGGTGCCTGGTCGGCCGCTCCACGACGACCAAATATTGGAGCTGAAACGCAAAGCTACAAAAGTCGCAAGCGAAAGACTACCGGCATATATGGTGCCCCAGTTCTTACTCTTCATTGACAAGATACCAATGTCATTTGCTGGCAAGGTCGACAAGCGGGCTTTGCTCAAGATCTTCCGAGAATTCCCAGAACTTCATGACGATGGCACGGATACCCAAAACGCTACTCCGCACGAATGGACTGACACTGAGAGCCATATTCGGACTATCCTCTCAAGGCTGTCAAATACTGCGCCTGACGACATCACAGCCACAACATCAATCTACCAGCTCGGTCTTGACAGCATAAGTGCAGTGCAGATTGCTACGGCACTGCGTAAACACAACTACAGTGCTCACGCGGCCGATGTAATGAAGCATCCAAATTGTCGCGATCTGGCTACGCGCTTACATGAGACTTCTGCATTATCGCAGCCTAAAACAGAGGCTTTTGATTTCGCCGCATTCGAGAAAGAGCATAGGGACTTTGTGATCCGGTCATGTAGCCTGGAGGCTAGCAACGTCGAGGCTATTAGGCCTTGTACCCCGTTGCAGAATGGGATGCTGTCTCAGTTCGTCGCAAATGAAGGCACGGTGTATTTCAACTACATTTGTTTGACGCTGAAGAACAAGGTGGATTTGGATCGAATGCGGGACGCATGGCAGACTACCGTCAACAAGCATCGGATGCTGCGCACTGGGTTCGCGCACATACAAAACAAGGAGACGCCTTTCATCATGATACATTACACTTCAGCCTCGAGTCAGCTGCCATGGTCCGATGTCAAGGACCACAAGCAGCACGAGGGCGTGGAAGAATGGCTGGCGAAGTCTCACCGGCGAGTGGCGAGTCAGTTGCATGTCCCACCCTGGTGCATTAGAGTCGTCGACGAAGATGACATCATCAGGCTAGACCTGGCACTTCTTCATGCACTCTTCGACGCTCAGAGTCTGCAGCTCATCTTCAATGACATCAAGAAGGCAGTCGAGGGAGAACCCCTTGGCAAGCCAGCGCCTCTGGATCCGCTTTTGAGCGCGATATTGCAGCGAAGTAGCCGGAGCGACTCTCAAGCACACGCTTTCTGGAAAGATTTAGGATCTGGAGCAACCCGCACTCGATTTCCGAACCTATCACCTTTGCAGTACGAATCTCAGCCCACTAATGCTCTTGTACAATCCTCTACAAAGTCCTTGGCGGAGCTCGAAATAGCTTGCAGGAATGCAAACACTTCTCTTCAAGCTGTTGGACTTGCGGGTTGGGCTTTGCTTCTTTCCGCTTATACTGGAGAGGCTTCAACCACCTTTGGTCTCGTTCTGTCTGGCCGAAACCTCGATGGCGCCGAGACCGCGGCGTTTCCGTGTATCAACACCGTTCCTTTCATCTGCAGCACGTCAGAAAATAGAAAAGAAATGCTGAAGAATGTGATGACGCTCAATGCGGATATCCAGCAGCATCAATTCGTCCCGTTGATCGAGATTCAACGACTTGCGGGCTTAGCCAACGAGGCACTCTTCGATACACTATTTACTTTCCAGAAGCTGCCATCCAATAAACATGCAGACGCGCTTTGGGTCATTGCCGATGAAAAGGCAACCGTCGAGTACACAGTTTCCATAGAATTGAACCCTAAGGAGGAAAGACTGGAGTATCGTCTCACCTACCTGCCACACCTCATACCACACGGTCAGGCGGCCCTTATCCTGGAGCAACTTGATCATCTCATTCAGTCGTTCATCTTCCACGATGCGCCTTTCGCGGTCGGTCATCCACAGTATCGCTCGATATACTCGATTACTCCAGCCAAAGAATACGAGCTACAATCAACCGTTACCTTGGTACATGAGATGGTTGAGGAAACTGCCCGGGAGGCGCCAGACCGTATTGCATTGGAGTTTGCAACATGCTTGCAGAGGAACAAATACGCGAGTAAGAAGTGGACATATGCCGAGCTAGATGCCGAAGGTAATCGTATCAGCCATCTCCTGCTGGCCAACGGTGTCCGTCCCGGTGAGCTTATTGGAGTGTGCTTTGAGAAGTGTCCCGAGGCTTCCTTTGCAATGCTTGGAGTTTTGAAAGCTGGATGCGCCTTCTTGGCGCTTGATCCAGGAGCTCCCACTGCACGGAAAGCATTCATTCTCCAGGATTCCGAAGCACGGGTGGTACTCTCTATGAGTGCTCAATCCGCAGGTTTGGACGGAGAGACGGAAGCTCAAATATTGAATCTGGATGAGCTGGACCTTCACTCCTACCAGGCGACCAAGCAAGCGTTGGAGCGTCCAATCGATCCACAAGACAGATGCTATTGTCTGTATACATCCGGTACAACAGGCACGCCCAAGGGCTGCGAGATCACCCATGAGAATACTGTCCAAGCACTCCTTTCTTTCCAGCGCCTATTTGCTGGACACTGGAACAAAGATTCTCGTTGGCTACAATTCGCATCATTCCACTTCGATGTCTCAGTGCTCGAACAATACTGGAGCTGGTCTGTTGGTATCTGCGTTGTCTCAGCACCCCGAGATCTCATCTTCGAGGACATTGCCGCTTCCATTCGGACCCTGGGCATCACGCACATTGATCTGACCCCCAGTCTTGCCCGGATCGTACACCCTAATGATGTCCCAAGTCTTTGCAAAGGCGTCTTCATCACGGGAGGCGAGAGCCTCAAGCAAGAGATCCTCGATGTTTGGGGTCCGAAAGGAGTGATTTACAATGGCTATGGACCGACAGAAACAACTATCGGATGTACGATGTACCCACGTGTTCCGGCTAACGGTAAACCTTCGAACATTGGGCCTCAATTCGACAACGTTGGCTCCTACGTTCTCAAATCAGGCTCGGACGTACCTGTGCTGCGCGGTGGGGTTGCCGAGCTATGCATCTCTGGAAAGTTGGTCGGCAAAGGGTACCTCAATCGCCCCGACTTGACTGCAGAGCGCTTCCCTCATCTGCCACGGTTCAACGAACGCGTGTATCGGACCGGTGATCTTGTTCGGATCTTACATGATGGCACCTTCGAGTTCCTTGGTCGTGCCGATGACCAAGTGAAGCTACGTGGACAGCGACTCGAAATCGGTGAGATCAATTCAGTCATCAAGCAATCGGGCATTGCAGCGGTCGATGTCGCCACTCTCGTGTTGCAGCATCCCAAGCAGCAAAAAGACCAGTTGGTGTCATTCATAGTCACCTCATCCAAAGCTAAAGTCGAACCGAAGATTTTGGTGGACCAGGATAGTAGCCTTGCGAAGGCGAGAGCGGCCTGCCAGGAGAAATTACCGCCTTACATGGTACCGACACACTTCATTGCGCTGAGTGCAATGCCTCTTTCGACCAACAACAAGGCGGATGCCAAACGGCTTCGAGAGATGTACAACGGCTTGTCTATTAGCGAGATTCAACGGCTACTTTCTAAGTCCGCTGACAATGCTGAAAGCTGGTCTAAGATAGAGGAGAAGATCCGTGCTGTGCTGACCGACATTCTAGAAATCAAGGAAGAAGATATGGGCAAGGATACCAGCTTCTTCGAACTAGGCATGGATTCGATCTCTGTCATTGCCGTTTCTCGAGCGCTCAAGCGCGCCGGACTGAAGCTAGCACCCTCGATTGTCTTGAAGCACGCCAGCATTCGTCGGCTAGCGAAGGCACTGTCGAACAGCAACGTCGCAAACCAGAACCGGGGCGCTGTAATCGCTGCCCAACAAACCATCACCGCAGTACAACATCGCCATCGAATAGACGTAGCGGAGAAGCTCTTCACTGATGCACGAAACATTGAGGCACTTGGACCATGTACGCCACTTCAGCAGGGCATGATTGCTAGAGCTCTTGAACATGGCGAGGGGTTGTACTTCAATACATTCACCTTCAAGCTCAGCAACACCATCGACAAGGACAAGATTGAGGATGCGTGGGAGCGCACATTCGAAACGACGCAGATCTTGCGCACCGCTTTTGTCAACACCGAAGATGGCTTTGTGCAAGCTGTTTTGCGTCGAACGAATCCTCGTTTCGAGCGCATCGCTCTACCACCAGGCGTTGGCATCGACGGCTTCCTAGTGAAGAGGAGGAGCGATTGGGTTAAGAAAAACCAGAGTGACATCACACAGCCTGTGGAAGCCATCTTGGTCGAGACGCAGCAGTACGCGATGTTTATCGTGCGCATCTTCCACGCGCTGTATGACGGAATCAGCATCGGACTGCTAATGAAGCTCTTCTGGGACCACTACATGGGTGGCCAAAGCTTAGACGTCGGACCTGCATTTCAAACTTGCCTCGCACACGGTCCGCTGAAATCGATAACTGGAGCTCAGGACTTTTGGGCGAGTCATCTAGCGCATGCCAACTATCAGCCGCTGACAGTACTACCTGAGTCCGGAAGCGTAGGGCCCTTCACCGCCGCACGTGAAATCCAAGGCTTACAGGACCTCGAACGAACCAGGCGGACGCTCAATGTCACCACCCAGGCCATTGTACAGGCTTGCTGGACAAGTGTACTACATCAGCGTGTCAAGGGTACCGTAACTCTTGGCCTCGTGGTCTCGGGGCGTAGCATCGACTTCGAGGGTGCCAACAAGGTTATCGGGCCTTTGTTCAATACTATACCGTACCAATACCAGCCACACAGCTCAGAGACGTGGATTTCGATGATTAAGAGGATACATGAGTTCAATGTTGCTGCTCATCCATATCAGCATACGCCACTGCGGGATATCATGAAGTGGTGTAAACGCGGGCCAGACCAGCCTTTGTTTGACACGCTGTTTGTGTTCCAGGTCGCTGATGAAGATGAAAAGTGGAAGAAGAACAATGTTTGGGAGCTTGTAGATGATGGTGCTGAGGCCGACTATCCACTCGCCATTGAGATCGAACAAATAGAGCTTAGTGCGCTGAAGTTGACGCTGGTGGCTCAAGGCCACGTCGCTGATGAGAAGACGTTGGCTGAGTTATTGGAGAAGCTTGAGCAAGCGATTCGACAAGCTTTGGAGGATCCGGATGCGCCTCTGACCACGTTCGCGACTGTTGAGGAGGAGGGTCTTGCAGAAGTGGAGGAACCGAGAAAGAGCACAGCCAAGCCTGCTAGGAAGTCGCAAGATTTCACTTGGACCGATACTGCGTCCGCCATCAGGCGAGAAATTACAAAGCTCGCGGACGTCGAGGTTAAAGAAATCAACGAAACAACGTCAATCCTCGAGCTTGGCCTTGACAGCATCGACGCCATCAAGCTCTCATCGAAGCTCAAGAAATGCAACATAGAGCTTCCTGTGAGCGGTATCATGCGCAGCCTCAACATTGCCAAGATGCTGCAGCACACATCATCAGCCAAGAAGAAGTGGGCATTCGGGCCATCGGATATGATCTTCCGAGGTCAGAAGAGGAGGCTAGAGAACTATCTGCAACGGCGCGGCTTGACCGAAGGTGTTGAGTATATCCTGCCCTTGACGCCTCTGCAAGAGGCTATGATTGCTGAGATGAGAGCTTCCGACTACACGAGATACTACAACCATGACGTCTTGAGGCTCGATCCGGGCACCGATATTAGAAAGTTACGACAAGCTTGGACGAAGGTCGTAGAGAAGTCACCAATACTACGCACATCATTCATTGAGATCGATGACCCGAGCGTCGACTTTGCCTACGCACAAGTCATTCATCAGTCGCCGCATGCCTTCTGGAAGTCAATTCATGACGACAACAAACCTGACTTCCCAGCAATTTTCGAGGCGATTCGGCTTGAGGCTACGCACCACTCAAGGAATCCCTTCTTCCACATTCGAGTAATCGAAACACCAAGCCAAATGTATCTTGTGCTCTCCATTTCTCACGCATTGTATGACGGATGGTCTCTCGGTCTTCTTCATTCGGATGTTCATCACGCATACAAGGGGAGGTACAAGCCTAGGCCGAGCTACGAACAAGCCCTCGTCGAGATTCTTTCAAGCTCTGGTCCGGACGCTGAAGCCTTCTGGCGCAATTACCTAGCAGATGCGCAACCAAGTGCTTTCGCCCTTCGGTTAGAGACTGCAATGACGGATACCCGAGTGGGCCACCGCAAGGAGCAGACCTGTACTATCTCCTTGGCCGATATTACGGCGTTTGCAAAGCGGAATAATATCACACTCCAGGCCCTGGGCCAGACGATCTACGCTTTGGCGCTTGCAACTTATACCAAATCACTAGACGTCACCTTTGGCTCGGTGCTCTCCGGACGCGACGACGACACGAGGATCAAATTGATGTTCCCGATTATGAACACGGTCGCTGTTCGTACCATCCTACATGGCACCCGCAGAGAGATGCTGCAATACGTACAATACAATTTCTCGAACATCAAACAGTGGCAACACTTCCCGTTGCGCAAAGCTCTGGCTCTTGCTGGAGTGCAGGGTAGCTTGTTTGATAGTCTGTTCATTTGTCAAAAGAGCATGGAAGGCGCTGGGTCAAATGACGGGCTATATGAGAGTATAGGAGGTCGCAGCGATGTCGAGTATCCGGTCTGTGTGGAGATGGAAGTCATTGGCGAAGAATTGATTTGGAGATGTGCAGTCAAAGAGGAGGTCTTAGATGAAGGAGGTGTAAAGACACTGCTGGACACTCTGGACGAGGTTCTCAAAGCTGTTATGGAGCGACCGGATGCGCCTACAATCGAGTTCACAGAAGACGGTACTTCCATCTGCGGTCTGCAAACATTCGATGACGACCGCGATAGTCAATATAATAGCGGTACGTTCAAGGGAGGAGCCCCTCAGACATCGAAGTCGCCAACAGCAAAGACGATCCGCCAGGTCTTAGCGTTCGTCTCTAAGATGCCAGAGGATGAGGTCAAGGAACATATGACGATCTTCCATATCGGCCTAGACTCGATAAGTGCCATCAAGGTCTCCTCGCTTCTGCGCAAACGCGGCATTGTTCTCAGTGTCGGCGAGATGCTCAAGGCAGGCACTGTTGAGAAGATGGCATCGATCGTCAATAAGCGAGCGCCAGCCCCTGAGTATGAGGACTTGGACGTGGAAGCCGTGTTAGATAATGCGCTTCAGGCTGCCGATCGAGCTGCAGTACTGGAAGAGGTCGGTTTCGATGAGGAGGATGTCGAGCGATTACTTCCAGCGACCGCCGGTCAAGTCTACATGATGACCATGTGGCTCAATTCCGGAGGAGCTTCATTCTTTCCAGAGTTCACGTATCGACTCCAGGGCTTAATCACGTTCGACAGATTACAAGAGGCGTGGAAAGCATTGGTCTCTGGCAACCCGATCTTACGCACGGTAATTGCTTCGACCGGAAGCGAGCGCGTGCCGTACGTGCAAGCAATCCTCAGCGCAACCAACTCGGCTACCATCGACATCACAGGTCGGGATGAACTGCAGATATCTGGAATCATCGCGGATCAAGCGATGGAGCAACCCTATGCCTACCTCTTCGCATCCAAATCAGCGCTCGGCTGGGTCTTAAGGCTCAAGGTTCACCACGTTCTATACGACGGCGTCAGTCTTCCACTTCTGATGCAGCAACTACAAGATCTTTGCAACGACATCCACACCTCTCCATCTTCAGTCGTATTTTCTAAGCTCATCGCGATACCCTATCAGCCCACTGCTCTCGAGAGTCGCAAATCATTCTGGAAGAACTACCTCCACGGCCTTAACCCCCTTCAACTCCCACAGCCAGCGTCAACGCCAACATCGAAAGTCGAAGTCTTTGCTCCAAGCCTCCTTCCATCCACCGCCTCCATCGAGTCCCTCGCTCGCCAACACGGCGTTAGCGTACAATCCGTCTTCCTTGCCGTATACGCCAAGCTCTACGCCAATCTGACGTCCGCACTCTCAACTCAAGATGTCGTTCTCGGCGTGTACCTCGCAAATCGCTCCCTACCAATTGAGGGGATAGCTGAAACCACGATCCCGACCGTCAATCTTGTTCCGCTGCGTGTCTCTGCACCACTTGGAACAGATATATTAGAGGTGGCAGAACAAATTCAGTATGATTTGCTGGAGATCAGCAATCCTGTCAATGCGGTGGCTGGCTTGTGGGAGATTGAGAAGTGGACGGGTGTTAGAGTGGATATGTTTGTCAACTTCTTGACTTTGCCTGATATCGAAAGTCCTCAAAACCAACGAGATGGCAGCGTTACTATCATCCGCACCGGGGAGTGGGGTGAGGAGGTTGGCAGAGTCGTTAAGACTGAGCGGCTTGATACCGGAGTGCCTGAGCAGTTGATAAACGAGGGAAATAAGGCGTATTTGGTAAGTCACGGACACTTCTCAAGTGGTAAACGAACGTAAGCTAACGAGTATACAGCATGCTGTTGATGTCGAAGCTACGATACGTGGGGGGGCGTTGGATGTGGGTGCCTTTGCGCCGGTGGAGATGCTGGGATTGGATGATGTGAGGAAGTTGGTGGAGGATGTAAAGCTGGAGTTGGAGCGTTTGGTCCAGGACAGTAGGTGAGGATGAGCAAGACGATATGTTTCTTCCCTTTTTTAAACATTAGACTTCTCTCTGTGTGGTAATGACGTCTGTTTTTATCATGTATAGTAATATGAAGAATTCCTGGAATAGCTTGTAAAGACTGCATATGTATACATACGCATATTGATCTTCCGAAGGAGAGTACTATAGGGCCAGCCCTTTGATATCGCAGGGGCAGCCCCAACACAGAGCCAAATGCCACGAACCGAATATCCGCCCATTTGAGAATAGAGGTTTTCGTGAGAGGATGAGTGGGATACGGTTGCGCCTAAGTCCGTAGGGTTCAGCACTGACTAGGGACGCGACGCCACAAGTGGCTGGAGGGACTGCGCCACTCCCAAAGGCCAGCCCAGAAGCAACTAAGGACGCGATCACCAACCTAACGAGGCTGAGCTGAACTCTCCCTTCAAAAACCTGCTGTCGCACTCAACAGACAGCCTGTGAGATCGCATGAGGTAGTGAAGGGTGCTCTGCAAGCGATGGATCCCCTCACCATAACAAGCACAGTGATCTCGATCTCGGCACGATGCGTGCAGACGGCTCGGGCGCTGTACGACTTGCGCGGGAAATACAAGGATGCCGCTATGCTTATCACAGCAATCTACACAGGTACCGACCTTCTACTCATAAGGAGATGGAGAGCGAACCACAGCTCACACGCCATCTATAGAAACCACTGTCATCTCAACCTCGCTTGCAAGCATTCAAGGCCTTTGCACCAGGAATCCCGAGGCATTAAGGTCCACGCTACATGAACGCTCAGACTTGAGTGCGACCTTCGATCAAGCGCTGACGGGATGCGTACTTGTTTATTCGGTCTTGGATGATGAGGTTCAACGGTTGTACGCAGAAATAGCCAAGGATGGGCTTGCCGGTGCGATGTCGCGAATAAAATTCATCTGGAAGGAGGATGCGATGAAGGAGGTGCTCACGCAGATTCGGGGCCAGCAAGTAGCTTTGAGTCTTTTGATACAACTGCTGCAGATGTAAGTCAGCTTTCTCATATACTTGTGTTTCCCAGATTCGTCTAACATATGCAGGGGCTCAATCCAGGACGTTCAAATACTAATGCAAAATAACACGGCCGTTCTCCAGAACGTCGCGTACCAGACCAGCAGATTCCGTCAAGCGAACCCGCGAGTCAAAGCCCCGTCCTCAGTATTCGAAATTGAAATGGACGACGTTGCCAGCCTTTACACGACCGACTCATCCGCGACTTCAACTAATTTTGTCTTCGACGACCTCGTCGTCAACTCTCAGGCATATCGACGGGCGCTGGCCCAATCGAAGAGCAGCCAGAACCTCACCCCAGTGGCGGAGCAACCAGAGTCATCGTCATCAGACTCCGCGACAATTGTCGGATCCAAGTCCCATCTCTCTGGCGAGGAAACTGAGCAACTCATCAAAGACCACGATGTCCTGAGAACAAAATATCAGATGGTCAAGAGGTATTACTTCGACCAACAGAGCCAAGTCCAGCAACTGCAGAACCGGCTAGAAATCACCCAAAAAGAACAATACGCCGAGCGAAACCGGCTGAACAAGCAATTGGCGGCGCTAACAGAGGAGCAAGAAGCACACAAAGCCGCATTGGACCGTGTCACGACGGAAAGGGAAGATCTCGAGCTATCCATAGTTCACTTGCAGGAAGAGGCTCGGAGACATTCGGCCTTCATTGAGAAGAGCAATGCGAAGCGCAAGGACGTGGTAGAGCAACATAAAAAAGAACTAGATCTCAAAGACGAAGCGAGACGGAACCTCAAGGATGAAATCAAGGCGTTGGAATTACATACCAAAGCGCAGGAAGATACCATCGGATCGCTACGGAATGAGCTTGACAAGGCTATAACACAGGAGGTAGAACAGAAACTCCAGGCACGTATTGCAGAACTGGAAGCACAGATGCAGGGCCTGGCGGACGAGTTGCAACAATACAAAAATCTCGATCGTAAGTTTGTGCTAGTCGTTGGACTTGGAGTGATCGCGCTGCTAATGCGACGCCAGCGATACTGCAGCAACTTCGGTCGCTTTCTCCCAATTGGCCCCCGAGCCCCGCAAGTGCCGTGGCACGTCCTACCAGTCGAGGTGCTTCGCCCGCTTCAGAGGCCAACCCACGTCCCACCAGTGCCTCGCCCACTTCAGGGGGCAATCCTTTTCCCATCCGGGTAGGCAACGTGCCACGCTGATAATGCGGTATATAGTGTCTCCCTTAGCGCCCGCTCGTGGCAGAGGCTTGTAGAGAAGAGGAAGAGATAACACGAGGGGATATGATAAGGGAGTGATATGATCAATTTTTCTACCTACCGAGTCTATCTACCCAACCCACATAGGGAGCGAAATTACCGCATCTCAATAAGGGTGGTAAAAATGCATTAGAGTCTAAGGAATGTGTCCACATCTCGCACAACGAGTGGCCGAGGTGTTCTATCACCGAGCGCCATACATACTGCTCAGCTACCAACCCCAGCCTTGGAAGTACTCGGGCAGGCCGTGATGGTACTGCGCACGGTCGACGTAGTAACACTCGTGCTAACGTTGGTCACGGTGGACGTAGGACCGCCGGCGGTGGCCGTGACGGTCTTGGTTGTTGTGCCCGAGGGCGTGAGGGTGGTGGTGCTGCAGTCCAGTCAGTATACGTGCAAAAGAGAAGAGGAAGGAGAATCACTCACGTAGTCGACGTCGTCGTAGCCTGGAGGGTACTCGTCTGCGTGATTGTCGGCGGGATGAACGTATACTGCGGCTGCATGTACGTTGTCGTGGTCGTCGTTCCCCCTTGCCTCTTGACCATAGCGAAGAGTCCCCTCGCGCGCGCGGGGCTTTTGACAATCAACAAGCCGCTATTGTTCGGGCTCTGGTCGTCAGCGATCATCGGGGCCTTGAGCACACGCTTGCGGTGGAGTTTGAGCTTGGACGAAGAAGAGCACGGAGACAGTTGACGGGCGCCCCAGATGCTGGGTGTGATGGACGGATTGTTCGCAGCGCTCTTCAAGTAGCAGGCTCCCGGTGTGCCAGGCGCCCAAGCGACGTTGACGCAGCCAGTCTTCTTGTCGCAGGCATTGGCGCAGGCCTCAAGAGTGTTCGTGAATGCAACACCCATATCGCTGTCCACGCGGTCGAAATTGCACTCTACAATGTACGAAGCGCCACATGTCGTGGTGAACGTGGTGCCGTTGTTGTCTGGGCACTTGAGGGCTGCGGGGGCAACGGGAGCCTTGGTGTTAACGGCACCAGCGGGGAGGGCGGTGGTGGAGGTAGTGTTTGCGTTGTATGTGCCGACGACGAAGCCGGCTTGGATGGGGGAGTCGCTGGACGTGACGTAGCGCTTGAGGTAGCATGTATTGCCCAGGTAGATTACGGATTGGCAGCCCCCGGTCTGTGTGCAAGCGTCCATGCAGCCGTTGAAGGTCAGGCCGTTGATCGGGCTGCCTATTGGGACTCCACAATCCTACCGAGTAGGTTAGCTGGATGACAGGTTGGGAGGTGACATGTAAGGGTCTTACAGATTGGTCTTGGTTGCTGTAGACGTTGAAAACCTGATTGTTGGAGTTGTATGTCGCAGCAGCCGTTGTCGCTGGCGTATTGGTAGACGTTGACGTAGCGGACGATGGCGACCAGCCAAGCAGCTTAGCACCCCAGACGGCGGGGTTCTTGTTGGGTGCACCTTGGCCGTTCTTGAGGTAGCAAGGACCGTTTGGAATGTACGACACATCGGCGCAGCCAGACGTGGAGCTGCATTGGAAAACGCAGTCTGTGAGGTTGGCCGCGGATACGAGGCCCATGTCGCTGTTGGAGCGATCGACGCCGCATTCAATCTGGAAAGTTCCGCTTGGTGTTGTGATTGTCGTTCCGTCGTAGTCTGGACAGGCCTGTGTGACATCAGTAGGCAAGGGCCCCGTTGCAGCTGGCTTCGCACTGCTTGAGATGGCGCTGCTGGAAACTTGGGCAGGAGTAGAAGAGCTCGGAGCTGCGGGAGTTGACGAGCTCACAACAGGAGCAGGGGCGGAAGAGCTAGCCGGAGGGCTTGGTGAGCTGCTGACAGGTGCGGGCGAGGACGACGACGGAACAACAGGTTGCACGCTTGAGGAACAGGAACTGACGGTCATGGTTTGCGTCGTGGTAGCCGTTGAAGTTGTCACAGAAGTGACAGTCGATGTTGGTGTATTGGCATATACTGTGCTGGTTGCCGTCGAGGCGTATCCGCCGGATCCAGCCGTGGCAGTGACGACGATAACGCTAGGAGCGTTAGTCGAAGTAACCGTGCTCGTGAACGTCGGCGCCGTTGGAGATGGACCAATGATGAAGGTGGTGGTCCCTGGAGGATGGAGGCTGTTGCTCACAGAGGCGTAGGACAAAGAGTACGTCAGTGGTGAGTTCATGGGAATGTCCTTGATGGCGACCGTTGGGCAACCAATGGCCTGAATAGTGGTAATCCAAGAGCAAGAATAGGTAGTTTTACTGTTGTAAAGATAGGGAGTAAAAGCATCAACGGGATAAGAGCACGTCGATGTCCCAGCCATGTAGGTTGCGGCGAATCCAAAGAGATTGGTATTAAGAGCGGGGTTGGAGTAACTGAACGTAGGAGGGGAGTAGCCAGAGACGGTGGCCGGCAGCCTTGCGGCTGTGATTGAGCAAGTCGTCGTCATGTTGAAGGTTCCTACTGCGGAAGCGTGGTGTAGCGAGTGACAAAGAGTTGAGATGGCGATTGTAAGTTGTCGTGAGCTATCTTATATAAATGGGCGCTCAAGAAGCATAAATAAACAGAGCGTCATTGAGTAGGCCGTCAGGGTTGGCTTGATGGCTGGTAACATGTGTTGAGGAGTGGCTGGGCATCTGGTCCACGGTTCGCCTGTCTATTGTGATGATTTAATCTACATTTATTATGCAGGTGCACAATCGTGAAGTGGTTCCAGCTGAGGGATTTGATACTGAGGGCGCGACGTGCTGGCATACTTCATACAGGCCAATGTAGCTTACTAGGCCATTCAGAGGGTATATGGTATTTGAGGCGGCGTGCTGTTCAGAAACGAAGAAAGGACGGAGATGGAGAGCGAGAGAACGACGGGAACCGTGGAGGAGAGGAGTAAGCAGCTGGGAGGCTTGGGTACCTACTGAACCGTACTGTGGCCAGATTCTATACAAAGACCTGCGAGGTGATCCACGGTGTGGGGCTCAGGGTGGTCCCCAAGGCAAAAAGAGAACAGGAACGGCATCAGTCTGCGCGGTGAAGAGCGCCAAGAGAGGAGAATCTCGGCGTTTGTTGACAACCCCGCATGTCATGGCACGAAGCCCGTTGGAACAGTGGAGAGCCGAGCCCAAAAGGATGGGCCTCGGCGGAGGTATGCTTTGACCGTCGGTGGCTGGAAAGCGTCCCCATGAGAAGACTTCCTTGGAGCAGGGCGTGATGGGTGTGATGAGTGCCCATGGTTGAGGACGGATTACAAGCTCAATGAGCTCTTGACGCATAGGACGACCTTGGCTATCTTGCACCAAGTCTCAAGAATGGGACGGGGCAGAGGTTTGCTCAGGACGGCATGCCGAAGCTGTGCGTTGTGAGTGAGTACCAAGACGTGCATTGGAAGGAGACGAGGGAGGACCGAAGATGATGTTGCTCGCCAGGCCATTTCCTGTCTGGCCTTGATTGGGAGGAGGAATGTTGGGGGAGCAAACGCGCGCGACGTCTCTCGCTCCGGCCTCGGCCTTCTGGCGCGGGCGCACGGACGTCTTGGCCGACATGCCACAACACAAACCTGGGAAGTCTCCCAACTTTTCTTCCTCGACCGCCCACCGCCCGCAACTCAACAAACGCGCACACCCCGACCCCCACCGAGCGCCTCAGGATGGGCGACTCCTACCGCCCCGGCAGGGCAAACAACCGGCCAAGCGCGCCTCGTCCACGATCGCTCATGGAGCGCACCACCTTCACGGCTGGCAACGGGCGCGCTGCTGCCCCCGGACCCGGCGGCCAGCAGGGCCCCCGAGAGCGCACCGTGCAAGAAGCCGGCCGCAGCAGCTTCAACTTCGACGGCGGTGTGGCAGCCCCGCGCTTTCCCGCCGACGGCGCCCGCTCTGGGCCCTCGCACAATGGCCGTGGAGGGCACAACCACCGCGGTGGCAATGCGAATCGAGGCAATCACAGCAGTAATGCGCGCTACGATAATCATTCAGGTGCTAGGCGCAACAACTCAAACGGCTTCCATGGCCGCGGTGGCGGCGGCTTCCGAGGCGGCTTCCGTGCTCCTGCCGCCCACGAACGCGCCCTCCTGCAGACGCGCAACGACGACATCGAGCGTTCCCTAGGCGTCGCCAACGACTCCAAGCGCTTTCGTAGCCTTGACGATCTGTCCGACGACGAGAGTGACACGGACGTCGATGGAGACGGCCAACCCCACAAGATGGCTCGTGTGCGCTCTTCGCGCGCAGACGGCGATTCCGTGCCAAAATGGTCCAATCCAGACCCGTACACCAGCGCCCCGCCGCCCGATGAGACCAGCACGACTGGGGCCAAGGTAGATATCGTCAAGTTGATTCGCAAGGCCAAGAATGCGCTCGAGGATAACTCGAATCAGGTCAACGCCGTCGCTGCTAACAACGACTTCATTGCCTTCGACCAAGACGACTCTGATATGGACGTCGACCACGGTCCGAAGGCCGCCGCAGCCCCACAAGCTTCGCAATGGCGCGCCATCAACCATGACCACGTGCAGGGCTCACTGAATGATGTGGTTCCGGCTCCTCGAGCTTCTACCCAAGGCGTTGCGCGCTACGCCGTCTTGCCCCAAGCAGTACCGCCTCCGCCTCCGGGCCCACCGCCAGATTCTCCACGAAGTCCCCCTCCTCCCCCTCCCCCTCCGGGACTTTCTGTATATCCATATCCAGGCCCGCCAGGCCTCAATGTGAGCCTCCCATCCGCTCCAGGACCGCGGGAGCGTCGTGCTATGAAACGTAAACGCGCGGATTTTGAAGTCGGTGGACTTACTGACAACTGGATGCCCCATCCCAACCATCCTTCAACGCCATGGGTTACGTCCACCAACTCACACCTCCATAACCGACCGTATGAGTGGTAAGTATTCTTATTCTCGTACTCGTCAGGCACTAACCTCGGCCAGGTTGCACAATGAGTTACTTGATTTCTACGACTATGTGAAACCGACTGATCATGACAAAAAGGTCCGAATGGATCTTGTGCGACGTGTCAGCAGAGCGATTGGGCCAAATGCCTGCGGAGGAGGTGAAGGCGAGGTGCTCACCTTCGGCTCATATCCTGCTGAAATGTACCTGCCAACGGCCGACATGGATCTCGTCTATGCGTCCCGCGAGCATGTGGCCGGTGGCCTGCCTGTGTTCTTTGTTTCCACTAAGCAACTTTTAAGGATTGCCAGCTTGCTGAGGCACAAGGGGGTGGCAAGAGATACCCAGGTCATCGGCAAGGCCAAGGTTCCTATCATCAAATTCGTCGATGAGGTAACACACCTCGACGTTGATATATCCTTCGAAAACCTTGGGGGTGTCCACGCTCGGGACACGCTTGAAGCGTGGAAAAAGGCGTATCCTCATATGCTACCCCTCGTGGCCCTGGTTAAACAGTTTCTTGTCATGCGAGGTCTGAACGAAGTACACCACGGTGGTCTGGGCGGATTTAGCATTATATGCTTGGTCGTATTTCACTGCGCTACTCGGGGAAAGGAGAATCTTGGAGAGGCTCTCATGGATTTCCTGGACTTCTACGGCAACCAATTTGACCTCGCCACGATGCGTATCGTCATGAATCCTCCGAGGCTTGCGAAGAAGGTACTAAACCCCGATCTATCGATGACAAAAATAGTTAACAAGTTGCAGAGTCACATAGGTATCGATGGACGACCTGAGAAACCCGATGGACTCTCCATTCAGGACCCCTGCAAGCCGGACAACAATATCTCCGGCGGTTCCCATAAGGCCAGGGTAGTTTTCGCTGCCTTTCGCGATGCGCATGCGTCACTAGCCGAGCGCCTACGTTCCCCTCGCAACGCCGACCTTCCCAAGGACGCAAGTGTCTTGGAGTGTATCCTTGGTGGGAATTACACTTCATATGAGAATCATCGTCAACGCACGAGAAGCCGCAAGTAAGTTCAAAGCATGAAAGAGGTCTTTGCTACCTCTGGCCTGCGTTGGACTACGCTGTGTCTTTCTTGCATTGATTAGTTGACTCACACTTCTGCGTAGGGAGCTGGATCAAGTGGGAGCCGATGATGTCGCTACATTCTTCCTTGGAAAGACATTCGTCCCATCGGACAATCTGCCGTCTCGCTTCTCGGGCTACGGCCCTTATGTGGACGTGGAGTTCCAGCGCTGCCTTGCGAACAGCACATCCAACAAGCCAAAGCCTAAGGAGCCGAAGCCTACGAAGCCGCCTCGATCGCCGCCGCGGCATCCTTTTACCCTGAGCGAGGTCTGCCGTGCCATGGGCCGCATCTGAAAGCGTGACTGACGTGTGCAGGAACACGTCAATCCTCGGAAAGCGGCAATTAATTCTTGGAAACAAACAGTCCAGACCTGGTCTGATGTTCCAGTGCGTCGATCAGCCCGCCTCCAAAAGCGAGAGCCAGAGGTGATCGATCTTACCATGAGCGACTAAAAAGGGTGGCATGGAATGTTTTCAATGGTTGTCATTAATCGGTATACCCCTATCCGGCGTTAATGGTGTGTACAGCTGTGGGATTACCTACCAGTTGTTCTGATCGGACCAAACCGGCTCAGCAGCAGGCCTTTTCCTGGCGGATGGCAGCAGCAAATTTGCTTTCATGGACCCCCAGGACATGACACCATGGTCAAACAGGGATCGGAGCCTACCGCATCGAACAGTGGAGCCTATTTTCATGTTGTCAGTTCCTCGGAGCTTCCGATATGGACGTTACTTTCCGGCTGCTGATGTCGTACCATCCGAACCCTCACCTGGCCAGGCGGACCATATGTTTCCTGCTTTACCCCGGTCCTTTCCTATGTATACTAGTCACCATGGCTTCGGCCCACTAGATCCTCTTCTTCTGACTTCACTCTAGCTTCGGCTACCGTCTTGTGCCAAGCGTTATTCAGTCTCTCTCAGGTTTTACAGCTGATCTGCCCGTTTTGGGATTAGGACTTCGACCTCTTCTATCTCGTCCACAATCCTCATCTCCGATCGTTCACATAGTATTACTGACAGACCCACTGCGGGGGTAGGCATTCAACACTCGAAGATGGCCAGAACAGTCTCTTCGCATCGATGACTTCGCGCACGACATCCCCTTTTCTCATTGAGTGGTATGCTTGAAGCGTGCGCTTGAGGAGGAAGACTGGGGCATTCGTCTTGCGTCGATGAAGGCTTAGAGTCATGTTACTCGGTGACGACCACGACGGATAAACGGGTAACTAAAGGGATGAAGAGAGCTTTGAATGGTATCGCGTGTAGTCATTCGCTAGTATCCAAAAATCAAACATTTCATCGCTATGCTCAGACCCCAAGTACCCATAATGTACTGTGACGATTATACTCATACACACCAATACCCAATACACTGACCATGACGCCGGGTATGCGCACCCTCAGATATCCAACTGCATCCTAATATCATCCCCCATCCTCCACTCGTCCTCCCTCGCCGTCCGCTCCAGCGGCGTATGTACGTCATCCTCGTCGCTCCGCCTACTCCAATTCGTACTAGTACTACTCGCAATTGTCACCTTGTCACTGCCTCCCGCACTTCCTCTCCCGCTATCCCCTCGACTCCTACTTCTAGCTTTCTTCTTGAACCAGCCTCGTCTATTGGACTTTGTAGATGCGGCGTCTGTATCTGAGGCGATGGAGGCCGCGTACTCGGACCCATTTGCTAGCGTGGCGCTGGGGTCGGATGAAGGGGTAATGGAGGAGACGGATTGGGATTTGGAGTGGGGTTGCGTCTTGGCCAGGGGCGAGGAGAAGGGTATAGGTATATCTGTGGAGGAAGGCGAGGAGGGGTCGGGGACGGGGTCAAGTTTGGGTGTGGGGATGGGCGTTACTTCGGTTGAGGGCGTGATCTCGACGAGTTCGGCGTCGCGGTACCATTTCCGGCGGCGCGTGTAGCGACCCCAGCCGTCTTGGCCTCTGCGGCCGTCTCGCCACTGCGGATATGTTAGTTTGGATTCAGGCGTAAGAGAGGGGTGGGAAGCGTACCTTGTTGTCGTAGTATATCCAGCCCGCTTCCTCGCCCTTCTCTGCCTTGGCCTTGCCGTCTTTCTCAGCACCTTCAATCTTCCACTCACTACCTTGAACCCATCTCCAGCGCGCCTGTCCACCTTCTACCTCTGGTAGTTCGAATTGGTCTTTTGCTGGTACAGCGTTGAGATGCTCGTCTGTCCAGGATGCGCGCTCGTAGGCGAGCATAGAGGATGTCCATCCTATGCCCAGCCAGCGTCTCTGATTCTCATATATGCTGAACGTGAAGCGTACACCGGGAGAGTCTGGCCGTCTCTTAGCAGCCAGCGACGCAGCGATCTCCTGGGCGCTCTTTCTGCGGGGAGGAAGGGCTGGGGCGCCATCTGCGGTCTTGACTTCTATCTCGCCAAAGTCCAGGCCCGTGATGAACGCGCATATACGTCGTACTGTCCTTGAGCGCCAGAGTATCGTGCGCGACACCCTCGCGGGCCGTGAGTGCCAACTAAACACCACCGTGCCGACAGCGAGGACGACCCGTTTTGTGGTGAGGAGGTAGAACGGCGGCAGCGTCAGGATAATCCATATCGGCAGGACGAACAGTATGCGGACGAAAAGGAGCGTAAGCGCGGGTCGTGTGGTCGCCGAAGTCGCCGTGCGCTGCGTCGAGAGAAAGTCGGTGAGGCGCAGGAAGGGATCGAGGAGGATGTTGCATCTGCTGGTGAACAGCTTCAGGCTATCCACAATCTCCTCCAAACTCTTGTGATGCTTGATATTGCTCTCCGAATCCGCCCTATTTCTGCCCTTCTGTCCCTTCTCGCCCGTGAAGCTCGTAGAGCTCAACGGCGAATACCTCCGCGCGTACATGCCCAAGATCAAGCCGAGGACCACTATTATAGGCCCTGCGTATCTTGTCACCGCATCTCCGTATAGCACGATGGTCCAGAAACTCGCGACGAGGAGGAAGGACTCCCATGGGTCGCCCGTCGTCCATGTTAAGAGGCCAACGAATTGGTTCAGCGGGAGTATGAAGGGATGGGAGTATGCCAGCACCCGCGTGATTTGTGGGGGTGTAGCAGCGAGCAGTGGACTCTTCTGGTGGACTAATATTGCGGAACGGAGTTTCGTCTGCGGCGTGCTCTGGGCTATGGTGGAGGGCGAGAAGGCAGCGTAGGTGGGTGGGTTCGGGTCGGAAGGGGACGAGGGCGTCGCATCGTTGGCGGATCGGGATGGGTTGGACATGTGGTCTAGCCAGGGAGTATCTGAAGCTGTGGTATTAGCATGCTGGCCGCGGTGTTGGTCTACGTGGAGTTTGGAGGGGAGGCTGCTGAGGGTGGACTCGCCAAAAGCTGCCATGCAGGGTGCAGTGCTGCGTCATAGCCTGCGGGCTCGGATGCGCCTGAGAGGCTGTGGGCCGCGTCTGTTGAGCCACGTTCGCTCTGGTAGCTCTGGTAGGGTGTTGCTTCTTTGCTGGCCACAGATGCAAAGAGGGATGACGAAGAATAAGGCGTGAAGATGATGAACAGATGTAGGCACGGGACACTGCGGCGGGGGGAGGAGCTATGGGCGCATGTGAATGCCTTGAGCCGAGAGTGACGGAAAGCGCACGCAGTAGCTCAACGGCCAAGTCGGCGCGAAAGAGTTCGATATGTGTATATCTACTGCTAATCGAGATGCAACTTGACTTATCCAAGACGAGATACATGCCGTTACCGTTTGCCAACCTGAAGCTCGAGCACTTCCGCTTGCGATCGCGTCCTGATTGGCCACAAGATTCTACGTCACATGATCCGATTGACCCTGGGATCATGCCGCGCCGAAACTTCGGGAGAGGCAACCCCAAAAACTTTGGAGGACTTCCCTTCCGCCGCAAAACCATCGTCTAATCACCAGCACAACTACGTCCTGCTCTTCAGCATCCGCTCTGCTATCAGCCCTCTGCGACTCAGGGGCTCTCCTCTATTTCCACACTCACAATGGTATGCGCCCATTTCCGGATTCCTTCCACAGCCACCCAATTTAACACACCACAGGCGCACCGCATAATAACCCAAGTCGTCTTCACCGGCGCGCGAATATTCGGCCGCGCCATCAGCGAATCCTGGCGCCAAGCCGCTGCCTCGCAAAAATACGCCGCCTCCCAATCCTCGTCCGGCTCCACCTCCTTCGCATCCTCGAATATCACCATGGACGAAGCCTGCAAGATCCTAAACGTCGGTCCTTCGAAAATGGGCCAAATAGACGCGGAATTCGTGACAGAGAGGTTTAAGAGGTTGTTTGATCTGAATGATCCGAAGAAGGGTGGGAGTTTTTACCTGCAAAGTAAGATATTGAGGGCGAGGGAGCGGATTGAGAGGGAGGTTAGGGGGTATCAGCAGATGGCGGAGAGGGAGGCAGAATTGAGGGAAGGGTATAAACCGAAGTGGGCGGAGAAGGCTAAGGAATAGTTGGGGGATAATGGGCTTGGAGGTGGATGGGAACGGAATGGATACAGAAGTCAGAGAAAGCATAGGTCTGTTTTGATGCATGCGGAAGCAGAGAAGAGTGTTGTAGAGAGGATATGCGATGCCAGTAAGATACTGTAGCTGTTTCAAGACGGAGGGGGGGGGTTGCGACTGTAATGCATATGGGGCGGCGTTTGGATTCTGGCATAGCGTTTGGGGCTTGTTGATACTCTTGCATGGAGTGTAGTTCTGTCATTGTGCCGATGTGTCTAGAGATGAGAGAAGTGGCATGGATGCTTCTCCACTCTCTATTGTAAATATCATGTCATGGGTGTACATTCTGTAGATTTCACAGCAAGTATGGGCATTTGTCCGCTTGTGCTATTAAACACTCATAACGAACTGTATAAAATGAACGAGGGACCAAGGGATATAGTTCGTCTTCTAGTCTGTGATGGCAATTGAATTTCGTCCTCTAATCTGTGATGGCAACTTAATGGGTCGCGCCTTCCATCTAATGGTTGCTTAATAAGCGCTGGACAAACATCGGGGAATCCCTCACAGCTCGGGCTTGACCTCCCCCACACGTCAATTCCGCGACCTTTCTTCATCTCCTCAACCTTCGGGCACTCTATATACCATCCGAGATCCCTCCTTTCTCAGTCGCCCAAGCTGTCCAGGATCATGATCAACCATATAACGATGAACAAACCACTGAACACTACCGATAGGCACAAGCATCCAGTCCATGCCATCACCACTGCACTTATGCCGATACTACATTTAACATTGCTGTACGTCACCGTTTCTGCCATTGCAGCCGCGCCACGATCCCACATGTTGCCATAAACTAGCAATAAACCCCATGGCTACACGCCACAGCGGACCCTGAGCAAGTGAAGATCATGACTATCCTGGGAGGAAAGGGCTGGACATCGACATCCGATCCGGTTCTTTCATCTGCGGTTGTATCGTGTCAACTCTATGCTCAAAGTCAAACTCCGTTTCTCCTTGTAATGAGGTTTGAGACGAGCTACGCGGCTGCCCGATATTCAAACCTATGAAGAGATTGAACACATACCTCTCTCTTGCCTCTAGCCTTGGAGGCTAAGCAACAGTAGCACCGTGAAGAAAGAGAGCATTATTGCCATGAAAAGGATGCCGGAAAACAGGACGTCGTGCTGAAACTTGTATGCGATGCCAATGAGATTCAGAGGATCATTCTCCGAACCAATCTGCTCCTCCCGTCACAGCGTCCTCTCCTTCGGGCTTCTGTCGATGGGCAACCTGCACCCGTGACTTCAGATATGGACCCGCCCAGGAATCCTGTACCCTTGATACAAGTGACAGACCTTGATCTGGCCCCAATGGCCTTGAGACGACGAGCTACGACAATGAACTTTGATCTGGCTCCCAACTCACGCAAAGAAAGCAGGAGAACCCTGCCGGAAGTGTCCCGACACCCCATCTATCTAGACTTACAATACTTCCACCCTGAACCCGCTATGGGCCCGTCTGATAACGAGACTTACGATTCTGGGAAAGGCCTGTATCGCGAACCTTTTGTTCCATACGAACCGATCAGGACTGTCTTTTCGTCGATGGGTTTGAATGATGGGGATGATCATCTCATGCCGCTCCCAGAAGAAGCGTCGTCCGATAATTGGAAAAAGCCGAGCGGCACTTTAGACGAGTTTGAATATCTCTTGATTACGCTTTCAAAAGGCAAAGAAGCGAACTTCGATCCACTGCGAGCACTCTTTCATGGCAATACTCGCACTCTCATTGACACCATCTACGTATCCCTGCGTCGCATTCGCAAGTGTACACTAGACGAAGCCTTGATGCAAAGACGTGTCACCTTCTAGAGAAGCCTGCTATATCATCTTCATCTCAACCTCGATCAAATCGATAAGCAGCTAAAAGAATTCATAAACGTTGCATATGGCCTCGACACACAACTGCATTCCTTGCATCCGCGTGCCGAGGTGGGGTCGAAGAAACTGGCAACAGACACGCGTCAGACGTTGCGTGAATGCATGGACTTCATCGACAGAACTTCAGACTCGCTGCGCGCGGAAATGCAAATCGTGGACAACCGACGAAGCATCGTGGAGGCCGAAAGTATTTCGAAACTAACCGAGCTGGCCTTCGTCTGTATACTTCTGTCTTTCGCAGCAAGCCTTTTCAGTATGCAGATCAAAGAGCTCGACGGAGGCATTTCGGCATACAAGTTCGTCTTGGTAGCGATCACCTTTGTTATCGTAGCGTATGCGATGCGCCTAGGCATACGAAGTTCATGGCTCGTCGATCAAAAGAACCACACGCTGTATCAGATTCGCGAGGACGCACAGCTACATCCCAACGACTCAATACCGACCCACACTGCCCTTGTGTGGCTGGGCGCAGCCGCGTGCAGAGGCTTCTGCAAGTTTCTGAAGAACCTGATCTCCGTATTCGCATCTATCATGACTTGCTTCGGTATTTTAGTTGCTATTCTTAGTCCCGTCATCTTGCTCTGGCTGCGAGACATCGATTGAAGTTTCACTATCGCCATTACCATCATATCGCTGCTATCAGACACGCTACTTCTACGCCCCATTATTGCTAACCTCGATTTCAGCAGTATCAGCTTGATGGTATGGAGAATTCGGTGGCTCCAAAGAGACAGGCGGATTGAACGGGAAAGGGCGACCAGGAGGAGGCTGAGAAGACAAGGGGGACGTGGCCCTGAGGCTGGCGCGTAAGTAGGTATCAACAAGAGCAGGGATGAGCATGAGACGGATTCGCGGACGACTTCGAGAGGGAAAGCTTGGAGTAACAGTGATGGCGGTATTGAGTGATCACATACTACACTTGAGTTACATCGATACTTCATGTCAATAAAGAATTCGCCAATATTTAATACATGTAGTGAGGAAGAAGTTGACCGATTTATTCTGCATGCCTCGGTAGGAAGAGAAGTTTAACAGCGAGGCAGTCAAGCCTCGCACACCAGCCTTCCCTGGCGTTGGATTTCAGCTTTTCCCAGAATCTGTAGTGCAAGCTTCCAACGCCGATTTCCAGCATCGAGCCACCAACTATTCCCACTCCGTTACAACAGCAGAAGCGACACCTACACACTCTCTGCCGTAAACCATGTACCACGCGCCCATCCCGCTCGCATTAGCTGACACCACCGGCGCAATTTTCCGCACTGACGACGCCCAACCCTCCTGCTATGATCTGCTCTCTGCAGGCAACCCGAGACACACCTTTCATGTGTGCCCATTATCGGAATGGGAGCTTCAACGTCTTTCCACTCGATTGGCCTTTTGGCCCATGTGCATCCAGTAATCGACGATCTGAAAGCTCACCCTCCACGCTACGTAGTGGATCACTTGCCAGACTATACGGAGACCTGCTTCCAGTGTATTTGTGCTTTTTCGGAGTCTAAGAAAAGCAGAGGGGCTTCTCCGGAGCCTCAAAATGCTGTTAAAGTCGTACAAACAGCTTGACGGCTCGTTTATGTCGTGCGACTACGTAAACCCGAGGAGACCCCGCTCAACTTCAACAATTTCTATTCAGTCCGTAAACGCAGAGCGATAACTCCCCATACCTTCCTCAGCAATCAGAAGCTCGCTATCCTCGTTCCTCGGAGACCTCTCAGCCCAACTCACCCCCCTCTCCACGCTCTCGGGTCCATCTTCGTCCGTCCGTCTCCAGAACCCGGCCACTATAGGCTCGCTCCGTTGCCCCAGGATGCAGTCTGAAAACGCCTCATCTGGGCGCCATGCCATTTCCTCCTCCCTTAAGACCAAGCCAGCCAACCACTTTGGCATCCTCTAGTCTTCGGCACCTCTATACGGTATCCCGCCGTATCACACCTCTGCGCTCCTCCAGCCGCTATGAGATCGACTAGGGGCTCCGGCGCCCTTCTCTCATCGCGATTGGTAGCGTCAGCGGAACGCCTCGAGGGTGAGAAGCGATAGAGACAATCCAAGCCAGTGGGATCCAACAAACCGCGCAGACCGATTAGCTTATTGATATGTCACCCACACTCTTTCTCGCTCTTCCACTGCAGCTAGAGCTCACAAGTGCGGGGGTCTCTTCTCTTTTCTCGTTCCACGACACGAGCTGAGGCAAGTATATATACCCGTGTCTCCGGGCACCTTGATGGCCTGCTCATCCCTCAGCATCGACACCAACGACCCATATCAGACTCACACATTTACCAAGCTTTTCGCTACCCAATCAACTACCCAACCTTCAACATGTCTCCCTGGTAGGTGCTTTCTTTGCTGGAGGGTGATTGGTGTGGAGGATGCTGTATGCTACTTTGGGAGTAGCGTGGGTACCGTGATGGACACTGAACTCTGGGCTAATGAGTGATGACAGTGATTGCAACTCCTGCGGCTGTACGTTGATCTCAGTCTCCTCTAACGCCTCACTCTATACAAATGCATCACCAAGGTCGAGGTGTTGGTGTGTCAGGCCGACGAGTTTGTGCATCGAGCTTCCAATGGCCGCCACCATACTTCGCCATGACGGCCTATGCCATCCAACACCACCGAAGAGCCGGTCGACTAGTCATCAAACTCATCACTAATCACCTCGTAGGCTCCGGCGACTGCAACTCCTGCGGCTGCGGCTCCTGCAGCCACTAAGGGCACGCTCACGTACCTACACCTATGCCCCTCCCAACTTCCGCCGATCTTGACATTCAGGTTCTGAACGAACGGCTCGAGACGACAATCATAAAAGACCTATAGAATATACGGATTTGGGAGTCGGATAGCCAAACAAGGGGTGAGATGTAGGGCAGTATCGATGGAACGAATAGCCAATATTGAATGCACTCCTTTTGTCACTGCTACATTGCTGCCTGATTGATCTCCCTCTTTGATTTGATGCTTATTGTACAATGTGATTTCATCCTATATCTCGTCTGACGTACGGTCAGACATTTGAGGAATGCCGGACCCTGTCCTTCCCTTCCGAAGACAGAACTTTCATCGTCCTCTGCCTGAATTGTCTCCAACTTCTTAAAACCCCAGAGAATCTCGGCTCACATGAAGTAGGCATATATTCTAAGCTGGGGGAAGAGCTCTATCGTGATCCATAACGAGGCCTGGGGGTGGTATGGCCTCCTGGGCTGCCAACTCACCCAATTTGAGCACTGTTAAAAATTTACGGAGGATGGTCAAGTGCCGCATTAGCAAGCAGCTTCCAAAGACGGCAGAGGAGGCACGGTAATACGTAAGGAAGTAAGGACGGGGCAGCCTGTTCATGAGGCCTTTTTGCTAAGCCGTTATCGCGTGTTCCTGGGCGCTAGCGTACCGGCCTCAGCCACTCTCTGCCTCGTGAACCAGGCCGCTCGCAAGCCAAGCTTTTGCTAAAAGCAATGAACGTAGATTCCTGGTTTCTAAATCTCTTACTGTCTTGCGGTTTGCCTGATCATCGTGAGTTCAATAGTTCTCTGAATCACTCTGCATCAGCTTCCCCGAGGTCCTTTTCACCGATGACGTCTTCAATCTTCACAAACAATACAGACTCGACAAAATAGAGTAAAAGTAAGTAATAGATGTGCTCCACCAGGATATGTAAGAGTGCCGTGCTGACTTCTTGGAGGGTTGCTTAGGCTGTCTGCACAACAAATACGCACCACAGCTCTCGAGCACATTCTTTCAGACGGAGCACGCGCGGTTCGTGACACTCCTCCACAACGTCGCAATGGAGACCGGATTGGAGCCTACTTCGCGCCGAGATGATATATGCGACCATTGCCGAGACTTCACATATTGGCTCTGTCGCGTCAACTATCAGATGGCAGGTTCCAGCTACAAGAAGTCGCTCGAGGGCAATCAATTTGGAACCATCGACACCTTCTACCCTTTCCCCACAGCCGAAAGCCCAATCAGACCAGCAGCTCCCAAAGGCTGCTACAGCTTCGATAGGAAGTTTACAAGTGTGGAGCACGAAGCTGCCAAAGGCTGCAAATGCTGCTCTCTGGTCAAGACAGCGGTCGATGAGTATATCACAGCGCAAGATTCTGATCCCGGATGGTCAGCTTTCATGCATGACCCTAAGAATGGCTGGTTCCGGAACGACGTCGAATGCTCACCCAATCGATTCGTCGTGATGCAGAACAATGAGGAGTTCTACACCGGATTCGGCGACGTTCACAGCTCCGATGTCCTACAATATGTCTATTACACGCCGGATTACAATGAACATGGCATGACCCCACGGCCCGTTTTCCGGCTTGGGAGACCTGGTATGTTCTCTGAGCAGTTGAGAACGCTCCCACTAATCTTGAGAAAAGATGGAGACCAGAACGAACTCAACCAGTGTATCATTGGTAGTGTTACTGGAATAGAGCCCAATCTCTCTCTCGCGAAGGCGTGGTTATTCGAATGCATGAAAGTGCATCCAGATACGTGCGACAGTCATACCGATCAAAAAGTACCTACACGACTATTGCATATCAAAAGGACTGGTGAAGACACCCAGGTGAGATTAATTCTGACGGAAAGCAGAGCCTACAAATATCTCGCGTTCAGTTATTGCTGGGGTGCATACCAACCTCTTCGGACACTAGAGCAGAATTACGCCCAACATCTGCAAGGCATTGACTACTCCACGATCCCGAAAAGCTTCACCGACCTTTTCGCTGTTGCAGAGGCTTTGGGGCTCGAGTATGTGTGGATCGATGCTGTCTGCATCATTCAAGATAGCGATTCAGACAAAGTGACGGAGTGCGCCAATATGGAAGGTGTCTACGCGGGCGCTGTACTTACGGTTGCCGCGCTGGACGCAGAGAACAGTAGCAAAGGAATTTTGAATCGCTACAGTGAGCACTTGGGCACCCCGCAGCGAGCTTCCCTACATCTGGATGGAGCAGATGTAAAAGCTCGTGTCAACAATCGGCAATGGGACGACACGGAGCCAATCGACTTTTTTCTCGAAAGAATACCGAAATCAAAAGAGCCTGTAGCTTCCAACAAACGAGTACCGCTGCTTGAAACGAGAGGCTGGGTATGGCGTCTCTGTCTCTACCAGCGACCTCTCTCTCACTGACTATTATCAACAGACATTCCAAGAAAGAGTGCTTTCTCGCCGCATTCTCCGGTTCGGACGCAATGGGATGTCATGGCAATGTTGCAAGTACAATGCCACCGAGGACACGCGGTGGCCTGTTCTGCGCAAGACCATCGACGGGCCCATATCCCCCAAAAGGATTCGCTTATCCAGTGGTGGCATTCATGAACTTTGGAAATTGGTAGTGGCAGATTATTCAAAACGCAATCTCAGCTTTGGAAGCGATCGGCTCCCAGCAATATCTGGATTTGCGCGGGTAATTGCTCGAGCCTTGGAGGAAGCGTACCGAAGCGAGGAGGAGTACAAGAAGAACGGGGGGAGTAGTTACGAAAAGACTGCGGAAGACTGCGTTGAGCAGGGTGTACAATTGGGAGGGATAGGTCAGTTTGAAGACAGCTATCTGGCTGGAGTGTGGGCAAAGGACCTCTCCAACAGTCTGTGCTGGCACTCTTCGCCCAGCAACCCACGCACTCTTCCCAAGAAGAATACACCAGCCAATCCATCATGGTCTTGGGCATCCTGGAATCGACCAGTTGCATGGGACCGCCTCAAAAATGGCGGCGGCTGGAAGTCCGTCTGGAACTTAACCGGTCAGACGATTCCCTGGCGCGGGGAACCCGATGCCTTCAGCAGAGTATCCTCGGGCACTGTGAAGATAATGGCATGTAAAGTGACGTGTCTAGCTGTATTACAATATCCGGGGGAACATAGCGATCAAGGAACTATGCGTGTTGTGTACGCCGATAGCCATGGGTGGCGTACCGGAAACGTGGCATTCGATCAATCGCTGGACTTCTGTAGCAAGTATACCACTGTTGTTGCGGCTGTGTTGATTAGATATCAAGAGTCATACGGGGATGGTATTTACAGTCACGAAAAGAATGGAGAGTGGGATTGGGAAGCTCTTGTGCTCGAAGAGGCTGACACTGGCCCCTTGAAACGAGAGTTTCGAAGAATCGGGTTGGCTTTTGGGCGTTGGAAGAGCGATGACGTCGAAAGTTGCTTCATTCAGGGAACAGATAAGGAGGATGTTTGTATCATTTAGTGGCCTTAGATACTTTAAACACCAAGTCTGTTATGCCGCCGCAGCCATGAGCTGTTTCGCGACGTCCAGAACAAGCTTATCGTCGCCATACTGGCCAATGATCTGCATACCAACAGTATTATGCACAGGCCCTGCTTCCTCGATATCTTCTATAGTCTCATCCCAGACCATGACCGGAACACTGATAGCCGGCAGCCCCGCTAGGCTCGAAGGAACCGTGAAGACGTCGTTCATGTACGCCTCAATCGGGTTCTGGTCCGTGACCTCTTCTAACAGGGGAGGCAGTGTCGGCGCCGTCGGACAAAGCAAGACATCTACGCCCTCTTCCTTCGTCACGCCAGTAAACTCCAGAAGCGGGTTCTGTGTACGGAACACGCTGTTAAAGTCTTGCTGCACCAGTCTCCTCACTTTCTGCGCTTGGATGAAGTAATTATCAATAGCCTGCGCACTCAGCGAGAAAGCACCCAGCAGGATGCGACGCTGGACTTCAGGTCCGAGAGTTGCCCCTCTCGTCTTTGCGTAGAGTGCACTGTCCGGAGTGCCGTCTTCTGCCGGCATACGAGTCCCATACCGCACGCCGTCGTATTTGGCCAGATTGCTGGATGCTTCTGCCGGCGCGAGGACGTAATACGCTGATAATGCGTGTTGTGTCGCAGGTAGGCGTACGGAGTGAAGCGTGTGCCCTTGCTCTTGGAGACTGTAGAGCGAGTCCAGCCACGTATCTCGCACTTTGGGATGGAGAGTCGCGATGTTGTAGTCTAGCGGTATGCCAATTCTCAGGGAGGAGCGATCGTGATGGGTTGATCCGAGTCGAGATCTGGTCGACGGGAGAAGAGAGGTGGGGTCTTGTGGGTCGTGGACGTTGAGTAGACCTGGAATGGCATGTTTAGTATCTGTTATTGAGGGAAATGAGCAGAATATATACCGAAAATACTCTCTGTACTTTCCACATCCTCTGTAAGAATCCCAACGGTGTCAAGCGAATTCGCATACGCAATGACACCCCATCTGCTCAACAAGCCATAACTTGGCTTGAAGCCTACAACGCCTGTATACGCGGCTGGTAACCGCACAGAGCCTCCAGTGTCTGTTCCCAGTGCCCTGCTCTGCATCAGCTTCCTCATCCCAGCTCAGAGGCCAGATTCCACTCACGCCCAGCATTGTTGCGTTGCTACTGCAATTGCGCTGCCTCCGGAACTCCCTCCTGCGCTTCTTTCTTTGCCCTTGTTGTCCAATTGCTTCACAGCCCCAAAATGTGAATTTATGGAGTGACTCCCCATCCCATATTCGTCCATATTCGTCTTCCCCGCGATGATGGCTCCAGCATCGCGGAGCTGCTCGACCACCGTCGCATCGTAGGGGCTCGTGAAGTTCGCTAGATGATGCGACGCAGCAGTGGTTCGAAGCTCGGAGGTACATATGTTGTCTTTAACTGTGATCAGCCGACCGAAGAGACTGTGGGAGCTTGCATCTCGAGCCTGTGGGGACGACTTGGCGGCTTCGGCACGTTTGACAAGGTTCGCGCTATCGGTTTTGGAGATGAGGGCGTTGAGGTTCGCATATTTCGCTTGACCGGATATGCATTTTTGTGCATGCCTAAGGAGGGACATTGAGGGTCGGCGGCATGGCGGACGCGTTAACGCACATGTGGAGGTGAGAGCTTGGGCGAAAAACTTGAGCGCGACGTCATGTGATATCTTACTAAGCTATTGTACGGCTCGCACTCTGAAATTCTGTGAACTCTACTCCTCCACAGTCAATGAATGCCGGTTGCTCAGAGTCTTCAGCTGAAAAATGATGGTACCAACTCGGGCTCTAAGGCATAAGCTACTCCACCGGACTTCATACCAGTCGAACAGTCCGCTTCGTCCATTGCGTATCTACTACCTCAGTGGCGTGGTCACTCTTGACCAGTTGATTGAGCAGCCTCTCTAACACGACGTCTCTGGAACCCCGGTGGATTTGCACCCGCCCATCCAGCCTGCCAATTCGGCGATACTCTCCCTGGCTGACTGGTTCGACAACGAGACAATAGGACACTAATTCCAAGTCGACATGATGGACCACATTGTGGGGGTCTGAGAGCCGGCTTGACCAATAATTGTTCAAGAATGGTGTCATCAAATGCAGCACCAGCACTTTGTGATTTCGCCATGTCTCCAGATAATCCTTGTGGAAGGTTACTTTGTCCAGTCCCAGGCACGTGAATCGCCCTCTCCGGTCTCTAGTCAGAATGGTTTGGAAGGTCCAGGTCGTGACACCCAACCACGGCTCCCTGTCACTACCCTCGTGTTCAAAGGCCTTGGTATTATATGTGGCCAAATCCCGTTGAAGTCCATTTTGGTAAGTCATTCGAATAGATAGGGAGTCGATGCAGAGATCAGGCGCATCGCTCCAGTCATGTGTGTAGAGTTCGTGCTTGTAGTGAATCAACGCTTCCCCGTCTTTTACTTTGGATTTGCAAGATGCCCACGACCAGGACGGGAACAAAGCGCTGCTCTCGATTCGCTCCGAAGTGTTTGAACCTCCTGGCCCTTCCCATAGCAAGCCGGTGGTGAAAGAACGAAGTTCTCCAACGGCTTTTGCGTCAGCGGAGCTTATGATTGGAATGCCCCAGAAGTGGGTCACGTCGAATCCTTCTCTGCACAAACTCTGCCAGACGCCGGCAAACGCATTCAACGAGTCATTCGGATAAGTAAGTTGCCGCTGCCAGTACTCCCCAAGGCGCATGTAGACATCCGAGGCGTGGAACGAAGTCCGTTCTGGAGACGCTGTCCGATATATCGTTGGGTCGGTGGGTGATATCTGTAGGTCCAATGACTCTCTACAATCCATTTCCATGCACTGGAAGTACATCTCCGTCTCTGTGAATACAAGTCGTCGACGAGACAGCAGCATCTCTTGGTAAGTCCATCCGCGCGTATTCCATCTGGAGCAGCGTATTTGCCGCCCGATGTCTTCCACGGCGACGAGGGTATGTGATCCTAAACTCAGGTTCCGTTGAAGGCGACGCCTAGTCTCGCAAACTCCAGGAAGACCTTGATCAGGATCCTCCCCCATTGACGCGATAATGGTCAGCTCTGCCCCTGCGTAAATTGCGTCCATATTGCGTATAAGGTTGTGCTTTTCCTCTGGGTTGCTTTGGTCAATGCAGTATCGATCAACCCATATATACTGCATCCCGATGGCACTTGCAGCAAATAAAGAGTCCTTGATCGTCCGGGGTAAGTTCGAGAGCGATGCCTCCGGCGATGCTTTTGCCGAAGGCGCGTTCGAGGCCTTGTTCCCCCATACGTAGCTCAAGGCTACATAAGCGCAGCTTTCTGGATCAATGGTAACAAGTTGCCTCGTCTTACAGTCTATGACTTTCAGATTTCCGATACGGTTCGGACGTTTGTGCCCACAGGAGTTCTTGTGCTTCTGTCCGCACACTCGCAACCAACGCTTCACACATTCGAAATCGCATGCGCCTTTGGGTATGATACGTCCAGGAACCTTCCGTGCAATCGAATCGAGGCTGTACTTCCAGTAATTCTTTGACCGCGCTGAGAAGAACGAAAGCGTTGCGCGGGGAATGAGGTGATGCACCTGCAGGTTTGCAGTAAAGTAGCGGCAACCCGATGACTCTTTACCACTATAATTCATGCTCGTGACATCCGAAAGTCCTTCGGTAGATATATGCCCTCGTAATATGTCCTCTATCTGGGAGCAAACGGTACAATCTGTTGGCAGTTCTATCGTTATCGCCGCCCCATTCTTTGGCCAAGAACTTTTGAAATCCAAATAGGCTTTGAGCTGCCGGCATTCTCCGCAAAGGACTTGCTGCTCCTTTGACGACCAGAAATGCCCGGACTTCTTGCTCTTTGGCGAAGACATATTGGATCGCGAGAGGCCTCGGTGTCAGGCTGGATGGACAGCTCCCGCATCCCGAAAGTGTACGTCTGAATTGAGAAGGGCCAAAAGATGCCACAGGGAGAAGTATCCGAAGATGATGAAGCAGTGAAGACCAACCCTAAGTGAAAGTATGGAAAATTGGAGGGCAAGGCTTCATCGTCAGCATTGGTGGCGTTGGGTCGTGCTTACCTAACGGTTTTAGACTAATCAAGACGCCGGCTTCCTCTTGAAGGAGTATCCCGATATAGACACATGGCTGTTATAGAGATACGTCATCTCTTCAGAACGCATTTGCACGCAAAACGAGCCTTCAGGCTGGGCATCGTATGGGTTTCTGCATTTCTGACGGCCAACCCGTAGATGAGCTACATAACCGGTGAACTTCCATGATTTGGAGGCTCCATTAGGGTATACCAATGAAAGTTGTGTTCAGTGCTTACTTCACCCGCAGTATGGGACAAATAAACATACTCTACATACCATGAAGGATCAACAACTGTTTTGCAACCAGACTCCAAATGTCGCCTCGCTGAATGCGCTACGAACAATGTCTGCCAACGCCAACGCCAACGATACGCTTCACTCAAAAAAATGTATTCCAACAAAGAATGAAGATAGCTGGTCCAAGGCATCTGACCAAGGCAGTATCTACACATCCTGCCTTCCCTGCCCCCTCTCCTCGACACCCTCTTCCTCATCATCAAGCTTAAACATCCGTCTCAACTCCCCACAAGCAATCAAATACTGATCCCTTGCCCCGGGGCTCTCCCTCAACGGATTCGGCGCCTTATCCCACCCATGCGGCACCCCGGGCACACAATGATACCTAACCCTCTTGCCCAGATCATCCTTTAGCCTATCTCTAAACCGCTCGCCCTCGGCCAGCAACATATCCCACTCGCAGCAAAACAGCACAATATCATCCGGCAGCGCGGCCAGCATGTCCTTGGGCGCCACACCCGGGCTAAGCCACGGGTGTCCAAGATCAAGCGAGGGAGGTTGTAAGTACGAGTCGTCGAACAACTCGGTAAAAATAGCGGGGAGCTGTTGATCCGTCCGCGAACACGTTGCCCGACGCTGAGCGCGCGTCTGCGTGTAGTCTGTGGGCGGGTAGAAAGATACAATGCCCCGGATCTTAGCTTCGACTTTGGAGCCTTGCGTAGCGACCGACACCGCGGCACCGTCTTTATACGAGGACACAAGAGACAGGGTAGATGTCCCCGTCTGGCGGAGCATAGCAATACGATCGATTCGTGATTTTGTGACTTGGCGCGAGAGAGGAACGCGCGAGGCGTTTGGAGTGGCGTTCGGGGTTAGGTATGATGAGTTCGGCCGAGACTGTTGGTGGACTGAAGGAGGGGGTAAGAGGATGGCGGGGATGCTGCCGGCGCGGCCGTCTTGGATTTTAGTGCCCGAGGGCGTGCGGTCAAGGAGTTCGCCTTGGAGACAGAGGGGTACGGTAAAGGACATGTTGCCGCCGGAGGAGAAGCCGGATACTGCGAAACGTGAGGGGTCGAGAAGTAATTCCTCTGCGTGCTGGGCGAGGTATAGGACGGCATCGGCGCCATCTTCGACGGCCGTGGGGAAGGGAAACTCAGGGGCACAGCGGTAGTCTACGCTGACGACGACGGCTCCGACGTTTTCTACGACCGTCCCTGCCCAGCGACAGTCGTCGTGTGCGGTCCCTAATACGAAGCCTCCGCCGTGGAAGTTGATGACGCAAGGGTATCTCTTCCCGCTCTTGAGTTTTTTATTTCTGTTGTAGTCTTTCGGGACGTAGAATTGCAGTCTAAATTTCCCTTTCAGCGGCGAAACGGTCGCGTCGATGTACGTGTGGAACGACGGGGCGGGTGGCAAGGGGCGGGCCATGCGGTGCAGAAGCATACCGATGCCCATGAGGAATCTCCATGTCTGCGCCTGGATGTGCAGCACCCATCGCGGTCGATTGCCCTTAGGCATGGTGTTGAACTTTGCTTTTGCTTTGGCGTTGTTGTGTTGATCTCAAGATAGCGAGGCCATGGGGAGAAAAAGGAGCTGAAGGGGCTCAGCGCGTTCGAGGTCGAGACTGGGCGGACGATAAGTGACGGCGGGCTAGCTTTCGGCAGTGCAGTAACTACTGCAAATCTGCTGTCGTAAGTCAGTAGAATTGGCAGCCTTGATCGGTAGATTTGTTTGGTTTGGTTTGGTAGTTTGGCCGCCCCGGACGGCATGCGACATCGAAGACGCAGTCGATAGGCGGCTCGCCAATGACGTAGGCCCGACAGGGGGGATCGCCGACGCGAGGGCTTCATCAGCGGCTTGCCAAGCACGAACTCGCTGGGCAATTCATCCCTTTATCTCTTGCCTTTTATAGACATGACGCGATTGTTGCTTCGAAATGCTTTCCACATCTTCACTCGTGGACAGTGGACGAGGGGAGCGTGGGTGGGTTTCGAGAAGCATGAATTCATGCAACTCATCCGTAAGCATGTCAGACTACTAACTAATAGAGTAGGGGACGCGTATGCTGCAAGCAAGCCATAACAAAGACCCAGAGTTCAGCCAGTAATCCACCCGCTGACCAAAGTCCAAATCCCAAATGCAATAATCGTTCACCAAGTAGGCCAGATGCCAAGACAGGGTATAGAGCTGCTCAAGTCCTCAGAAAGCGCCAAACGCTCGCCTGTTGATGCTGCCGTAAACCGTTACAATGCCAATCCCAATGGTATCCAAGGAGAGCCTTAGATGCATGCCACATCATGCGCCGGAGGAACATGCGAGTCGCTAAGAGAGAATATACAGAAGAGCCAAAAGTGGTTCGAAGGAACGAAGAAGTGGTTCGACCGGAGACGATGTGTTTATGCATCGACGAACTCGTAGTCCTCGTCCTCAGGTGCAATGCCCTTTCGGGGTGCCCTGGGAGCCGGGGACAGAGCTCCGGCATCAAGGTCCAGCACCTCATACTCATTCTTGATCAGCTTATCGGTCTCCCGCACCTCGTAGCGCTCGATGGCCTTGGCCAACGCATGTCCGAGGATCTGGCTTCCGTGACTCGGGCCGCGGGGAGCATCGAAAGAGTATGCGACCTCGGCATCGGGCTCGGGGGCAACGGACGGGTGATCGACGTCCTCATCGGCCGAGGAGTCGCTGGCGTCGACGATGTCGTTCTTCACGGCGGTGCGGGCCTTGTTGAAGCCGGAGTGGGACCTGCGGATGTTAGCTACGATGGGATCCAAAGCTGTACGGAACACCTACTTGACTGCAGGGATGACGCGGGCAGGTCGAGGCCGAGCATCCTCGACTCGTCGTCCTGGCCCGAATGAGGCGCCATGAGCCCACTTGACGCGGGAGGTCTTGTCGCGGTTGAACTCCTTGGCCTCGCTGCGGAAGTCGCCAGTGAAGGTCTGCTCGGACGCCATGGGTGCTGGTGGGAAGCTTGCGAGTGGTTCTAAGGTGGTGCAGGGACTGTTGGCAGGCGGCGAAGCTGCAGTTACGATAGGAGGTTGTACACTTGTAGATTAGGTGGAGTGTTGTAGAAGAAAGGAAGTGAGCTAACGAGTGAAGGCAGCGGTATGACGGAAGGGACTAAATAAGCTCCGAGGTAAGAGAAGGGGTGACTGGTGACTGTGAGGTCTTGGATATGACTCTTGGAGGTGACTCAGTCAGAGCTCTGAACTATGAGCAGTAAGTGGCAGTGCTGGAGTATTGATACGAGTTGATAAGGGCGTGTGATGGAGAAGCTCAGGTACTCCAGCGGCGGAGCAGCCCTTTATGAGCTGGAGGGCGCACGCCTCCCCACATCCTTTGTTGTGCCTGGCGGGCGATAAGAGGGTGAGGGAAGCTACCACGTGAGACGCGCTCCGATTCGCCGAGACCCGACCTTGAGCTTGGAACCCGGTTTGAATCGCTCGCGGCCTGCTGAGAGTGGATGATGACATGGGGCACCTCGATGACATGACGGTAGCTATCATGCGCCTTGGTCGCGTCAACGTGGCCATGTGGTCGGAGGCTGAGGCGGTTTCGCGATGCACAGCCATCGATGCCGGCAACGCGACATCGTGGAGCTCCCTCTCCCCGCATTCGACAAGCCAGATGGCAATGGTCACACACAGGGGACGCTTTCATCTCCACTAGCCCATCAGCTCCTCGCTTCAGATTGCTTCTATTGCACTTATGACATAGCCGCCCGCCAGCACGCCTTCGTGATAACAGACCGGATTCGGCCGCTGCTCCTCAGCTCAACAAGGCTGTTCTGGGTAGTCCGGCAAGTACCTATCTATCTATTGACCCCAACACGGCACCAAAGTTGCCAGGTCCGGCAGCAGTAGGCGTTTGTTACCAAGGAAAAGCAATTCTCGTACCTTGCTGGAGCAGCTCGCATGCAGTCCGTTAACCATAGACCTTGGAAAGTGACGTGCTAGGCCAGGCGGACTGTGGCGGGCTGATGCAAACAACCGTTCCTGAGTTGCTTCAGGTGTGATACGCAGCCGCCTCCTCATCTTCCTCATCTTCCTCATCTTCCTCATCTTCCTCATCTTCCTCATCTTCCTCATCTTCCTCGTCGCTGGACTCCACCAAAGCGGCTTCACTAGGTAGGACCGAAGGGAACCATCCATACTTCTGAAAGTCTACATAGAATTCACCCATGGCGTTCTGCGACACTTCCACGCCTTCAGCCCTCAGGACAGCTGCTTGGCGGCTTGCGCCGGCCGGACCTCTTTGTCTTATCATCAGCACAGGCAACAAAGACCTGAAGTCATTTTGGGGGATGTAACAAATACGTCTTTGACTGACCTTGGACTTATGCCACCTTTGGCGTTGATCACGCGCTGCCAAGGTACATTGCGTTCATGAAATGTCGGGCTTTTCTTGCTAGGATCGGTGGCCGGAGAAGGGAGGTGTTTTAGACAAACTCCGACCTGTCTTGGACGACGTCAGGCTTCAACAGACGTACGCTGCGTGCTGGACTAACCGTGGACATTGCGCTGATCTAGTCAGTCCGTGGCCACTCCAGAGGCACTGTATACTCACGCTTCCCAAGTAGCCTCGCGATGTGCCCGTAGGATGTGACCTTGCCGTGCGGTATCTCTTGTATAGCTTCATATACCGCAGTATACCATGCCCATGCTTCTTCAGAGCGCTCGGAACGCATCATGATCAAATTGCGATTACTAAAAGTAAAGCATGAGCAGCTGTCAGACGCTCCTGGACTCTGTCTTCACGCAAAACGCGCTAGCGCGCAAACACGTGATGATGTGACTGCCAAGCCTTGGATCTTGAGATCCGCATATCGCACATCCACCATCTAGTTCACCAACCCACATCACATCCACAACATGTCTCTTGCGGACTACCTCGCAAAAAACTACCTCACCGCCGATACAGATAAGAAATCGAAGAAGCGCAAGCGAAAGAACAAGGATGGCGGGCTTAAGATCGACGACGACGATATTTCTGGGTGGAATAAGGCCCAGGACGACGACGATGACGATGCGCCTACAATCGGTATGCTACCCAGGATGGAGTCGCCCTCAGCAGCACGCGCTAATTCAAGGTCTACAGCGGGTATGACGACCGGAAAGAAGACCAAGAAATCCACATCCTCAGCTCGAGCAACATGGCGAACCTTCGGTGTCGCAGCTCCTACACATGCAGAGCAACTCGCCGCAGACCAAGCCGCGGAAGCCGCCGCCGACGCGATCATAGCCTCCGCAGCAGCCGACCGCAAACAAGCCGATGACGACAAAGACGAAGCGCCAGAGATGGTAGACACCGAAGGCGTGCTCATGAAATCCGGGCAAAAAGCTGGACTGCAAACAGCGGCGCAACTCGACGCGGCGATGAAAAAGCGACAAGACGAGGAGAAGCGCATGGCAGCAGAAGTAGCAAAAGAAGGCGGCCCCAAGGAAACGATATACCGCGATGCCAGCGGCAGGGTGATAAACGTAGCCATGAAGCGCGCAGAGGCGCGGAAGAAACTGGAAGAAGAAGAGCGGCTGCAAAAGGAGAAGGAGAGGGCTGCGAGAGGCGATGTGCAGAATGCGGAGGCGGAGAAAAGGAAACAGCGGCTTGAGGATGCAAAGAGCATGACTGTTGCAAGGTATGCGGATGATGAGGAGATGAATGATGAGTTGAAGGAGCAGGGGCGGTGGAATGATCCTGCGATGGGTTTCCTCAAGAAGAAGAAGGCTGGGAAGAGTGTCACAGGGAAGCCGCTTTTCGCCGGGGCGTTCCAGCCGAATCGATATGGCATACGTCCGGGGCATCGGTGGGATGGGGTGGATCGAGGGAATGGGTTCGAGAGCGAGTGGTTCAAGAGTCGGAACCGGAAGGCGAATCTGGAACAAATGGAGTACGCGTGGCAGCAGGACGAGTGAAGGGTCAACCTTCTGCTTACACCAAGACTGCTGGAATCATTGTAATCATTACATATTATGTATACCTGCATAGCGAGGCGTTATTCAATCGGGCGGATTGTTCTCTTTCGGGACACACAGGCACGACGCACACGTTCAAAATTGACACCCAGAAGTTTGACAGATACATCGAAAAAAAAATCCAGCAATAAATTGAGCATATAAGAGGACAATAGCAGTCAGCAAAAAGACAAAAACATACGGCAGCTGGGAATTCGCTGCTGCTCACGCACGCAACTACTAACCCGCCGGTATCCTCATTAAGTACCCCTGAGCGGACGGGAAGGGCTGAATCGAGAATCCTGTGGTCGTATGTGATGGTAAACTCGACTATTCAAGTAATTGAATGCTCACAGTTACAAGAACAACTATTTGGCCTTACTGAAGTTATTTCGCAGGATCATCGCAATACACGCACGGCGTCTCGTCAACCCAGCGGAACCGCCAAGCCCGAAGCTACGCACTCGCGAAAATTCGCACCAACCCTCTGAGCCTGGGAAGTGACGCAGCAGTCAAATTCTACCCATGTTGAAGACGTTTCGACTCCTTCGACTTTCAATTATGCGATTATCAGGGAAGGTTACGAATGTTCTGATTCCCAGGCAAATGAAGAGAACCATATCCAATTTGCAAGAACGCTACACATAATACATACAGAACGAACAGTAGTCTAAGCACAAAGGGTATCAGCCAACGTCGTCACCTTCCACCCATAGCTCCCCAACCCCTCTCTGCTTCCCTCCCTTCCCCAGAGCTCATCTAGAACAGCGACCCCCCAACCCCCTTTGGCACATTCAAATCCCACTCCTCCTCATTCCCCGCCAACCTCCCAACTACAATCTTACTCCTCGCCATCGTCTGCTCACTCATGGCCCCCGGCCTCACATGCTCCAACATAACATGATTCATCAGCGTCTCCACATTGCCATAGATCCCCGTCACGCTCACATCAACGCTACAAATCACACACCCATAATTCGTATCGCCGTCCACCCCTCCTTTCCTCCCCGTCGCCACTGACTTCACAGCCACGCTATTCCTAGCTGCCGCATCAGATAAATTGGTAGTCTTCTTCTTGACATGGGATTTCGCGAGGAAGAGCCAGCGGTAGCGGATTCCAACCGCCGAGACGAAGATGCTGGGGTCGACGATTGTTTCTTTCTTGTTCTTCTTGGTGGGGTGCGGGACGCTGAAGGAGGCGCCTTCGAAGCAGCAGTGCCGGCATTGCCAGATTTGGGAGGTGTTGTACATGCCTTCGGGCCGGGTTTCAAGAGCAAGCCCTTTTTTCAGGTCTTCGCGTACGGCCCAGGCGCCTTTGCAGAAACCCCAGTAATTGTTGTCTTTGCAGGGGCGGCCGTCCATCATTTTCTCTTGCGCGGCCGTGGTTACGGTCGTGGTGACGGTGGGCATGGGCGGTGGGAAGAGAACTGAGCCTGTTGCTGGAGGGTTGGGGCCTTGGTTGGGGACTAGATGGACGATGGTGCGGCCTGCGGTCAAGTTGCCATTGGCATCGCGTATGGGGGTGCGTGGGCCGCTGGGGGACAACGAAAGATGCATGGGGTGGTGTGAGAGTACGCGGTGGAGTTGCAAAGGGTGGTCGCGGTGGGTTTGTGGCGCTGTGGGTTCGGTTGTGATTTTGTGCGAAGGGCGCGCTGGGTGGTGCATAGATTGCTGATCTTGGAGGACCGTAGTTCTGAGCAAAATTACTCGAGCTTGGTTGACCATTCTCAAATGGCCAGAAGGGGACGGTAGAGTGCGCGGATGGGTTGGGATGGTTGGTAAAGTATGTTTGATGAGCATTGATGGGTGAAATGTCCGAGCCGGCAGAGTCGGTCGAGTCCTGTCGGTACAGTGACGAGGTCCCTGAGGATACCGTTTGTTGAGAGTATACGGAGCTCGAGGCTGAAGTGGTGGACCATCGCGACATTGGGGGTACCTCGGGTAAGGCTTTGGGCTCGTCAACCCACCGGCTCATCCGGCGTTGGTCCTCTTCGTTCAGCACGTTGTGGTTGTACGCCGGATACTCATGGTTCTCGCGGTGTATCTCTCCCGGCGTCGGCGGTAGGTCCTTGAGCATCTGGAGAGCCTCCCTGTGCAGATTGACTGTGTCTCTTTTGCTCTCGAAGCCTCCATTCAATACGGCCAGCGTATCGCGTTTCGATCCGTAATCACCAGTCAGACTCTGTAATGCGTCGATCCTGTCTCCCTCCACCCTCAAGCCCTGATACGCAGCGATTATCTCATCGATGTCCTTCATGACGCTCTCACGCTCATTGGGTCCCTTTCCTTGCAGTAAGTACTCAAAAGCTGGATCAAAAGCAGCACTCCTACTCCCGGCAGTCCTAACGGTCTGCGCGGATATGGTGGAGGTAATAGATGCAGTACTACTGTGCCTCTTGCCAGAGAAGTACCGGGCTAAGCCGGTCTTTTGCTCACTCTCATCTCCTACAACAGGGGTCGCACCAGAATTAGACCCATAGTTATCTGGAACGAGGCTGGAATCTGGACTCCGCACCGTTTGCACAGACAGACTCGAGTCCCGCGAGCTGCTTCGCTCGTCAGGCGCGCCTACAAATGTCCGCGCCAAGGGCGTTTTGAGGAGAATCCTTTGTTTCAACTCGTCTAGGGCGTCAATGGTATCCTTTCGGTTCATGATTGAGGCCTCGTAGAGTGTCTTGATGTCCAATGCGGCATTTTCGTATTTTACCGCTAGCTGCAGGCTCATTATAATATCGGTCTGGATGACGACTGCGATGTGAAGTAGGCGGTCGCGTGCGATGGCTGTTGGGGAATGTCAGCATTGCGCTAGCGAGGGTTGCGGACTTCGGATGTCGAGCCCTAGAGGAGAAACAGACCATCACCGACTTTTACGATAGTTCCGAATTTATTCATGTCGGAGGCATAGCGTGCGCCGATCTGGGACTCTGCTGTCGCAAGGGACATCTGAAGCTGTTTGCGCTCGAAATCCTCTTCACCTGTGGCTTTGCTGCTGCGTCGAGACTTCTTCCGCTTGATGCCGTTAACTAAGTCGGCGCCGCCATGGAAGGCAGAGACGACTGTGGCTACAGCGCCGAATACCTGTCAAACTATCAGTACGAGTTTGAAATATACTTGAGAGGATGTCTATTAAGGTCCGTGGTGTGTAGAGTCCCATACGATCAGGTGCGGGTACCGAATGGGAATCGCGCGAGTAGGATCATACATACCTCAAGCCCATGCATCGTGGTCATGATTTCCGCCTCTACTGCAGTGCAGTGATTGTCGAAAGTCGAATAGAAGATGCCCCAACCTGTAGAGAAATGGCTTTGGACGCGTAGAACCTGCGAAGATGAGCAAACCAGAGAAAAGAGAAGCTAAAGAGGAAGGCCCCAAGATGATAACCACAGCTCAATCCGTGATATGATACGCTCAGCAGCCCCTCGGGCAGAGCGTGTGCCTTCCGTGCTTGACCTAGGGTGAGGTGCAAAAATGGATCGAGTTGCGCGAAGTCCGGAGCCGAGGATAGAATATCTCGATGGCGAAGGTCATGGGAGAAGAGAGCGAAGAAGGAAAATTGAGCTGACCTACTAAGACATACATCCAGACTCAGCCATGGACTGTTGCATGCGTGATTGCCTCGTCGCTCGTAATTGCTGCTTTGTACACCGGACTACGCTGCGGGGAAGCCTTGAGGTCTGCCATCCTGGACAGCGCTCCTGTAGGCACAAGAGTAGCCTGGGGCCATGCAGATAAGTGCGACTTGCTACCAATAGGATGGAATGTGGCTATATTTTAGTTTGTAAGTCGGGCTGTGCGTTGGAGGGAGCTTGCTTGCCGCGTGCGAGGCTGTAAAGGCTTGGCCAGGAAATGCTGCCTGAAAGTGTCAACTACACCGAGGCATCTACAAAAAGCTTCTCGTACAGGAGACATATTTGTGCAAACGCTTTGTCGATACGCTCTCTTGCGCTTTGAAAGCGACACAATCGTGTTCGTTAAGACGGACTTGCTGATCGGAGAGTTTTTTTGTCGCAGCCTGAGGCATGAGGCTCGTGTTCGGATTTGCCACCCGAGCTAACAGCTCTCCGAGACAACTGAGACACGGTCACTTATCGAGCTACAAGACTATATGAAGGAGGAGTTCGTTATTTGTAGCCTAACTTTGAATCTCTTTATGGTTCTTGTTGCAGAACGTAAGAGAAGAGCACAGCAGCATCGTAAGGCCGCGACCCCCAATCCAAGACAAGGACCCTCTGCGCCTGGTCACGACAACGAAGGGCCATATGCCTGCACATGCGTTCTAGTCCAACCACGCTTCCTGTCACAGAAGATGATCTTCCAGCGCTGCGATGACGTATGCGGCGAACCGCATCAGGACGATGGGAACATTGTGTGACGGAAACTTCTCGCAGGATGCGATTCATGGTGTCAGTCCGAGCCCACTCGTTCCAATTGTCTTTGTAGCTCCTGACAGGCCAAGTTGATATGTTTCAAGACAAATGTGGTAAGAAGTTCTCCCATTTGATCGTAGAGTATGCCGAAGCCGAAAGCGCTCGTAGATTGTAAAAGCCCTCGATGATGATGTAAAGCCGCGCTGCTGCATACATAACAAAGAAGGGTAGGTATATCAAGACTGCAGCCCATTTGGGCAACTTATATGCGAGCTCGACCGGGCTGGAGTATTCCGTCTTCATGACATGTTTCGCGAAAGGCTTCGCTAAGAGATTCGCAGCTAGGACAGCGACGAAATAGCTTCCTGAGAGACCGAAGAGTATGAACGTTGCCACTCTCCATAACCCACGTTCCGCGTTCGTGGGAAACGTGAATTGCCAGGCTGCGAGGTGTATGCCGAAGTATGCGAAGACGAAGAGAAGGCCGTAGAGCATGTCGCGCTTGATGAGACCGCGAGGAGGTATCGTACGTGTATTGGGCACCCTTTTAAACATGAAGTCAGTCGTCAATGGTGGCGTTCCGAAAGTTACTTCAAAGCCAACCCAAAAGGGCGCGACAAGGCTCGTACGACTAATCGGTGGATTCATGAACTCGAAAGGCGAGTGTCGGAAACCCGCACTGGGGTCCCTGCCATTCGTCGATAGTATGTCTCTGAGCAAGGTACGGGATTCCAGTATGATAGATGTCTCAACGTCAAGAGGTTTATGGTTCCAGAAATAGAGCGTGTTGACTGTGCAGAACATGAAGGATAGAGTCGATAATTCGAGCGTGGTGACGGCGAGGTGCTGGGCAGCGCGCCCAATGTATTGGATGAAGAACCACGCGATCTGAAGCACTGTGATCAGTCGCGCAAAGCCGTCAGCCTTATTCTTGTCCCAAATTTCTTCTCGGGTCACTCCTGGGTACGCAATGTGCCCGCCGAGCAAAAGTTCCTTGAGCTGAAATGCGTTGGTCGGGATTGGCGGATAATCTGGACATTGTATAAGTATGCCGCCCATGTCCACGAAGAAGGCATGCCGCAGAGTCCACGGCGATAACTTTATGCCTTCGAGATTCCGCTGGATACGGGTGGTCTCGTGGTCGCCGGCCCCTCCATCGCCATTATCAGCCAGGTAAGCTTTCCAGACCTCTTCTAAGTTCTTGAAGTCTTCAACGGACTGGCGGGCGGATCGCCACTGCTCCGCTGCAATGGCAGTAATCATCTCGGGGAATAGCAGGATGACGACCATCCATCGGCCTTTGTTGGCGAAGAATACTGATTTCCCAGATTTCTCTCACGGAAGGTTGAGAAAAAGGGCAGACCAGCTTCCAAGGAACATGCTCATCAGGCAGCTCCATAGAATATCTAGTGTGCCGCGTCCATCAGGCCCAGAGACCCAGTGGCGAACAAGTGAATTGTCATCCGTTTGGGGGCTCGAGGCATCCATGGCGCTATGGCGTACAACTCCTGACTCCACGTAAACGACAAGGGAAAACGGAGTGCTTTAGTTGATCAAATATGGGGCGGGTAGAATCTTGAGCGGATTCATATGAGTGAAATGAGTAGGCTATGCGAATTATTCACAGAAGCAGCCACTACTCCGAGGGAAGCTGCTCAGCTTGATCCCGCAGCGCAGCGCATGATACGTGTTGTGCGTGAGGTCGGACTCGCAGAGCCTCGCGTTGTAAGCGTGCCTAAAATTTGTGCAATTCGAGTAGGTGTTTGTTCGTGCTATGTATAAGGTGTTTGTTGGTATTATGTATGTGTTTGTTCGTACTATGTATAAGGTGTTTGTTCGTGCCATATTGCGGGTGACGCAAGCACTAACACAGTAAAGAACACAAAAGGCTGCAATACCTTGCGGTACAAACTTGTGCAATTAAGTCATGGGTACTGGTCGGAAAACGGTCTCTGTCAGTCCACGGAAGTCAGGAGGAACCTGCTATTCGTTGCTCAAGTCTTGGCCCTGTATAGCATACATAGGCTTAGTTCTTGCTGTTGCTTTGATGAGTCGGTCCAGAGCCGTCGGGAGAAAAGCCACTGCGTAAAGGAGAGAGAGGCGGGGGAATCTGATATCGAGATGCTGGTCCTAGCTGCTGACATGATGGATGTTCTTCAGCCTGCTTCAGGGCCACTAACCAAGCAGCCTCCTGTATGATGATGAACATATCGTCTCGACAAGACAGGGAATCTGAAATGTGAAAAGCGACGAGCGAGCCAGAGGGAAGCTGAAAGCTATTGATGATGCCCATCATAGCTCGTAGCAGACATGGTGGCACAGTCTGGCAAGATGCTCTCATGTAGCGATGTATTCTGCCGTTAAATGAGGGCCGAAAGACTAGCGAGCGCGATGTTGTTGGGTTGGGCGCAGAGTGAAGGGCGAGATGGTGACCAGATGAAGAAACGCACGGGCCTCGTACTGGGACACACTTTCCTTTTCTCAGCTGTGGTCAAGCCAGTGCGACACACTAAAGGCAAACGTGAGGGCTGTTGCAAATTCGATGCTGCTGTGTCACCACATCGGGGCGCAAACACTCGCGTTCACTCCGCGGCCCACGGCGACATGATCCTCCTCGTACATCGCACCCTCTACCACTCACAACATCTGCGAGTACATTGAGTGTTTGCAGGCCATGATACTGTTTCCTCGCAATTCCTTCTTCTCGGGTTGCCCGGTGCGAACCACCATCGTGCGACTTCGTCCATTGGCCCAGACTTCGGCCTCAGCTTTGCGGCACCCAACCCCCTCTCCTTCGCATCATAGACCGCAAATTCTCCGGCGGAACTACTTGGGACTCAGCAGAGCCCCGCCTCGTTCTTTCTCCTCTTCAACTACATATCGGTCGACGATGGAACGACATCAAGAACACGTTGAACGCCTATCCAAGGATATAGCTCAATTCTACGCGCAAGGCTCGAAGTTTCGCGTCTCACACGGCTCTACAAACAGTACCAGACCGTCAACGACCAAGCAAGGCGTCAACATTGTCAATATAAGCCACCTCAACAATGTCATTCATGTCGACAAAAAGGCCAAGACCGTTCTTGCGGAGCCAAACGTTCCCATGGACCGTCTAGTCGAAGCAACCATCCAGCACGGCCTGATACCGCCAGTCGTGATGGAGTTTCCTGGCATTACCGTGGGTGGAGGGTACTCCGGGACCTCTGGAGAAAGCAGTTCTTTCAAGCACGGGTATTTCGATCAAACCATAAATTGGGTTGAAATGGTGCTTGCTACTGGAGATGGTGTGCGGTGCTCACCAACGGAACGTCCCGACCTCTTCCATGGTGCCGCTGGAGCAGTCGGTTCGCTGGGCCTGACCACTTTGGCAGAGATTCGTCTGCTAGATGCGACCAAATACGTCGAAGTATCATACCATCCGGTCGACAGTGTGGCAGAAGCCGTGCGCATGTGTGAACTCTTCATTGCCGACACATCGCTCGATTACGTCGACGGCATACTGTACTCCGAGTCTCAAGGTGCTATAATAACTGGCCGCATGACGAACACTCCAGAAGACGGTCTACCGGTCCGTACATTCAGCAATGCTGAAGACCCATGGTACTACATCCACGTTCGCGATCGTATCTCGAGCACCACGGGCCCTGTCTCTGAAGCGATTCCTTTGGCAGAGTACTGCTTTCGGTATGATCGGGGTGGCTTCTGGGTAGGGCAGTCAGCATTTGAGTACTTCCCTTTTCCCTTTAACGACTGGACGCGGTGGTGGCTGGACGATTTCTGCCATACACGCATGCTTTACACGGCACTCCATGCAAGTGGGCAATCAAAGACATACGTCGTACAAGATCTGGCGGTACCTTTCTCTAAAGCTACTGATTTCATCGAGTACACAGCCTCAGCCTTTAAGATCTGGCCTCTCTGGCTGTGTCCTTTCAAGCAAACGTCGCTCCCAACGATCCACCCGCACTACCCTCAAGTCGATAGGCCGAGCAACGTTGCCCGACCCTCACACTTGCTCAATGTCGGTCTCTGGGGCCCTGGTCCCAAGAATCACGACGCATTCATATCCCTCAATCGCGATCTCGAACGCAAATTGCTTGAGCTGGGCGGCATGAAGTGGCTTTACGCACACACATACTACACCGAGGCCGAATTTTGGGAGGTATATCCAAAAGAATGGTATGATGCATTGCGCGAAAAGTACCACGCGACCGGCTTGCCGTCCGTGTACGAGAAGGTGAGGATAGATGTTGAGGCTGAGAAACGAGAGGCGATGACTTGGGGTAATGCGGTGACGGGAATGTGGCCTCTGGGTGGATTTTGGGCGCTCAAGAAAGCTATCGAAAGTGGAACCTATGTCCAGGCTCGGAATTCGACCTGGCGGACCGGAAAGCGACTTCCCAAATAAGCGAAAGGGTGAACGTGGGAGCATATGTTAGACCGTTTGGGTCCCTGGAAACATAAGGAATCTTTCAGTTGTTACATTGTCTCCTTATACTCAGGCGGGTGCAACGGAATAACTGTACATAGTAAGACACGTTAAACAAGCCACCTGGCCTGGGTGAGGCCTGGAGCTATACAATAGAAATGGGTTCCTTAATATGGTGAATTCCTCTAGGAGTTGTAAGCAGTCCAGTCACGAATATGCCTTTCAGCAGCTCTTGAATCCGTGTTGCAACCGTAGGGTGTTTTGGGGTAGGAGGCCTATGGCTGCCGCACCAGGTGCCGGCACAATAGTTGCGCGCTCTCCGCACTAAAACTTGGTGACATACTCCCTGGCGACGTATGATCGACGTACCTCAGCCCTGTCATTGCGTCATGACCTTGCCACATAATGATCATGGTTCGACGATGATCGAGTCTTTCAACGACAATCTAATTAGCCTTGATTTATCGCGATAGCGATATCCTTAACTATACTTCTATGAGCGGGCACGTACGCGACAAGAGAAGGCCTTGAAACACATCCCAGATGACTCAGCCGTTAACTCTACTATCCAAATGGTATCAAGAATGCCGTGACATAAGAATTCCAGTCCAGACTCCGCGCTGCGGTCTCCCATATTCCACCAAAAGTAATCCAAAGGCAAGATAAGGGGCGCTCGGTCACGAGCTGCCGCTTTGGTTCTACGTGAAACCCTGAAGTAGTCGGCATAAACCAACCCCTGGCCTGGGACCTCTCATGTATCATAAGCCCGCCCATACCACCAAACAAGAAGGCGGGATCTCACCGCAACTCTTGCTTTCTAGAAATTGGATATGTCAGAAGTACAAAAAAAGAGTCCTAGACCCATGGTAAAAGACGCCAAACGCTACGGGCTATGACAGAAAAAAAAGTACAAAATGGGGAAACGATAGGGAGTGATCAAATCAGGAAGCTACGCATCCACCAATTGCACCCTCTGACTCTTTCTGTTCTTAAGCTCCACGAGTGTCGGCGTAAGCGGCTTGTTATCGACAAATCTCCCCGCGCCGTCTGTGACGCCTTTGACCATGCTTGGTTTCAACAGTTCCGGCTTGTTCGCGCGGGACACAGAAACCGACCTAGCGACGCCTACAGTTGCCTGACCCGTGCCGCTCGCTACGGCAATGACAGGGATTCCGGTACTTGCAGTGATCCGGTCAGCGGATCGCGGGGTAGGTGATAGCTGTGTTTCAGGCTTCTTGCGTGATGGGGCTTCCAAGGGCGCTGAGGAAGGATGCTCGGTGGCGGGATGAGACGAGAGCGCGGACATTTTGGTGACGCTGAGTGGGGCGGGTTTCGTGACGATCTCCCATTCTGGCTCGCGGTCCTCAAGCCGCCTCTTCCAGGTCTGCCCCGGCGCATTGCGGGCGACTACAATGGTGATTTCTTCTGAGTCGGAGTCGAAGCTATGCTCGGACAAGGGCGTGGTCGCATCGCGGATGGCGGAGGAGGGTGTCTCATCGCCTCGCGTGCTCCTTGCTGGGTCCTTAGAGTCCTCAAAGAAAGCGGGTCGGAGGGGTGAGTGGGATGGCGCAGTCTTCGAGCGTTGTAATGGACGTGGTCGAGTAGTTACTGGCCGGGGCGACGGGGCTCTGGAAGCCGACTCGGAAGGGAACAGTGACAGGCGACCCGGTGATTTGGGCGCAAAAGACGGTGATGTCGCGCGGCGTTGGGGTTTCAGGGACTTGTTTTGGAGAGAATCCTCTTCGTTCTAGTCGACTAGTCAGAGAAGCTTTTCGGCATCTATTCTTAGTGATACGTACCTTCAATGGCAGTTCCTTTAGCGGTTTCAGCCTATCGGAGTTGCCTTGGCGCCGTTGCAACAGTGATGAGGAACGATTTGAGTTTCCCTGAAGTAGGCCGCTGAACATGACGCTGTAGCGCTCCATGTGGACAGTGGGGATGTCAACGTCCAGCAGTGGCTTGTCGGTGATGGATTTAGGCGATGTTACCATAGAACTTCCAGAGACAACAACTCGAGGGACATTTGGGGAGTTTGACGGGTAGTCCTTTGCCGGAGGCTTTGGGCTCGAGGCAGAACGTAGAGGCATAGAGTTAGGCTTGCTGAGTGGGTTCACTCCGACTGTCAACCTTTTCGGTTGTGCCTCTTGTACCACCGGCGACGTAGCCTGGCCTCTAGGTAGTTTGCGGGACTCTCGAATGTCCGGGTTGTATGTGGGAGGTGAATATGTGTGATACTCCTCCTCTTGGCGTGAAAGTACTCGTGAGTCTATGGAGTCGTCGTCATCGTGGTGGCTGTCTGCTCTCGCAGGTGGAGCAGAGGTGACCGACTTAGCCAGTTGGTAGAACGACTCCTTCTCTCGAGGCGGGGGCGCAGTCTTCTTGAACAGCGACTTCCAGCGGCTCAGCTTTGGCTTTGGTGCTTGGTGACTGTCGGCATATTGTGGGTACGGTCGCGGCGAGCTGTTGTTCGAGGAAATATGAGTGACGGTGCCGTGATTATGGGTGACAAAGTCGGTCCCTGGAGATAGAGTGTTATTCCAGTGAGCAGCCATAGTAGGACTTCCTAAAGCGATGCCAATGATTCCTTCCTCTGGAGCTTCGCGAACTTCGGCGGTGTAAAGGACGGTCGTGGACTTCGTGGGCGACGGGAAGGGAAACTGGAAACCTTGGTCATCGGACTGAAGTGGAGTTACTTTTCTGTGGAATAGCGTTCCGCGATCGCCAGGCCCGCCCGAGGTCTTCGGTCTCTGCAACATGTCGGAAGTTTCAACCATCCCACCTCTTGAGACGGGTGTAGACGCCTTTAATCTTTCGACGTCCGCCTGAGGAAGAGTGGGTTGTGGCGTTGTATTGTCGGACTCGCGTTGGTGGGAATCTTTCTGGCTGCCTTTGAGCAATCGCAGCGACCTCGATCTTCCCAGCATCCTGGCCATGGCGGTTTCAAGAGGACTAGTGGGTATCAGGAAAACAATTTGTCAAGGAAGGAACGACGGAAGGTGGGAAATCTAGCACGTGAGCAAAGTAAGGAGTGGACAGCTCTCCGGAGAGCCTAAGAGTACGCAAACAGCAGACAGTTGGGTGAGTGACGAGGGAGATGTGAGAAGAAATGCACAGCAGTTTTGCCAGAGACACAACCCCCGGTAACAACATCTTGTCCGCTCACTGAGACGCTGCGTGCGCCTAGCCCTTCCTCCCTAAGCCGCGTACAGGTGCCTACTACAGAGTGTCAGGGACAAATTACACAAGATGGGGTACGCGCGGAGGGGTCCTTGGATCGTGGACGAGGATGACTGCAGCACGACCCTTGGGCGCGCGGGAGAGGAGGTGGCCGCAGCCAGCCATTGGCTGCCCAGGCGGTTTGCGACAGCGGGAACCATGACGGCAAACAAGGACCGTTGTCTCGAGCCGTTCGGCCATGGTGAGCTGCGACACCAAGGCGGTTGTTCCTGCAGCGATGTTAAGGGCACAGGCCAGGTTTCAAACTCCCTGCTCCCGCAATTTCGCTATCTGGTGACGCCAAGGACCTGTCAACCACAGACACTGGCCGCCTTCACCGAAATGAATTCAGCCCTCACGGCGGCAGTCAAACAAAAAGTGCCAAGTTTGCATAGCATGATTCGTCGTTCTTCTAGATTGATATGCGCTGCACAGAACATAAGAGGAAGATCGTGTCGCAATGGCGACCACATCGGAAATGAAGCAGAAGCCGCAGGATGCCACTCAGCGGCAGCCCTGCCCAAATATCCAAGATTACCGCAGCATGCAGATTGGCTGTGAGCATTTCGGAAATTTAGCCAGCATAAGTGGAGAACGTGCTCATCGAAAAGGAGCGGCTTCGTTGTGTGCATGCGGCTAAAACTAGCTAGTTTTGAGGCCTGTCGTGTTGATGCGGCTAACTTCGAGAATATTTGCCGCCTGTTCTTGACGTCTTCCCCACTGTTCCAGCGCTTCAAACATTGAAGCTGATCGAATGATCTCGGGCTGTTCTCGGGCGATCTCAGGGCGAAAGGCTTCATGCTGCAACATGGCCGTGCTCCAATATGATCACCTGAGTGTACTCAGTCCACGGACAGCGACATGCCCGGCCTCCACCCCTCATACCGTACCGCATCTTCTTGGAGAGTGTGCGGAACGTGCTTCTTCAGAGCAAGCTCAAAGTGATGCATGCGAATCTCAGCTTGGCTGTCCGGAGACTCGAGATAATTATCCTTGGCAATCTCTCGCGCATTTGTGCACAGGTTCTTAATATCCGCCCCGCTGTTATGCTCCGTCTTCGAAGCGAGCCTATTAAGGTCCACATCTTTTGCAAGCGGAAGCTTCCTTGTGTGAATCTCGAAGATCTGTCGACGTGCCTGTTCATTAGGCAACCCAATATGGATATGACTGTCGAAGCGACCCGGTCGGATAAGTGCCGAGTCCAGGATGTCAGGCCTGTTTGTGGCCCCGATGATGAACACATCCTTGAGGGCTTCGATACCATCCATTTCGTTCAGCAAGGTCGTAACTACATTGAGTCCACTGTCTTGGGTCTTTTCGCGGGACTTGCCGATCGAATCAATCTCGTCGAAGAAGATTATACATGGTTTGGCGGCACGAGCTCGGCGGAATATGTCTCGTATTGACCGCTCAGATTCTCCGACATACATCTTGATGAGCTCCGAACCCTTGACTGCTAGGAAGTTGAGGTTCGATTCGGTTGCAACGGCCTGGGCGATCAAGGTCTTTGCGCAACCTGGTGGCCCGTAAAGGAGAACGCCTTTGCGCGAATCGGCCCCACCAAACTTGATATCAAGGTCCGGGAACTAGAGACGGTCAGTATATGTTGTTGTAACTGCATCAAATTTTTTCTTTCTTTTTGCGTAGGCAATAGCCCCTGGCAGGTGCCTGGCTTTGGTTTGAGGAGAGCAGGATTCTTACTTTGTAAGGACGAACAACGACCGAATCAAGAAGTGATCGCACGTGGTCGACCCCAGCTATGTCATTCCATCGCACTTTTGGCACTTCAAGTATACCACCCGTGAGGATTTTCGGTTGGACTTGATCGAACACAGCATCAAGGTCTTCCTGCATGATACAGTCTGAGTCCTCCGCTGTGTCGCGTACTAACCGGTCTTTATCCGCTCTGCGAGATGCCCGTGCTCGCAGCCCGCGATGTTTCCGAGCTAAGAAGTATAGCTTGTAGATGTCACCGCCAACGAAACCATGAGTGCGGTCTGCCAAGGATGGTACATCCACATTCGACTTGTGTAGAAATGGACTCAAGACATGACGTAATATGCATTCCCGCTGTCTGGAGTTCGGAGGCAGTATTTCCAGCTCCGTGTTGAATGTCATGGGGGTTCGCAAGTTGGAGGTAACGTCGTAGAGGCTTCGAGTGGCAGCGGCTACCACCACGCGTGTACCAGTCAGATTGCCCAACTCGACCCTGAGACGATTGGCTAGCGATTTGGCTTCCGCAAGGATGCTGTCCAATTCATCCACCAGGATCAAACTTGGTTGATTTGCGCGGGCCTGCTTGAATATGTCCTTAGACAGGGCGTCAGCCAGGGTCCTTCGGTTCGAGGTGAGCCAGTCATCGTCCAATCTGATGACTTTGCGCCAAGGACACGCTGATAGCTGGTCAAGAAGAAATGATTTTCCGGACCACTCTGGGCCATGAACGAGGAATGCTGTTGGGCCGATAGCTGGAAGAGCATCCGCGTCCCAGAGTGCTTCAAGCTCGTCATTTATGGTCTCAACATGATCAGAGAGACCGGGGATATCTGTCATCTGAATGGATTCGGTGGACCGGAGAGGTGCGCCTGCTGATTCCTCATCGCGAAAGTTGATCTGAGTACACTCCGGATCAAAGTAGAGAGCCACTCTCGTATCCGGCTCAGGATCAATCTTGTCTACTTTCATGACCATTTTTCCACACTTGGGGAGATACCTGGGGCCTCTTTGCTGAACGTTAAAGGTATAGCCAGCGAGTATCAAGTCGAGGTCCCCTAGGCATAAATTAGCTACCAAATTTGCAGAAGAAGGTAACACTGCTTACCCAATGCATTGCGCGCCAGAAACGAAAGGAAGTCCTTTGAAGGGAGCTTAGTCGAAAGAGTGGATGCTGCTGCGTGGCTGATATCGATTGATTTGATGGGCTTCATCATGTCATTGGCTTTCTCGATGAAGACGGAATCAGCCAAGGTTAGCCCGTACTCTTGCCTCAACAAATCAGTGACTTTGGCTATTGGTTTGTTTCCTGGATTAGTCTGAGCAGCAAGCCAAGCTACTCCGAAGCCATGAATCCCCTTCGGACTGCTGATGCGGATCAGATCGCCGCTGACGAGCCCAAGATTTTTGAGCTCTTTTGTCGAGAGGTGAACGCGGAAAGCGCCTTCCAGGCCATTCCCAGAGTTCCGCTCTAGGGGATCGATCGGCCGGAGGGTGAATGCTGTTACCGCCGTCATTTTCCGCGAATCTTGAGGTGCGAAGGTGGTTGCCGCGGTGGCAGTCAGAGCAGATCGTGTCTACAAGCAACTCTATTTCCCGGTTCACGGCGGTGGCTCATCGCTGAAGAGTTTGCATTTACCGGGTACGAATACAGTCAGGTGTATCCGTGGACGAATGTTGGTACAGACATTCGAAAATCTTTGCTGCCATTCAACACGCTGCATCAATTGGTTGCAGCACTCGCCAAGCGCTGACTAAACTTTCGTGACTAAGCCAAGCTCTCAAGAATTTCGGGTCGAACTACTGTTGGATTGAACAGCTCGACGCGTGCAATGCTTTCAGGCCCAGCAATTGATGCCGCCGCCGCGCCTCTCGCAAACTCTGCGGCTTTCCCGTCCACCATGGAATACCTCTCGCGTGCGCCAGGCCTCCAATGCTGCAGCCAACCAGCTACGACAGCGCGGTGACAGGCAATCATCCCGGAGTTTGGAGAGTGGCCGTTCTGTCGCATCCAGAGGTGGTGAGTGACCGCTCTCAGGCCTGCACAAGGCGGCATAGACTAATCAGCTTCAGCGCCATATCATGCGCGGACGTCTCCAATCCGTGCCTACTCCACCAGCCACGGGCTGCCCCACGAAATACGGCGACCAGCTAAACACTCCAAGCATAAATGCCCCAAGTGCAAAAGCAAGTTCGGAACGAGTCGCGAGCTCTTTCGCCATAGACTGTTCAGCGCCCGCTGCTATCACCAGGGATCGACACAACCAAACTTCTACATCTGTCGAAAATGCATGAGAGTGTTTCGCGACAAGAAAGCGGCGCGCGAACACTGGATAGACTATAATTCGTGTCGTGGAGCTGTGAGCATCCGAAGCGTTCGCTATGGAGAAGGCTCTCAAGCAGGGCAGACGGCAATGATAGAGCCATTGGACCATACTCATGCACCGGAGGATCGAGATGGCGTACAACAGGCGGTGGTTGTTGAAAATGAGTCTCACTCTCTCGTGGCACCTGTTTCAGATGTCCCAGGTCCGAGGAAAGATAACACCACAGCAACGAAGGCATCACCGCTACCGGACGATGAATCTGGCAACCTACCTGTACCTGGGTATATCATAGAACTGAAGCTGCAACTGCAACAGCTAGTCCAACAGGTGAGGCACCTGCAAGACAGACTGGCTGCTCCCAGCCTGCCAGTCAATCCGGAGGACCCGCATCGTGCTACGCCCACAACGCTAGAGCACACTTCGCCCCAGTCGTGGAGATCTATGGAGGTGCATCAGTCGAGCTCTACGCCTTTCAATCCTGGTGGCTCTAAAAGAGCACGTGAGGCTACACCAGCAAGAGCCGGAGGAACCGAAAATACATCGACTGGGCCAAGCGAACAGAAAGCGCCATCTGGTGCGAGGGAAACGGCCAAGAGTAACTTTTCGCATGAAGATACAGATACAAGAAGCTCGGAGGAAGTATTTACTCGTCCGATATATATCACATCGAGTCCTCAGCCCGTCGTATCGCAAACAAACCCAAGTCCTCCGGTTGAGGATAAAGTTTCACCATCCGTGACGATGCCTGCAGCCGCAGCAGGAGGCATGGAACAGTCCTTACTGGAAGAGCTTTTCCCCGAAGCTACAGACTACGTTCAGCCGCATTACCCCGAACGAAAGCGCTATCCCAAGGTCGAGCCGCCTAGCACAGGTACTCCCATTCGAGGCGAGTATCACGACGCACCCAAGTCTATGCGAGACCGGGTCATCGAATCTTTCCAGAACAGCCAAGAGCGAATAACAGCTTTGCAGCTTGTGCATTGCAGCACAGAGCTCACGGAAGCCGACTTCCGCCTCGTCGTCCCCAAAGGAAAGCACGTCGAATCGTGGGCCCGAGAAGGTGACTTTTACAAGATCATCCCTGGCCGAGACCCTCTGAGTCTGGAGCGACTTCCTTTCTACTACCTGCTCTTCAAGACCCCGGAATCCGCCTTGGCTTATCAGAAAAATGCTTCACGCCTCCACAAGCTGAGCCAGCTGCACCAATCAAGCGACATCTTTTCCGCCGTACCTCCGCCAAAGGGCTTCGTCGAAGACGGCGAGGACCTCAATGCAGCCACATCGTCCTACCTCTTGAAGCCTCCAGGTACCAAATCGACTCTCCACGTAATGATGAAGCCGTACAGTCCTTCTCTACGTGCACTCATGGAACGCGGTGGTTACAGTCCCATCATCGACCCCAATAATGATCAGGAAAAGCAGATATGGAAAGTCCTGCTGCACATCGAAGGCTGGGAGCCCGCCCCATACGACCTTTACCAGATTCTGACACAGGACGCATACGTGCGCGGCATACAGTGGCCCTTCCACAAAGAGCACTCCGCTATCCACCGGCTCCGCGATCTCGTCGACCTGAAAGCCAAATTGAAGGCTGTTTCCTCTATCAACCCTAGCGCCTTCGACAAGGAGCGTGTCGAACTCTCCGATGGCCAGGACGCTTTCTCGAGCATATCTGCCCCAACCTCCGGCTCAGATCAAGATGATGCGATGTTGACGAATCAAATGGTCATGAGTAGGGTGTATAATAGATGGGTTATTGACTTTGAGGAGGAGGATGCTGCGAGGCGGTTTGCGAGGATGTGGCATCGGAGGGTGCTGCCTATGGGGAAGAGTGAGAAGCACGTTACTTGGCGGGATGTTGAGGAGACGCGAATGTGTAATGCGGAGTTCCTATGGTAGCCTGGGGCGGCGCTGGCCGCATGTATGATCATGTATGATAGTTGACTGAAGCATGTTTGTAAATACCACCAGGCGAGAATAGACTAAGATACTGTACCTCTACGAAGCATCATCGCGCCCATCAAATACAGGCCGGGACCCCCAAGACAGTTGCGATACTCAGAAACCCCGTTCGCTAGGGCGAAAGCTCCTACACTGTGCAGACACAGTTCTAGTACCTTATGAAGCATCCTGTTGACACAATGCTCGGCACATTGCCCAACACAATGAACATCGTCACATTCTTCTGCACAATACTTTTCGCACAGACAAGTATATAAGCCCATTTTATTCTCTGTCTTTTCTCTCCCAGCTTTCGCAAACCCATCCATATCTCTGCATTGATCTATCAAACTAATCCATACCCTCACAAAACAACAAACACTCGCAAGACCCACGCAAAGCAACACAACACGCAAACTCAGCCAGCACCGACTCAAAATATCGAACCCATCAACATGGTCAACAACCGCCTCCATCTCACCCTCACCCCAGACTTCGTCCCAACGTCTGGCAGCACGACCTCCACCATTCCCCAATACGCCGCCTCTATGCAGACCGCCTACGCAGCTCGCGGCTTCACCCGTCTGACCTGCGAGGAAGAAGTCGCCATCTTTGCGGCTGCGGGCGTGGTGCCACTACCCGAGGTCAATGCTTTCGATGTAGAGCGGGGGGAGATCTTGGAGGCTCGTCGGAGGCGTGCGCTGAGGACTTGGTCTGATTTGGGCGATGAAGGTGAAGAGGGGGAGGGGGATGTAGAGGAGGGGAAGACGATGGGCGGCAATGTTATGGTGGGCAATCTAGAGGTTCCTGATGGGTGGGTGACAAAAGTATTCGAGGCATTGTCTCATATGATGCAAATAACTTTGAACCTGGTTGGTGCGCGCCCTGGCGTGCTGGGCTGGCAAGGGAGCAGGAATGGGGATAGGGAAAGGTGCAGCGAGGGGAGTGTTGTAGATGAGGTGCATAAGGTGCCGCAATGAGTGAGACAAGGTGCTTGTGTGAGACAGTGGCACTTGTCTGCAGTCGACAAGGTTGATTTGTAGCTATCTAAATCGATCATACATTACACTCAACTTTGAATTCCATCCGTAGTCCTCTCTAGTTATCTACGTCTTCCTATCTGATATAGCAGTGTAGCTACCCCTTCAATAAGATATCTAGGAGTGTTACTGTTCAAGTAATGGCTAGGCATCACCGCACCTTGGAGGTGGTGATGATCACCATCTACTGCGTCTGTGCTGTGCGTTCCGAGCGGCTGCAACATTGCCGGAACGTACTCTCATTCTCGGCAACCATTGAGTGCGTCACTCTCACCGACGGAAGCAGGACATTCCTTCGCGATTCCTATCCTTTGTTCGCACACGCAGCTCTCCGGTTAGCCAGTGGGGTGTCGAACATTTCAGGACTCAGAAACAGAGGCCGTCCAGCAAGCATCGTGTGGCTGGATCCAATTTCTTGGATGGGCTTGAGATATCTTGGTGTGTATGGATGCTGAGAGGAGCAGCCGGGCTTTTTATACACTGCACTTTCAGATTGCGACCCACATCTAATTTCCCTCGTGCTTTTCGCACTTTGGACTCCGGTAAACACAGCACACGGGATAAACCTAGTGATAGAGCCAAGCATTTCTATTCCAAATGCGCGCCATCGCGGCGAAGAATACACTTCTATCGAATCCCAGTATTGCCCTATCCTCTTTCCCCGTCACTCTATCTATCTATCTCTTTTCGCAAAATGCTCACACAAGCCACCTAATGCAACCGTACCACACCTAACGCCAGCCTATTCGGCGAAAGAACTCGCCGCCAATGCCTCCGCCGGGTCTTTGGTCTCTACACCCTCTTTCTCTTTACCCTTACCATTGCCATTGCCGTTACTCTCCCGCTCGCCAAACGCATCGGGTACCTTTTCACTGAGGTTGATTGCGACGAAGCTCTTCGGTAGTTTGACACTAGAGGAGAATTAGTAAGGGGAAGAGAAGAGAAGGGAAAGGTAGACATACGCATTGAATTTCGCACGAAGCGTCTCTAGGACCTCCTTCCAATCATGATGCGCCGTAAAACTGCGACGCGGCGAGAAGCCAATCATATGGCGGGAATCAAGTTGCCTATACCACATATTAGCATCCGTATCCTCATACCCATGCCATTCCACGACTTACACATCTAGTGGCGCAAATGTATGGCATCCTGGCGAAAGGGTAATTCGAATACTATAGTTGAAAGTATTTGGCTCATCATCCGATGTCGTATTCTCGCTCTCGTACAACTCAAATCCAATCTGGGACAGGTAATCCAGCTCTGGAATAGCATTTCGGGCAATCTTAGTCTTGATGCCGCCTTCCAAGATACAGTTGAGTAGCGTGTAGATATGCGACTCCTTAGTGAAGTAGAAGAAGCATTTAGGTGTATCGGACGCCTGCAGCTCTTCGAGGTCTTCGACGATCTCTTTGAGGAGAGGAAGGGATGTAAGAAGGCCGATTTCAAGCTTCTCTTCGTTATCGATGCCGTACTCTTGAGGGCCGATGTAGTCGAAAAGCACCTTGCTGAGGTGGTACATATCACGGAGCTTAACCAGGCGGGCGTCCACTTGTGCCTTAGACGCTGCGTTGCCGACACCAGTGTAGAGCTTGAAGTATGATTCGTGTGCGTACGTTGGCGGTGCTGTAACAGTTTTGCCTACGACCTCGGATTTGCGACGGAAACCCATGCGCTGGGCGATATTTGCGCGCTCTGTGGGTTTTTCGACATGATGGGTACTAGATTCGGCTTTTGGCGGTTGAGCATGTGGTTGAGTCTCCGTAGCAGCAAGCGGAGGCTTTGCTGAGCTGTCTGTGGAGGCTTGCCTAGGGCCGTCTGCCAGAGCCTCTTCCTCGAGAAAGGCGGCATCCGGAGTGAAGACCCACTCGAGAAATTGGCGATTATGCAAAGCATCGAACTTCATGGTATCGTAGAGCTCGGAGATCTTGCTCGGGTCGACCTTATCAGCATCGCCAAATTCCTTGAAGAGCTTCTCCCAGCGCTCTTTGAATAGCTCAGGCCCTTCGTTGCAGCACCAGCGAGACTGAATGTGGTTGATGTTCGTGGCTTGAGATAGTGACCCAGTCGAACTGGCCTCGACCCCAGCGCCTGCGATGGTAGCAAGAGAGGAGACAGCGCCGGACCCAATCTTCCTATAGTTGTAGTTCATGACGCGCTGGTGGAATTTCATCAGATCGACAACTTGACGGACCACGATATAGGGCTCTTGCACGTCGCTTGGCCAAGCGAATTGGGGTGGCGCCTTGTCTCCAGCACGCAAGAGTGTCTTGAGCTTCTTCTTGACCTTGTCCATGACGTCTTTGGCGGCATTGGAGTCATCCAAAAGATCCTTCCTGACCTGTATGTTCTCGGCAGGGAATTGATCCTTGTCCAGGAAGGACGCAGCGAAGATCTGGGCGCTCGTTGTCACGCGCCTCTCAGAACTACTGAAAATAGACACATCGTCGAGAACGTCTCTATTCATCAGCAGCAGGTCGTTTCGGAAATTGGCGCCCATGTCTTGGGTCTGATGGCGTGCTGAATGGGTTGGCTCGCCTCCCCATTTGATGATTAACTGTAGCTTGTCCAAGACGAGATTGTTCTCTGCCGCGGAGATACGAGATAATGTAAGGCCAGACATGGAATCACTCCGCTTTGCAGCGGGGTCGAGCGTATCAGGAGTTTCGCCGGAGGTCGAACCGGTACGTTGCCGTTCGGGAGATTCTTCATGATGGGACTCGCCGGGTAGCAGCTCTTCCTTTCGCCTCTTCCGGAACATGGGTTTGATCTGTACCTTGGTTCCAGGCCATGCTCCCTTCTTGTTAAGATAGATCTGCAGCTCACGGAGCTTCTTAGGGTCCTCGATGCCTTCCTGCATAGCTAGCTTGGCAGCATTGCTAACACTCTGCAGTGCCGCCTCGCCGATGAGAAGCACCTCTTCCTGATGGCCCTTGAGGAGATCGACGAAAGGCTTTGTGTGGAAGGTGTACTTGAATTTCTGCTTTGGTGTACGATCGGCATGGCGAATGACGGATACAACGCCTTTGAGCTTCCACTGCGCCTTCGAATCTGGGGGCGGCACATTGATCTGCTCGTCTGAGACAGACCCCTGCGAATCTGGATGCGCTTCCTGGTTCATAGCTTTCGACGTGGTCGCCAGATCCGGTTCCGACTTGAGCCCGCTTGGTGGGCTCGTAGTCATTGCACCGTTGTAGGGCTTTTCGAAACTCGGACTAGCTGTAAGAGGGGTCGTACTTAGTGATGCATCAGGTGAAGAGGGCATGGTGCCGGAATGGCGATGATGGGGGAGATGGGGGTGGTGGTTGGCCAGTTTTGACATACTAGGAGACTTGAAAATGCCCTTCAGCGCCTGCCGATGAGAGCCACTCTTCCTCGACGTTGCCGAGGACGATGGCGGATCCTGCGCCTCAGCAGCGGCACTCTGCGTATCTTTCTGCTGTTTACGTTGAATCTCCTTGAGAAACAGCTCCTTCAGTATTTTCGAAGCTTTCTCGTAGTAGTCTTGGTTGTCTTTGACGAAGCTCCAGCCATTGACATCGATGACGTAGCTCCTATCTCCGGCACGAAGTAAGTCGAACCCGCAGACTCTCTGGCCAAAGCCCTCGGAGATTTTTGCGGCCATGGTGGCTTCGGCGTCGGTGAGCTTCGTTACGTATCGGACTTCTTTACCGCTTGGATTGCGCTTAACAAGGCCGTCCACGACGGGCGATTTCCGTGTCTCGGCGTGGCAGAAGTTGGGACCTACGGTATAGGCCTTGACGTCCTCGGCGTTTTCGACTTGCAGGAATTGCTCGTAGATGAAGCTGCTCCCAGGTTCCGTGATGCACCTAGGGATGCGAAGCTTCTCGTCCTTTTCTGAGCTCTTGTTGTTCACCTTCCGAAATAGTCGCCTTCCACCTCCACCGTCATTTGTGTGGTAGTAGATATTAATATTGTGGTCTTCTCCGCTGACCGGCTTTTCAACGAATGGCTTCGTCAGCGTTACTCCATCGACGCGTATAGTGTTACCGTCATCAAGTAGCTCGACCTTCTGGGGCGGCGAGAGACCACCTCCAGTCCCATCGGCTGCACCTTTCAGGCTGACGCCTGTTCTGTCGTACAGAGATTTGGCGAAATCGGCAGACTGCAGCCTAGGACCGCCGTCACGGCTGACCTCAATCCTCCTCGGGGTTGGTACGTTCAGTTTGTCGAGAATAGCCAAGCAAAGCCGACGGTCCCAAAGGACTTGCTGCATGGGGAGGTCGTTAACGCAAAAAGGCTTGCGAAGCTTTGCATAAGCGATTGCCTTGTCCAAAGGGAATCCATCTGAAAAGAATGATATCAAGAAATCGCACACGGGCCAGTTGCCGACGTCCTCGTCCAGTATGATCTTGTCGCCGAAGATCTTGACCTCGAAGTCATCCACAAGCTTGCCGAAAATGTTCCGGGCTGGTTTGCTGCGAGCCTTCTGCTCCAGTGCGCAGACGCCGATGATGCCCCTCTTGGGCTTGGCGGGTTCCCGCATGTCTCTGCTGCCGCCCGGACTGCTGCTTGCTCCTGTACTTCCACTTATGCGTCGGTGGGCGGTCGTGCGGCTTCGTGAACGACGGAGGGTGGGCTGGGGGTTGGACGTGGGCGCTACAGGTGCGGTAGAAGCGTGTGTGGGGCTGAGAGAAGGGTTCGGAGGGTTGCCGTGGGGATTGGCCTGGTTCTGGTCGTGAGGAAAGAGCAGTTGGGTGGGTGAAATCTTGGGCCCCAGACTGCCATTCTGGCTCGAGGTGGTTATTGAAAGCGAGGAGGTCGCCGTCGTGGTGCCATGGGGGGCGCCTTCCGCTTTCACTGATTTTGTCACTCCCTGTTCAAGATTGCGCTGGGACTGCTGTGGAGAAGGCTTACCGTCGGCCTCGGATCCGGCCGCTGAACCTGGGCCGCTCATGCCTCGTGTATTTGGGTATATCGCCGAGCTGATGGAGTAGAGCGAAGAAAAGGACATGCGATTCGATTCTACGTCGGCCTCTGAGCGTGTTGGGCGGCACGCGTCCGGCAGGGTCAGCGTCGAGGCCAGACTCCCTTCGCGGGAGGCTTCTATGGTCGGGGTGGCATTGTCGGGGTCCTCAATGGCAGAGCCGTTTCTCGCTGCGCTTACACTTTCCAAAAAGCTGTTGTCGGACGCTTTCGAGGGCCGGCGCGAGGGGAACTGCCTGGCTATCGACTTAGAGGCCGGTGGCGGCATGGAGACGCTGGATCTCTCCACATTTCCGCCGCCCGTCTCCGGTTCAGAGGACCGCGCCTTTCTGCTCGCGGGGGAGGAGCCATTGCCAGACGGTAGCAGATGGGTTGTCGTGTAGGAGCGCGCGCTCTCGCCGCTGACGGTACGAGTAAGCTGCTCCATCAGGCTTAATGCCGTGTCGCGGAGTTTATGGGCGGGACTGTTGTGCTTTTTCTTCGGCAAGCGACGAATGGCTACGGGTGCGCCATGACGTCGGCGAGCAGGGAATCACGAAAAATGCAGTTTTTCATCCAGGAACAGGACAGGTGATGAAAGATGCCATGGGGATGGTTTTTTTTTCAACAAAAATAAGGCGGTCAGCGTCCCTTATATTGCAGCCAACAAGTCAACTCACAGGCCGTGATGGCGCAAGCTGGGATTCGCGCCCTGCGTCACCCTACAGGACAGCTCCCAGCTCGAGCACCCATCAAGCGATATCAGATAAGTGCGCTATCCAAGCAATTATCGTTTCTCCAGATGTCAAAGCATGACAACTCAAACTGCGTTCTGCCATGAGAAGATGAGACGTCTTCTAGCATCAGGTGGGATCTTCTCTAGCAAGGATTCAATTACGTGCTGGGCCACGAAATGATAGCAAAGCAACCTCGCGCAGAATCGTTCATTGATTTCATCTCTCATCTTCTCCTGGTAGCTGAAGTCCCTGCGCCGATCATGGAGCGCGGGGTGCCCTTTCGACCAATCAGAGGCCACCATCTCCGCAAGATTTTGTTCCTCGTCGCGACTGCCGTTCAATACTCCGACGACCAGCAGCAGCATCGTCGCCCATCCACCTGTCACAGCCGCTGGATCCAGGATGCCCGGGCCGAAGGTTCGTGACAATGCTCTGCGAGAGCCATCAAAAAAGCGCCAGAAGGTGCAGGCTGTGGTAGAACAAAGTGCGCCTGCCACCGTTCGCAAGTCGAAAATATTTGCGCCGTTCAGGGTAAGCCCATCCAGGCCGCACCACCACACAAAAAGGTATAGGTTAACAGGAATAGACCGTTGGCCTTGTCTCCCCAACAGATGTCCCCTTCACCGCCCTGCCGCTCGGCAAAACCACCTTCCAAATCACCACCTCGGTCGGACGCTCGTTGCAGACATACGATCTGAAGAGAGGGCTGAACCTCGTCTTCATTACGAGACCGCAGACACCAGAGAACATCACCGCAACGCTTGCATGGAAAAGGGTTGTCCTGGCAGCATGGGGCGGAGCGGGCAAGAAATCCCCGAGAGGCATCTGGGTCTTTCAACGAGGAAAGCAGACCGCCGAGTTAGAGTGGCCTCGAGGTTCAACAGAGAACATCACGCGCCTACTAGTCTTCGGAGAGTGGATCGTGGGATTGGGCAAGACGAGAATTGAAGTATGGAAATCGTCGAGTCTGGAACATTATACGACGCTGCATGGAGCCTCCGCCAGCCCGCTGTCAGGCTGCGTGTGCAACATGCCAACATACCTGAACAAGATTTTTGTCGGAAGACAGGACGGATCGGTGGAAATCTGGAATGTGAGCACAGGAAAACTGCTCTATACCCTTCTCCCACCAGCGGCCGACTTTGGTCCTGTCACGGCACTGCAACCGACGCCTGCCCTATCTCTCCTCGCCATCGCCTACGAGTCAGGTCCCGTCACGATACACGACATTCGAGCCGACAAAGAGATTTTGAGGTTGAATACTGGAGGAACGAGGAATCTGCCTGTTACTTCGATCTCGTTCAGGACAGACGGTCTGGGTGCAGGCGAGGGTGGACGGAAGGATGGCGTCATGGCGACCGCAAGCAAGCATAGCAGCGACATCACGTTTTGGGATCTCAACGACAAGGGCAAGAAGATGGGGACACTTCGTGGAGCGCACAACCCTCCCCCATCCGCAACTGGCGGCGTAGGTGGCGGAATCAGCAAGATCGAGTTTCTGGCCGGTCAGGCAGTCATTGTATCAAGTGGCCTTGACAACTCCTTGAAAAGCTGGATATTCGACGAGACACCATTCTCTCCTATTCCTCGCATACTCCACTCTCGTGGTGGTCATGCAGCTCCGGTCTCCACCCTCAAGTTTCTGCCATCCAACTCAGACGGCTCCGACGATATCGGCAAGTGGCTTCTTAGCGCGAGCAGAGATCGCAGCTTATGGGGCTGGAGTCTGCGTCGAGACGGACAGAGCACAGAATTGAGTCAAGGAGCGATCCAAAAGAAAGCCAAGAAGATGGGCTTGCTCAACGGAGATGGCAACAACCCGAGACTGAAGAGTACCTTGGAGGACCTCAAGGCACCTGCTATAACATGCCTGGCATGCTCCCTTAATCGGGACGGTGGAATGGGTGCCATGCCTGGGGTCAAAGCCGTCTGGAACAATTCGTCCAAAGCCAAGGGTGACAAGAAGGCACCGGAAGTCAACATGACAGGGTGGGAAAGCATAGTGACCGGCCACGCTGGAGACAAGACCGCGAGAACTTGGTTCTGGGGGCGGAAAAGGGCTGGCCGTTGGGCCTTTAACACATCTGATAGCACCGAAGTCAAGAGCGTGGCCATCTCTCCGTGTGGCACCTTTGCTTTGATCGGATCCGCAGGAGGTGCGATCGACATGTACAACTTGCAGTCCGGTCAACATCGCAGGAGGTTTCCAGCTAAGCTGACACCAAACGAAGCGAAAAAGCTCAAGCTGCTGCAAATGCAAGTGGAGGAAGACGCCTTCGGCTTTGTTTCTGACTCGCCGCAGAAGTTCGCGAAAGGGGTAGGCAAGCACAAGGGCGCCGTCACGGGTTTGACCGTTGATGGCTTGAACCGCGTGGTCATCAGCTGTGGAGACGACGGCAAGTTAAAGGTGTGTCCGTTGCCCAAACAGTTTTCGAAGCATAGCTGACCGTGACACAGTTTTGGGACTTCGCAACAGGCCTCTTGCTGCACGAGATTGACTGGTACCCCATGACCAAGATTCTCGGCCTCCGCTACCACCGCAACAGCGACCTCATAGCACTCAGTTGCGATGACGGCTCTATCCGGGTCGTTGACATCGAGACGAAAAAGCTCATCCGTGAACTATGGGCATCGCATTCACACGCCGAGCTGAACATCATCGATTACACATTCTCCAACGACGGCCGATGGATCATTGCAGCCACATCCGATTCCACGGTCCGAATCTGGGACCTTCCAACCGGGCACCTCATCGATGCGATGAAACTTCCAGGGGCTCTTACAGCCGTCGCCTTCTCACCTACGGGAGAGTATCTCGCCACAGCGCTTGACAACGAAGTAGGCGTACATATATGGACGAACCGCACCCTCTTCACCCACGTCTCTACAAGACAGATATCGGAAGACGAGATCGCTACCATCAGCGCACCCACCGCCTCAGGCGAAGGCGGCGAAGCTCTCATCGACGCAGCGGCGGAGGAAGAGCCCGAAGAAGAGCAAGACGATACCGCAGTGCCCATCATGGATCAGCTCACCGAGGGCATCACGACGTTGAGTCTCGTACCCAAGTCACGATGGCAGACTCTCCTCCACCTCGACATTATCCGCGCGCGCAACAAGCCCAAGGAAGCTCCCAAACCGCCTGAGAAAGCGCCGTTCTTCCTGCCCTCCGTTGGGCAGCATCAAGAAGGGAGCGCAGAGTCCACCTCTACCGCATTGGTGCAAGCCGAAGAGCCTTCTTCGCGCATATCAAGCAAATCTCTCACATCAAAATCCACCGCGGCAACTGCGGCAAACCAATTCACGCGTCTCCTTGCCGCCGCTGCCGAAACAGCAGAATACACCGCACTCCTTTCACATCTTTCCAGCCTGGCACCTTCAGCAGCGGACGTTGCTATTCGTACTTTGGACGCTACACCGCCGTACACGGAGCTTAGTACGTTCATCCAGGCACTCGTTGCGAGACTCCAGGAAAGGAGGGATTACGAGCTCGTCCAGGCGTGGATGAGCGTATTCCTGAGATTGCATGGGGATGTGCTGGTTAGGGAGGAAAGACTGGTGGCGCTATTGAGGAAGTGGCAGGAGGAGGCAAAGAGGGAAAGGGACAGAGTGGGTGGGTTAGTTGGGTACAGTGTCGGTGTGGTGGGGTGGGTGAGGAGCGCAAGGTAATTAGAGAGTTGAAGCATATCAAGGAGTTTGAAGAATGTAAGCATCCAAGGCCTTCTTCGTAACTCCGTCCTCTCCTCGGGCATTCCCGTGAGTGAATGCATTGCGTCGCCAACGACCTTTTACGATCCCCGTGCGTCACGATCTCGGTCGCCAGTGCCCACATCCGGTAGCCGTAAACGCCGAGGTCATGAACCCCTCAGAAGGACCGTGGTTCACGATCCTTGGCGTTGAAGTATCGGTAAACGTCTGGCCCGAGTTTATGATCGGGTCATGACACCATCTCCCGCAAGTAGCGCGAAGGGACGTAAAATCAAAACCATGGCGCCATACTGCTATATCGTCGATCCAGAACGAAGGGTCTTCACGCTAAGAAGATAGGGTGCAAAGAAGCTTGGCCTGTTGATAGTAGAGCTCACGGCGGGAAAGAATTCTTGCAATTACGCCAAGGAACTTTGCGGATACGGTGTACGAATACGCGGGAACACATCTAGCAAGCACCGTTCCTCGCCATGGAGATATGCCTCCGAATTCACCCGTGTCCATGATCAACTCTTTCAAGCCTCCGAGAGCGCCATGTAGCCGGATATATATCCGCCCTCCGTCATCGAGATTGTGTACTCTCCGAAACCGCACACATGATGTTTGAAAATCTTCTCAACCGCTTTACGCACCTACGCCGAGCGCACACCGGCTACACCGACCGAGAGTTACCGAGCGGCCGTTGAACGATCGTCCGCTAGCGAACCCATTCGTTTAAACTAACTTAATCGGGATCACGATGAGGAAATCTGAGATTTTCTGCTAGTGGGAGCTACGCATGCATTGAAGGGAGTTAGGTATTCTCGGCCCGGAGGTACGGTGGGAGGTGATTTGGTCCGAGCAGACGTTGAGAGCGAAATGCAGGGTTCCGATGACTGTTCGTTGGGAGCATGGATGTGCGAGGAGTCATATGGTACATGAGCGGTCTGGGGAGGAAGTGTGGTGGCTTGGTGGTTGCTTGACGCAGCCGTGACTGCTGCGCGTGGGAGTTCCGAGCGTGGGATCTACACGCGGGAGTTGACAGTATCTCCGCCTCCGCTTAACCACTATTTCCGCTCCGTTCCCTTCGTCAAGCCGAAGAGAATGGATGAGCACAGCACGCTTCTCTCCAGCTCGCATGAACTTCGCTGACGATGCTGATCCCGAAGTGCTGAGAGGCTTCCTTTGCGGGTTGTTATCGACCGCTCAACATCCCCAAGACTCCGCTCGTACGAAAACATGTTAGGGTGATTCCAAAAACAAATTATCGACATCAAATCGTGGCTCAACCCTTATCGCTTAGCTCTTGGGCTCCTCTATACCCGTTGCAGCCAACGTTGCGACCCCTTCCCCTCCCTACATATAACCCCCCATTGGCCAAGCAACCTCACCAAACCAAGCTTACTCATCGCTATACCGTTCGTGGTAGTCCATTCGCACTTTGGGGCAAGCCCCAAGAAGTCTCAAGTCGTATACAGCGTAAATCCCCTTTGCGTTAAGCGCGGGATACGCGAATACGAATTGCCGGTGGCAGGCAGATCTCGTGGCAGCCATCACCGCCAATTGCTGACTTGCCGCGGCAGCTCCTCATGGATGACTGCTTTTGGCAATCGCTGGGTAGAAAGCCTTAGCAGGGCAACCACAGCCCACCAACTTTACCCCGGACTCATAATTTTGAATTTTATTTGAATTTTAGGACGGTGTTGGCGACGAGCGGTGTGCTTTGGCGCGCCGCTGCAAATTTACCCATCGGTAGCTCTTCGTGGCGTGTGGGGTTGTCTGTGATTCTAATGCGTTGTTCTCTAGCCCAGCTACGCCGCCGCCGCCAACAAACATCAAACAAAATTTCGTGAAGCGAAAGCAGCTCGGGCATCAACAAATGTCACATCTACCCCAGTCCTCGAGTTGCTATTGAGCCACGTCGCACAGCTACTACAACGTCGCCAAAGCCCATCAACAAGGATAAACGCCCGATTCCCCCTCGCCAGGGGCCAAAGCACCAGCGCGCTAGCCCAGCCCTATGGCGCTGGATCGCGGTGGCTGCCTGAGGCTCTTGCGCTGGGAACCCATTGTCTACATGTAGACAAGTACCCTAAACAACTTCCTAGAGCATGATTTGTACCGGGTGTCGGGGAGCTCAAACAGGCGCATTGCTCAGCTCATCTCAGCGGCCCTTTGTTTCCAACGAATAGGTTCCTACCCGCTCGGAACCAAGGGCTTCCCTACAGTCCAGGTGTGTGGGTAAGTGGGTATTTTGAGGCTGAGAAACAATTGATGATGGGGATCCACTATAGGGTGAGCAGTGGACCCTTTTGTCGGCGAGCGATGACGGCCCCGGGAACCTGGACAGCTGGCGCGACAGCAGCGCAGTCAGAAGTGTAATTTCCCATGGGTTTTGTTGCTGGGATGGCGGATAAACATCACACCTTCGCTAGATAGTGTGTACCAACTGTGTATAGGGGATGTCGCCAGGACGGTACATGGGAGACTAGACAGCTGTTAGTTGGCCGTGCTGTGCCGCAGTGTCGCATGTGTGGGATGGGAACGTTCTCACATCAGCGTGTTATTGAAACTGAGGAGCCGGCTACATGACAGATACACAGCCAGCGCCTCCTCATGTATAGTGATTTCTTGGGGTTTTTGCCTCAGACAGTCACTCAGCGCTGTGCAGGATTGCAGCACATGGGATTCGAGACAGCCAAGCACGTGGCCCCAAGGCACACGGTACGAAAATACGTACTGTAGCATGATTTTGTATCTAGGCGAGGGCGCCGGTCACGCACGAGAGGCTTGCCTGCCATTTGAATGCTGTACGGCCGTTACGGCGTTCCCGACCACATGCCTACTACGCCCTGGACCTGGGCCGAGTCTTTCGGACTGAGAATTCAGGCACGCATCTGTGCGTCACCTGTAGACATGCAGTTCTTGGGAAGTGAACCTGTACCTGTTTCAAAGCGCCGAGCAACAACACGCGGCAGCAATCTCCATGCAATCTCCATCTTTCATGTCTTCGTCTAACGAGCGAATTGGTTAGGAATCCTGATTTCGGCGAGCGAAACACACACCGCGCGCTGCTGCGCCGTTGGTGGGATTCTGGATGAAACGGTCATGGGAGCGAGGGAGCGAAACGATGTTGAAACGGCGAGGTGTTTTGTGGGGATAGATGGGAGGATGCGGGGCATGGGGATTGCGCATTGCGCATCAGGGCGGCTCGGGATTGCAGAGTTCAAGCGGTGCAGGTAGATGAACTGTCAATCTGGCAATCTTGTGCTGTTTGACGGCGTGTTTCGATGCAGATTAGATGGGGGAGATGTTGGTGGAGGCGACGTTCATGCGGATCCATTGCTGTCATGCACGAGCCGTGCTGAGGCGCCGTATCGCATGGGATGACTGAATGAGTATCGCGACAAGCTCGGAGTTCAGGTAGACTTGTCACAATCAAGGAAGCGATAGAAAGCCTCGGAAACCTATCATGATTCATGGCAAGGAGTGGTTGGAAATGGAGTGCCTGAGATGATTACTTTCCCTCGCGAACCCCACAGCTTAACAATCACCCTCACGACTGCCAACGGCGATCGTCACCACATCTATCATCATGCAGCTCGGTCAAGTTTCGCACGTAACGCAGCCAAACACATGATCGACGCCTGCTAACCTGCATCTTGTTCGTCTGCGAATCCCCGCTTCTTGACGCCGCTCCCGCCCGACCCCGAACGAGCGAGCGAGCGCGAGCGCAACCGGAGCTCTTTTGAACCCCGATGCCTAGCCTGTCAGCCCAAGTAGCCAATGAAATCGCACTCAGTAGCTAAAGCTTCCTCTCCTTCAAGGGACGGCGATAATCGGGTCGCCGAGGAATAGGTGAGGTGTTTTTGATGTGCCTTTGCTGCCGGTGAGTTGGTTTCGCGTTTGTCTGCGCGGCTGCGCCGGACAGTGCGAGCAATGCCACTTCAAGAAGTCTCGCAGTAGTTGGCCATATTGGAAAGGCATGCGTTTGCCTTGTGCCGCAGCAGCAACGCAGCAACGCAGCAACGCAGCAACGCGGTTCTCGTACAGACATACGTTGCCCGCTTCGCAAACTCGCATCCTTCAATTCCACAAGAGATGTGGGGTGAAACTTGTTGCCTGGTGACCCAGGCCAGGCAGTCTTGTGCCTGTGACTCTTGTTCATCCGGACGTCTTCGGGTGCGCGTATTGCGCGTTTGCTCGTGCCTCGGGCGAGCACCGGTCAAAAATCAGCGACAGCGACGTGTGTTCAGCCTTGCGGGTAGCAGACCCCTGTCAGCATTGCTGATTAGTTCCTCGAAGGGCGGGACCCAAGGCGCTGGCTCGCCGGACGGCATGTGGCACGAGCGTGCCATCGCAAAAAAAGGCGGTCAGATGAGAAATTGGCTGTGTTCATGCGTGGGCCAGATTTTCTGCATGCGAGGGCAAGTGGAGTCACGTTAGCAAAATTCGATGCTTTGTTTTTTGCAGGTTTGGCGAGGCTCGTCACAATTGCAGGGAAGAAGTGTTTGGTAGAATGATCTCGTTTGATTGATTTCCTATGAGGCGGAAGTCTCGACCATTTGCTGGGAGATCTCAATCCGCGGCTTCCCGTGTCTGTCCATCGCATCATCCAATTCATACTATCCAATCCTTGCTATTCATCCCAGAACGATCCAGACAAATCTGAGTGTGGAGATTGGCCCATCGCAGCCTTCTGTGGCCGCGGAATCCAAGACATTTCGTAGACAAAAGAAAATCGGTGATATAATGCTCGCTGAAAAAGGACTGGCTCGCTAAAATGCTCGATCAAAGACAAGAAAAAGGTCGGAGGCGGGCGGCGGCCTAGTAACTTGTGATGAGCGGAGCGGTTGATTCGGGTATGAAGAGGTCGGCGTCCATGAACGAGGACTGTGCCTTCTCGTAGAAGGAGGTTGTGAGCATGGCTTCCTTCTCTGAGAACTCCATCGTCGGTTGCGGCGGCGTTGTGGGTGATGATTCGTCGTCGGAGTCGGAGTCCTCGTGAACGAGCTCGGGTGGTGATTGTGAGGGAACGCGAGTGAGAGCGAGATCGGCATCGTCCTCCAAGTCGTCGTATTGGTCGTCATCGTCCTCAATCTCGGTGGTAGTGATTTGCACTGGAGCAGAGACGAGGCGACGGGGCATGACCATGTCGAAGTCACCATCCTCATCGTAGAAGTCGGACTCAGAGTCGGAGTCGGAGTCGTCGTCCTCTTCCGGCTCTTCCTGGATGGTGTCGGCCCATTGGATGTGTCGGGGCTCCTCAGCCTTGGATGCTTTGGCGACGGTGTTCTGGAACCAGGCCTCCTGCTGCCTCTCTGCGTCCTGGAGCTCGATCATGAGGGAGTCGAGGAGGTTGGCGTGGCCGACGAGCAGCCTCAGGTCGTGGTCGGCACGGCAGGCCTCCTTGCCCAGCTTGGAGCGGGCCGAGGCGGCGATGTAGTAGGTCTGGGTGAGGGACATCTTCTGCTTCTTCTGCGGCGGCGAGGAGACAAAGTGCGAGCGGGTGGTCTCTGCAGAGAAGGGCTCGAAGGAGGATTGGATGCGGAGGTGTGATGTGGAAGGCATGGTGAATATGTATTCAGCGGTAGGCAGAAAAATTATTGCCTGAGGTGAGTCAGTATGTTGATGACTGGAAGGGCGGGAGCCTGTTCAAGTACGTACCTGAGCGGGCAGCCAGTAGGAGCAAGGGCGGGCGGGCCTTAGCGAGGTCGAGTCTGGATGTCGAGGCGGGATCCAATGTCGATGGTGGTGTCGAAGGCGGGAATGGCTTCGTCGTGATGTGTATAGTTGATGTGTATCGTGGTAGTGTTCGACTGGTGTGGATGGGGTCCTGGAACGCGGGTGCACGCCTTTCTTATGTCCCTCTGACGCTGGGGATGACCATTCCATGGATGCGCACCATGCACGGCACCCTCGGGCTTGTCTGTAATTCCGAACTCACCGCCGCCCAAGCTTTTCGGCCACATAGCGCCATGACAGGGGTCGCGCCTTCCCTGTCGTCCGCTTTAGCTCCGTCCGCGCCTGCCCTTCGTAATCAGTCGGCCGACCACCCAGCATCTGCCCCATTCGGTCTTTACGCTGCCCTGGAGATAACTCATGTCTGATGAATCATAGCCGCGCTGCATAACGCGCCCTCTCGTGCCTCTGCTACGTGCGCAAGTCGTCGTTGTGCCTTGCTATGCCTTGCTAGGCCGTTGACTCACGGCTTGACAATGGGCACCACCTACTTTTTTCCCTGCAGCCAGAGGGCGCGTCACCACCGCTCGCCCATACCGCACCTTCTAGGCCGGCCTGCCACGAGAGCGAAGCGAATGCCAATGCGTGTGCCTTTTGCGAGATTGAGCACACGCCAGCACATTGCCCAGGCAGCAAATTGGCGGTGATCTGAGGCTGCTTTCCAGCCCTCAGCCTCCATGTGCCGCGAATCAGGGCGTCAGCTGAGCTGGGGGAACGAGAAAGCCACACGTTTCCCAGGTCACCGCTCGGTCTGCGGGTCTTCCGTACCCCAGCGCCGTCCATCGTACAAAGCGCATTCGGCGTCTCGCGTACTGGACCCCTTTGAAGGTTGCACTGCGACCGACCAGAACCAAAGAGCCTCAGCAAGGCTGGCTGGCTCCAATATTCCGCCAGATTGTCCCGTCGGCCTCGCCTGTCTGCGGCGCCGCATCCACGATTTGCTCCCGCCTCGCCATGACATGTTTCGTGCGGACGAGTACACGCAGGCTTCCAAGCTTTCCGGGTGCTCGTGGTTGTTGGCGAAAACCCTCCGACCACGGACGAAACGAGCAGCGCGAGCCGTGAGAAGCGAATCACAGCGGCCTCACGCTCTCTCGGTCTCCCTGTTGGCCCGGTCGACTAACGGTTGCGAACAGGCCGCAATGTTTTCGGCGTGGGGAAACGTCATGCATTTGCATTTGCATTTCCTGATCACAAACCCATCACTCCGCGTCCTACACTGCTCGGCTGCCTCGAGCACGCCTTGTCCAATGTCGTTAATGTCGCGTCGAGATTACTAACTGCCAGCTGCCTTGCTGCAGCGTGAAGGTGACGATTGGCACGCTTCTTTGTTAAGCACCGCTCACCAATCCAGCCTGACAAATATCCACCTTACTCCTGTCCAATCACACCCGCAGCACCTATAACATTATCCTGATGACACAATCATCTTCTACCTATCCCTTGAAGCCTCACGAGCAGCACGCCGATTCTAGGCCGGCATGCTGCCATCATCGCACAAGCCCGTCAGAACAAAGCGCACTCTATACAGTCACAATCACCAACATATACCATTTTCGGCATGGCATTCCGCATCTCTCAGCCCGTCTATTTTCAATGCGGGGTTCCGTGCGCCTTCAATACTCATGAAGAAGCAAGCCTCAGGAGATCGCGAAAGGGCGGAGGGCCAGATCTAAACGCCATCTCCCCGCCAACCTTCCACACTCTCGGTCCCTCGCAAACCGCAGGCAGGCGTTCGCGAGGGCAAAACTTTCCGAAACCAGCATCGCGACAGACCTGGCTTTGACTCAGCTCTCGCTTCGCATACCGTATATCTGCGCATCCTGGCGTCGGCATCCACTCGGCGCCCGCTCGCACAGCCCTATGGTACCATTCGCTTCGTCCAGGTAGCACCAATCTGCAAGGAGCAAATTAAGCGTATGACACGATGCCCCTTTCAGCGAGCCTGTGGAGAGCTCACCGCTGGACTTGTGCGAGCCTTCAAGCCTTACCGCAGCCTCACCGCCAGGGATCGTGTACGGATCCACTTGGTGTATTCCATATATGCGGCCCAGCGTACGACAGATGCTACATTGCATGCCTACATAGTTATGCAAAGCTCCATTTTGCGAGATGAGTCGGAGACTGCTTGACCGTAAGGTGAATCTTCTGTTTGTACAGCCACACCAGTCACTCTGACTCCACGAGCTCCTCCTGCAGACAAAACAATTTCGCATGAAGAACCCCAACTGCTGACAACCAGCCGAAACAGCAGCGCCGTCGGCACGGTATGAGGAACAGCAAGATCAATTAATTGGACTGAACGCTTTCGCCAATGCTTGCTCATCCCACCTCAGCCCACGAGACACTCGGCACGAAGTGCCAACGCAACCTCACAATCGCTATGCCTCCGGTCTCGACATCTTTCTCCGCGGCACCACCATCGGCAACAATGACGACGGCACAAGCCTATATCGGCCTACACATATTACATTCGGCTACCTAAGCACTTCCTGCAATTCAATTGCATGTTCTCTGCATATTCAAGCCTGACTAACAACGGGAAACGCAGATACATTCGCATCGCCAACACGCATCTTGGGACGATCCAATATCCACCAATCTCCTCCACAGGAGCGCTCTGCACGTTATCATGGTCCGCAAACGTACTGGTCTGTCCCGCCTACCCGTGGTACATGTCGGGTTCGCAGGCTTCGTCATCCGATAACCGAGCTTTTACTCAGCGGCTGCACCTTAACTTCAGGTTTCCTCTCTACTCGCTACGCTACGTCATGCCGCTCTCCCTTCCCAAGTTTGAGAGTCTGGACTTTCCGCCCAGTATCGCAATGAGGTTCTTATGCGGGGTCAATCCGATCGGGCGCCATGCTTGAGAAAAAGCTTGATGCGCGGAAATGAGGCCGGAGGGTCGGATCATGTCACGATATCAGACCACGCAGAGCCACCAGAGTGTACTCGTGATGAGGAGAAGGCGAGCTCCAGGCTCTCGCAATCTCCTCCCTCGGCTTCGATATCAAACCGATTCCGGAGCTGATGGCAAGCGTGCGGAGAAAGCCGTCGCTGGTTTTTCTCTCCGCGTCACCGCTTCCTAGCTCTTCCGCGCGGAAAACACCCAGGATGTCATGAGAAAGAACCGCGACAGACTTCAACGTCGTCATATCAATCTTCGACCGCTTAGGCGCGCACCAGCCCCCCTCGGCTTTCGGCAGCTTGTGCAAGCTGTGGCTGAACGCGTATCGCCATGGTCTATGCCGGTGCACGCGCTTCTAACGGTTATGCAGCATTGACAGCGCTATCAAGTCCCAGACCCTGATTAGCAGGATACCTCCCAAGAAAGTCGTCATTTCCCGCCCGCAGGAGGTCAATTGAGTAGGAAGAAAAATTTTCATCGTGACCCGCTTTGCAGTGAGTTGGCACATGAAGACCGCACAGCGGGATGGTTGAACTAGCGTCACGATGTCCTGCAATGGAACGTTCTTTGCAAGTAGCTAACTTCACAGTTCCAGCGACTAGCGAAGTACGTATCAGTGCATTCGGCGAGTCGTCGCCGACAAGCCGCTGCACGACCGTCGCGTATTCCTCGTCTGCGCTCCCGTTCGTCAATCGCTCCTGCGGAATATTGCTCATCCGCGCTAGACTTGGTGGGTAGCTTACACATGGTACATAAAGCGCGATTGCTTCCCATCAGTCTTCCTGCGGAAATGTGTGCGCGATGCGTTGCAGTAAGACCGCGTTATAGACCCGAATGTAGAAAGTGTACAGGACTTTTAAGACTTTAGTTCCCTGAGAGACAGCTGACCAAGATGTACTCTTGGAGAATCGTACATCGCGGTCACTGACTTCGTTCACATTGTAGGTTTCCTGTCCGGCTGTTTTATCCGGGATCCTTTTCAGTGCAAAAAAAAAGGGAGGATTGCTAAGAGCTTGCCTCCTGCGAGAGCGGGAAATCTCAAGGGGCGCGTTGCAGTTGGGGAATGAGAGCACGAAACATCCTGCTAGTAAGAAAGAGGTATAACTACGTACAGGACAGCAATGTTCCTGTACAAGCTCAGCGCATACTACTACGCGGATTGAATTTACTGCGCAGTTGACTGGAGCAAGAAGCGCAGAAACCCGCCAATACGTACCAGCACTCGTGTTCCATATGTATACCAGGTCCGAGTAGAACTCACTGACATCGAGTACATTAGCAGTCCTTCACTCCGAACTGATTTATTCCCGATCGCTGAAATACATCAAGGAGTGTGGTGAATCTGGTCCGGCATCAAGGCAGCTACATTGATTATTCCAATCCCATTCAGTCCACTTTTCGCATTCCCGCGGTCCGTCAGAGGCTCCGCTCCAGACCACAATCTTTCCCGCCATGCTTGAACAGAGCAGTGGGTTGCCTAGAAGGAGTCTTGAATAGATGGCTTTCAGCCTGAATGACCTCGTCTTACATGTGTGATGGAAGCCGTAGACTGTTGGCTTTTGAGCTGTATATGATGACATGAATAGTTGTTAATCGGTGGTATAAGGTAGATTTGTCAAGTGCTCAGTGGAGAACCGGGGCTTGGAAGTTTGTTACAGTGGGTGGTGAGAGTGGACCAAGACGACTTAATGACTTTGAGAATCAAGTAATAGGCTCCGTTTGGAATGATGTGGAAGGCAGTTTCCCATAATTAGAATGCTTTCAAGAGAATGAAGCGGCTGCATCTGAATCTGATATACACGTCACGAACATTTGTGGAACCCCCAGACTCCCTACTCGTCACTTCCCCATCCACGGAGAGCACCTAGTATGGTATCCAAACGCATTACACTATACACAGTATCCCCATATATCCTCAAGATAGCCCCTCGTTTTCCTCACCGATCCACAGTAACCAACCACCCATCCTCCAACACCCTCCCCTCGGCGTCAACACCACCCCAAACCACCACACTCGCCCCATCAACCTCTGTCCCCCTGGCACACGCAAACTCCCTCCTCTTCCCCAGACCCCTCATCCCCTCAGCCACCTTCTCCACCTCCCCCCTCGCATCCACATACACGTATTTAACCTCCGCCCACTGCCCCTCAGACGTCTCCCTCTTCACCACCGCCCTCACGGTATCCTTAACCGCCGCCGCATGTCCCTTCTCAGGCGCTACCTGGAAACTCCACACATCATCGAAAATACTCGACTCCGAAGCACCGCCGATCATAAGGAGATACCGCCGCCCCTGGCCCGTCGTCACGCCCTCGATCGCCGCGCCCGTGCGCGCAGCGGGATGCACCAGGGCTCCATCGCCAGCAGAAGGATGAGGTGTGGTGGAAACGGCTTCCCACGCCCACCCGCTCGTCAACGGCGTCGTGCCGCCCTCGGCGTGTTTCCAGACGGGACTCACATCCAGGCTTTCCAACTTCGCGCTCTCGCCCTCCGCCTTCCCCTCGCCGCCGAATCGCCATAGGCGATCACCCACAAGCGCCATGCTAACGCCCTCCCTTGGCTCCCCCGCCGGACTAGGTATGTTACTCCACGTCCGCGTCCGCACATCGAAAGCCAGCGCATCGCTTAATCCCTCCCCGGTTCCTGGTCTCTTCCCGCCAACCACGAAGATGGTGCCCCAGGAATCCGGGTCGGCGGGCTCGGGCACGAATTTCGCGGGGTCGGCGGGCTGTTGGGGGGCGCGCTCGTGGTAGGTGGTGGTTTTTGGGCCGGGGAGCTCGGAGGCCGCGCATGCGTGGCCTGTTCGGTGCGCTGGGGCGAGTGTGCCAGGTGCTGCGTCGAGGTAGGACCATGTATTCCGTATGGTGTGGAAGACCCATATCCGACCCTCTTCTTCCACGCCTGCTTCTCCGTCTACCTCCCCGCCGAACATGTATAGACTGTCGCCTACTACTACACTCGTGTGGCCTTTCCTGCTCTTGGGCACGGGGCCCCCGGCTGTTTCCGGTCGCGCGGCTATGGTAGTGTAGTCTGCTTCTAGGACGCCCGATGAGGGTAGGATAACGATGTGCATGGCATTATCGGCGAGGGTGCCGGGAGATGTCTCGCCGCCGAAGATGTAGGCGCGGCCTTTGGCCACGGAGAGCGTGTGCGATGTGCGCGGCAGCGGGACGGAGGTTATGTGTGTGAGGTGCGCGCGGAGGGGGAGCGTTGGGTGCGTAAGGCCTTTGATCAAGGCAGCGGCGCCAGAGAGGAGGTTTTCGGCTGCGTAAAGCGTGCCGGCGGCGGCTTCCATCGTGGGTGATTTAATTACTCGTCGAGTGGAGGCTGTGAGGGCTGAATCGATGAGAATGTGGTTTCTTTTAGGGGAATTGTTGGGTACTCGTCGAATTTAAGGTATAAGAGGCTTCAGTCGTGAGATTCCGATGTATAGATGGAGGTGGGGTGACGTGAGAGGTGGTTGTTTTGTTTGCGGAGCGGCAGCTCAGCTGCCTGTGTAGCGATGACGTACCCCATGCAACCGGGGCTAACCCCAACCTATCATTCACACTGAGCAAGAATTGGAAACAGATCCAAGGCATAGAAGTGAAGAGGTCCGGGTCTTACGGGTGCAGGGACTGCCGTCTATTGCAAAGCTGATATAATAACCAGGAGTTAGCGTAATGGGATATAGAAATCCAAAGTCTAATGGCCGGACAACACCAAATCCATAAAGAAATCCAGGAATGCATATCCTAAGAATGCAAGCAAAGCCTCTTCCCACTCTGTCATCTAGGTGTATGAACGACGCAAATGGAGCCAGCCC